>WOXC01009721.1:0-545802 GCA_011680675.1 Gymnobelideus leadbeateri
TAAGGTACTGTGCTAGGTACTAAAGGAGATAAAGTTTCAAAAACAAAGTCCTTGCTCTCAAGATGTTTCCAATCTTATAAGGGGTTATCACATATAAAGCAAGCAGACAAATCAATAAAATATAAAAGAGATAAAGATTAATTACCTGGCAAAAACTATAGTATGTTCTGAAGGCCACACTATAGTTTGTTGATTCTGCTAGCCTAAATATTATAGCCATCAGTTTCACTTTATATAACAAAATAAGCATGATATGAGAATGGAGCCTATAATCCCTGCATCCCTCACCCCGTGCCTAAAAGTTCTTATGATTCTTCTCAAATGTACACATGTGCCTTTGGATTCATTCATGCCAATCTCAAATCCTAAGGCTTTTCCACCTGCATATTGGATTAAATGGGAAAGTTTACTCCTTTGCAGCATAACATAGTGGAAAGCAAACGGGATTAGATGTCAGAAGACCAGGCTGAAATTTAGACAAATGACTTAATCCCTCTGGGCTCCAGCTTCCTCAGCTGTAAAATGAAATGGTTGCAATACATAATCTCTTAGGTCTTGTCCAGCCCCACAATTCTAATTCTTTCAATTTTGTGAGTAAGTTAATAGTTGGGACTGTACATAGGTCAATACAAGGCAAAATCTTGAAATGTTTCTTCAGTTACCTCCCGTCTTACATACTGCACTCCCTTTTGGCCTCACTGGTTTCCCAGGTATCTGAAAACTTAAGCTACAATCCACTCCCATTCCCTTGCCCAGAGCTTCCCAACACAGTACATCTATTGAGAACTTCCTCACCTTCTGGACCACTAAGATTCTATTCATTTATTCTGCATGCTTTTCCTTCGGCATATAACTAGCTAGCTTAGTAAACATTTCAGCTGATATATATATATATATATATATATGATTGAGGTCTATATGATTGTCCTATCCCTCCCAACTAAGCATTTACAGTTTAATGAAAGCCTTTAATACTTTTGCCCAAACGAATGAGTATTGAGAGGGGACCCCATGGTACTACAGGCAGCAAAGTAGCACATTTTATAGGACATGGGACTTGAGAATTAGTAAGACTTGATTTTGCTGTCTTAGACACTCATTCAGAAGGAAGGAAAACAACAACAGCTATATAAGTCTGGCCAAGTCCCTTAACAACACAGTGCCTCAGTTTCCTTATCTGCAAAATGGAGATAATAATTATACCAATCTCCTAGAGTTGTAGCAAGTGAGATAGCATACATGAAGGACTTTGCAGACCTAAAAGCATTATGTAAATGCAGTTCTTGTCATCTTTCCTCTCAGCTTCTTTTCCAAACAAACCACAATTCTACTTTTCTATCAAGGGCTTGGCTTATGAACTTTCATTATTGGCTTCTCATTGCTACTACTTCTCCTAGCAATGTGAATTGCTAGCCAACTAACTTTGTATGAAAGAGAGAATAAAGGGTTCCACCCGTACCCCCTTCCTCTCTCTGTTCTCTAGTTCTTCCTGAAAATCTCAGTTATTCTAATTCAGAATATATTTCTCAGCCTTGACCTATTCTTTCTTTTCTAGTTGTATTTTGAACCACTTGCTGTAGCTAGTTCTGGCCTTCGTGGTAAAGATGACCTCATTCCCTTCTGCACTAGTCTAGCATATATGCTCAATGATACTGCCTTGTCTATTCCTGAGCCCAGCCCCACCATGTTGCTACCAGCAAGAGTTGCTCCCCAATTAAATAGCTTTTTCTACCTCTACCTCAAACTCCCTATTATGCCTCCCATCAAATTCCATTTGTTTTTCAGATCTTTGACAGAATTCAGATGATAGACCCATCTACTATGTCTGTATTTCTACATTTTGACTCATCCACAGATGCTCTAACTCTACCCCAGGGAATCAGTTTTCTTGAATACAATTTAATGGTACGAAAAAAAAAAACACATTATAATAAATAAATAAATGAATAAATAAATAAATAAATAAATAAATGAATGAATGAATAAATAGATAAATAAATAAATAAATAATGAAAAATAAGAACTCCCCTCCCCATCCAATAAGGTAGAAGTTACGGTACTGGTAGAATGGTAGCAGGTAGGTGGCATAGTGGATAGAGCCCTGGGCTTGGAATCTGGAGGATTAATGAGTTCAAATCTGGCCTCAGACACTAGCTCTGTGACCCTGGACAAGTAAATCACTTAATCTTGTTTGCCTCAGTTCCTCATCTGTAAAATTAGCTGGAGAAGGAAATGGTAAACACTCCAGTATCTCAGCCAAGAAAACCCCATATGGGGTCCCAAAGAGTTGGAAATGACTGAATGACATGGTGACACAGGTAGAGCTTCAGGTTCTTTGATATCATCAGTATTCCACAGAAAGAAGAGGCCACTGTGGCACCAAGAAGAGTTGACCTAGTCCCTGCCTTTGATGCTATCTGTATATTAGTAGATGAATCAGCTACCCTCTCTGTGTCCCAGACAACTCACTAAGATTAAGTCACAGGTGAGTAACCTATAGTCTAGCTCTATTTAGGGAATTTCCTTGTCAGAAGTTTCCTATACTAATAAAATCACAGGTCTGGTGGCCTCCTCTCCTCCCTTAACTCACAAATGATGCTTCTCGAATCTTCTACATAGATGACTTTCTTCTCCAGCTGATTAAATTGTAATATGATAATATCTCCTCAGCATTTATACTTTGAATGATAACTTACAGCAGGGCTCCTGAACCAGCTGAATTCTAACCATCCCTTATGGGATCCACAAGCTTATTGCCAAATCTTTGTTCCTCTCTCTATAATTCACAATTATTCCAAGTGAGAAAGGAGGATATAGTTGATATTTATCACCTTCTCCCTCATCATCCACCTATTATAAACTTAAACTCTCAGGCACCCCACCCCAGCCCCATTAATCCCCACTAGCCTCTTGTCCTCTCAGTACTCCCTCTCTAAGCTTTTAAGGCAAAAATTTTCATGGAAAACAAAAGGATCTACTAAAAATATGCATAAACATTTTAAAAATTCAGTCAGTTGGCTAGATTTTTTTAACACCACATATTTAGTGGAATGTATGTGGAATATGCTCATGTCGGGGTAATTTGGTTGTCGTGATCCTACTCATGTGAAGTGAAAATTCCTCCAGTGATGTTATAATTTTGTATTCTTCTACTTTGGAATATCTGAGGTAATGCCAAAGGACTGATTCCAGCATGTCAGAGCAAAGAAAGGAAACCTCTCAAGTGAAATTAGCAACAATTTATTGCTGAAGGTGAGAGACGAAGGACGAAGGCTGAAATAGGGAACTATCTGACCTAACTGAAACATTGCTTTCCAACTTTCCAACTGTCACTGAATTTCTATAATTTTGAGCAAGTTTGCATAATCAGCTTGCTAGATTCACTAGGAGAATCTGTTTACCAGAAGTAAACTCTACTTCCAGGCATTTAATATCTTCTTTCTGCTGGTAATTTTCTAAATAAATACAAAGAAGTCAGAAGCACATGAATGTATCATTTCTAGTTGTATGATGTGCCACACTTAAAAATTTTTTTCATTTGGCTTAATTTTTTTTTTGTAATGAGCTTTTAGAATAGCTGTTAATGTATATAATCTTTTGTATACAGATACTTTGTCAGCTGAATTTAATTCTTTTCTTTAAGAGAAAAAAATCTATTGAAACTGTTTCCAAAGGTTAATAATCCCAAGCCTACAGATTAATTCCTACAGGGAAATAAAGTTTAAAATCTTCCAAATGGAATTTTCTTCAGCCCACTTCAGGAATCTCCCCTCCCCAACACCCTTGCATTTAACCTAATGATTTTCAGATTTCCAAACTCTGTTGCCACAATGCTAAACAAATAACTACAGGTCAAGGGTCAGGGGAAGAGGCCTATTCGGTGAAAGGTTGAATAACTTGAAAGAAAAGAGTCACAGTTTTAAGAAAAAGGTTTAACAGGTTTGGGACCCCTCAAGTGCTGGCAAACAGTCAGTTCTTTCTTAGTCTGGCAATCACCATGGAGGTGTTAACTTTTTAGCTGCTGGGGATTTGGGCTTTATTAGGTTTTTCCTTCTCTTTACCTATTTAGTTAGGGAAAACATTACTTCATTGGCAAAATTATATACAAATTTTATGAATTAGACTGCCTGAGGGGAAGACTAAGCTAAACTTGTATCCTATGTGTGTGATCAGATCCATAACCAAATTAATTCTGCAAGCTTCATCCCTGAGAGTACTGTTGAGTCATCTATGCTAACACAGATGTTACTTGTCCACTGAAAAAAAAAACTAGAATCTGATTTCCCATGTGTCCATCCATCCTCTTCATTCAGAAGCAGAGGGAAGCCCACTTACAATCAATCTCAAGGGATACAGAAAAATGTAACCTATCATCAAGCTTCCACTCTGGAGAAGAGAATGAGGGAATACAAGAGACAGGGAACAGGGCCAGTTCCAAATGAATGAAAATAAAGAGAATTACTAAAACTGATGGCATATTTATTGATTTATAAAAGTGGTCTTTGAAGTGTTCAAATGTGGAAGGACAAATTGTATTTTTCCAATATACATGAATACAAACACACATATAAGGTAGTTATTATGTACTTATTTCTAAGAAACTATATGATATAGTTGATAGTAACTGAGCTTTGTAGTCACGAAGACTTGAGTTCATATACTTCCTCTGACACATGATACCTAAATGGTCTTGGACAAGTCCTCAATGAACCAGGCAAATCTCTAAAGACTATTAAGTTACAAGACATTTGTTGATTTATGTTGGTCATTGATAAAAGGATATTAACTACTCTGAGTTCACTCTAAAAATGAAATCCTATGCCTAAATAGAAATATATATATATATTTTATTTACATGTATAAGGTAAATATTATGAATATACACATAAATATTACACATACATACATATATATGTATATATAGTCAACTAGGTAGCACATTTGATAGTGTGATAGGAAATACTTCAATTCAAACCTAGCTTGAGTAGTTGTGTGACCCTGGGCAAGTTACTTAACCTCTGTCTGTCTCAGTTTCCTCCAGTGTAAAGTGTAGAAGTTGTGAAGATCACATGAGATAATATTCACAAAATGCTTAACACACTGGCTGGCCCAGAGGAGGCTTTACAGGTAGTCATTTCCCCTTTGTATAACTATATACAAAATAATTGAGCATTGTATGGAATGGAATAAATTGTGAATAGACTATGGAATTTCCAATAGCAACAGTATTTCATAGGCAGAGAATTTTGACTTACGAAGCACCTTACAATGATCCCATGAAATAGATAACACAAGTAATATTGTCTCCAATTTACAATGAGGAAATTGAGGCTAAAGGAATTAAATTAGCTTGCCCAAGATCAAACAGAATGAAGTGTCAGAGTCAGAACTTGAATTCACATCTTCTGGTTCCAAATTTCACTTGTCTCCTTTGGCTGTACTGACATTTTCCCATAGTCATACCAAAACCGTTCAGGAAATCACCTCTGCAGAAATCTGTGCTTAACTCTCAGGCTTACACATTTGTCAGTGGTTTTCACTAATTTTGATTTGAAAAAAAAAATTCACTTTAACTCAGCAAGTATTTAAGGGCAAGACAATATACTATATAGTATGAGGGAAACAAAAGAATATGACAATTACTGCCCTCAAAAACTTTATTGTTCAGTAACCAAGTAGGAAGATAAATCTTGTGTGATTTGTCCTTTGTTCTTAAAGGGGACCATGATACCAGGAAGAGGATGACATGACTTGCAATTGAATTGAATTTTAGTGAGGGAGGGCTATGCAAAGCCACTAGTGTCACTTTCTCCTCCAGAGCCATCTGGGTCCAGTGGTCAAATATAGATCAGGCCAATTGGAGATGGCCCAAGATACAGTGGAAAACCTTGGCCTTGTTGAGCTAAGGTCTTTCTGAGTTCTCACTTTGAATTAGGCAACTCCTATTCAGTGATTAGTCCTATTTAAGACAAATCTAGTACAAAGAAGAATAATACAATTTCAGACCTGAAAAGGGCCTTAAAAATCATTTGGTACAAGTCCTTCATTTTATCCCTAAGGAAAAAGAGAAATTAAGCACAAAGAAATCAAGTGCGCTCAAAATGACACTTCTAATACCAGACCTGCACAAGAAATCTTCCTCATGAAATACCCCAGAAATAGTCCTCCATCTTTTGCCTGAAGACCTTTAATGAGAGTAAACCCAAACATTTTTATCCAGGCTGTATCCCTACCTCTGCAGGCTTTCTCTACCATACCTTACAAATCTCTTTGCCAGTAGAGTTCATTCTACCCGTGGACTTTACAAAATAGAAGTATCCTTCAGCCAAGAAGCTCACTCAACTGCTGGACTTCACACTTCCACTCTGTGATTGGCTGGTTCCTCCCCGATGTTCCATATTAAGGAGAATACACAAGTCAACCATGTCTTCATTCCTCTCCAGTCTGCACTTTTTACCCTCCAGACTTTCTGTACCATGCATTAGGCTTCCGTCCCTCCTTCCCATCCCTACTCTTCAGCTTCCCTTTATATACTATTTTTTCCTAATCATAATGTAAGATCCATGTAATGTCCTTGAGGGCAGGGATGATGTTTCTTTCTGCTTGTATTTGAATTCCCAGCATGTAGCACACTGCCTACCATATTAAACATTTCATAATGCTTGTTGACTTGACTAATTCCTGAGGCAGCCTATTTGATTTTCAGATAGCTCTAATTATTAGGAAATTGTTCCTTATAATGAGTTTAAATCTGCTTCTTTGTCATTTCCACCCATTGCTGCATAGTACTGTTCCCTAGAGCCAAACAGAACAAGTTTAATCCCTCTTCTACAAGACAGCTCTTCAAATACTTGAAGATAGCTATCATGTTGCTCCTAAGTGTCCTCATCTCCTGGATAAACATGCCCAATTCCATTAACTAACCCTTATGTGGTCTTTCATTATCCTAGTCACCATCCTTTGGCTACTCTCTACCCCCATCAATGTCCTTCCTAAAATATGGCCCTCATAAATGAGCCTGTTACTCTAGATATGGTCTGACGAAAGCAGTGTGCAGAAGCACTAGGCCTAGTCCCAAATATCATGTCTCTCTTATCATAACCTAAGATTGCATTTGCTTTTTGGCCACCATATCATACTGTTTGCTCATATCAAATCAGCTCACCTTTCTCAAGAAACAAAACAATCATGTGTTTGAATAGATATGAAAGTCATCAAAATTCCCAGAACTTTTATAGAAGTACTGCTACCTAGCCCAAGTTTTGAGCTTATTTAGATGATTTTGTTGAATTCAAGTGTAAGACTTCATTTATGGTTGTAATCTTATTTGTTTTTACCCAGCGTTCTAGTGCATCAATTTATTCCTGGATCCTGGTTTTCCATAATACCATGTTGATATGTGTGCTACAAGAGATATCGAAAAATACCTAGAGGTTCAGAGGCCATCCCATATTTGTACTTTGGCAACTAGAAACATAACTGGATAAGATATTATCCACACTAGAAGACTGATCAATTCCAGGGCAACTCCAAGACATCTAGACTTAGATATCTCTAGGTATCTATTTCAGGAAGAGTATCAGTCTCTGTTCTGCCATGACATCATCTTTTTTGAGAGGCAACTAGGTGTTACAGTGGTTATAATGCTGGAAATGGAGCTAGGAAGATTCCGTTTGAAATAGGACTTCAGATACTTACTAGCTGTGTGAACCTGGGCAAATAACTTAACCTCTGCCTGCCTCAATTTCTTCATCTATAAAATAATATAATAATAGGACCTACCTCTCAGAGCTGTTGTAAGGAGAAAGAAAGATACTATTTGTAAAGTGATTTGCAAACTTTAAAGCACTACATTAATGCTAGCTTACAAAAAAAAAATTCCAGTTTTCACGATTTTGTTCCACTCTAAGCTTCACTCAGGATCACCACTTAATTCTAGTACTTTTGCATATGTTCCAGAACAGACCCGGATGTTGGTATAGTCTCAGAATTTATTTGATTTGCCAAGGGTAATTTTAGAAATAACCTGATCTCTTAAACTATGGTTCTCTGGGCCCAAGTAGAATGGGGGTATACAACTTCACCTGATGCTGAACCTGAGTCTTCAAACCCGCACAGTTGAGACTCACATATGTGAAGCTGTTCCAGAAATATTGCTGGGGAATGGGGTTTGGAATGTTCAGACTGGCCTAGAACTCGATGACACACAGAATGTATAAAATAATCCTCATGACTCAGAACAAACTGATCAAATTTAAGATTAGTAAATTTACAATGGACAACAGTTGAGAAAGTTATGGATAGGGTTAAGAATTAGATGAAGAACTTAGGAAAAGATGAAATAGGTGGCTCAGTCTCCAAAAAATGGAATGGGGGTTTAGTATTTTTCGGTTATAAATGGGGATCAAAAAGGAAATTTGCAAGGCTACCCTTCCTGATTCCAAATGACAATGTGTTGCTAGAGCATAACTTGAGCACTTTGGTGACAGTGAACTATGTGGATACTTTTGGCTGACCAACAGTGACTCAGAACACAGGTGCTTTGGGTTTGATGAGGCTACTACCATATTGGTCACTGAACAAAAAGAGTTAATGTCCCAATGGACTTTAAAAAAAAAAGTACTAGGTTCATGGCTTATTTACTTCTCTTCCTAGCTGCCGGTTATAGTAATATCCTTAAAGTTTTTTTTACTGGGGAGGGGAAGGTAAGAATAGATTACTGCCCTTCCCCTCAAAGACAGTTACTGCGTGGTGGTAACAAGAAGGGAGGGTCACCACTAGGCATGCTCAAGACCATAGTTGCCTTTTCTGCTTTGCATTTCCTGTACTAAGCAGGTGTATATGTTGATGTTGATATGTCTAGGTTTGGAAGTAATCTTGTGAATTTGAAAATTTTTGAGTTCCTGTATGGATGGAACTGACTTATGGTCTGAATTCTAGGCATCACACATAAGTGTAATGACTATCATTTTGTAGCTGTGATCACGAGAAACAACCACATTATTGCTTACATCTTCTCTTTCTTTTTTATAATTATGAAGCACCTATCTTTTCTCTCATTTTCTCCATTCCTGGAAATCAAAGGAGGGATTAATAAAATTGAAAGTAAGAAAAACAATGAACTAATAAATAAAAGTAGGAGCTGGTTTTATGGGGAAAAAAGCCATTGGTTAATTTGATTTTTTAAAAAAGACCAAATTACTAGTATCAAAAAAGAAAAGAGTGAATTAAATGTAAATAAAGATAAATATTAAATCAATTCTTAGGCATTATCTTACCCAATTATATGTTGATGGATCTAACAATCTAAGTGAAATGGATGAATATTTACAAAAATATAAATTGCTCAAATAGAAGAGGAAATAGAATATTTAAATAATCCTACTTAGAAAAAGAAATTGAACTCAACATCAGTGGACTCCTTAAGAAAAAATCCTCAGGACCAGACAGATTCACAAGTAATTTTTACCAAACATTTAAAGAACAAATAATTCCAATACTAAATAAACTATTAGGAACAATAGACAAAGGAGTCCTACCAAATCCTTTTTATAAGACAAATCTGGTGCTGATACCTAAACCAGGAAGAACAAAAACAGAATAAGAAAAGTATAAACCAATTTATATAATGAATGTTGATGCAAAAATTTTAAATAAAATACTAGCAAGTAGATTACAGCAACATATTACAAAAGTCATATATTCTGATGAGGTATGCTTCATAACAGGATGCAAAACTGGTTCAGTATAAGGAAAAGTATCAGTATAAATGACCACATCAATAACAAAATCAACAAAAATCATGTCTCAATAGATGCAGAAAAGAATTTTGACAAAATACAATACTGACTCCTATTAAAACCCTAGAAAGCATAGGAATAAATGGAACTTGCCCTAAAATGAAAAGTAATATCTATCGAAAATCATCAGATTGGCTAACATGACAGAAAAAGAAAATGATAGATGCTGGAGGGAATGTGGAGAAAATTGGGACACTAAAGCACTGTTGGTAGAGTTGTAAACTAGTCCAACCATTCTGGAGAACAATTTGGAATCATGCTCAAATGCTATAATACTATGATATCCTTTGACCCAGCAATATAGCTACTAGGTCTGTATCCTAAAGAGGTGAAAGCAACTGTAGACATTATAAAATATTTGGGAATCTACCTACCAAAACAAACCCAGAATCTATATGATCACAAGTACAAAACACTTGTCACACAAATAAAATCAGATCTAAATAATTGGAAAAATATCAATTGCTCGTGGCTGGGTTGAGCTAATATAATAAAAATGATAATTTTATCCAAATTAAACTATATATTTAGTGCCATACCAATCAATTTACCAAAAAAATACTTTTTTAGAGTTAGATAGAATGATAACAAAATTTGTCTGGAAAAACAAATGGTCTAGAATATTAAGGAAATTAATGAAAAGAAATGCTAGGGAAGGTGGACTAGCTATGCCAGATTTTAATCTGTATTATACAGCAGCAGTCATCAAAACTGCTTGGAACTGGCAGAGGTGTAGAGTAGTGGATCAATGGAATAGATTGGGTGCAGGAGACCCAGCAGTTAATGAATATAGTAATCTATTGTTCGATAAACCCAAAGACCCCAGTTTTTGGGATAAGAATGCACTATTTGACAAAAATTGCTGGGAAAACTGGAATACAGTATGGCAGAAACTGGGCATAGATCATTATCTAACACCATATACCAAAATCAAGTCTAAATGGGTTCATGATCTAGGTATAAAGGATGATACTGTAAGTAATCTGGGAAAGCAAGGAATAGGTTACCTGACAGATTTGTGGAGAGGGGAAGACTTTAGGACCAAACAAGAATTAGAGAGCATTATAAAATGCAAAATGGATAATTTTGATTACATTAAATTGAAAAGCTTCTGTACAAACAAAGCCAATGTAACCAAGATCAAGAGGGAGGTGGGAAATTGGGAAAGAATTTTTACAACTTATGTCTCTGATAAAGGACTCATTTCTAAAATTTACAGATAATTGAGTCAAATCTATAAGAATACAAGTCATTCCCCAAATGATAAATGATCAAAGGATATGAACAGGCAGTTCTCAGAGAAAGAAATTAAAGATATCTGTAAGCATATGAAGAAATGCTCTAAATCACTATTGATTAGAGAAATGCAAATCAAAACAACTCTGAGATACCACATCTCTCCAGTCAGATTGGCTAAGATGACAAAACAAGAAAGTGACAAATGCTGGAGAGGATGTGGGCAAATTGGAACACTAATGCATTGCTGGTGGAGTTGTGAACTTATCCAACCATTCTGGAGAGCAATCTGGAATTATGCCCAAAGGGCTATAAATAATTTCATACCCTTTGACCCAGCAATACCACTTCTAGGGTTATATCCCAAAGAGATCATAGAAATGGGAGGAAGACCCAAATGTACCAAAATATTTATAGCAGCTCTTTTCATGGTTGCAAAGAATTGGAAACTGAAGGGGTGCCCATCAATTGGGGAATGGCTAAACAAGTTGTGGTATATGAATGTAATGGAATATTATTGTGCTATAAGAAACAAGGAGGAGACGGATTTCATATTTACCTGGAGAGGCTTATACAAACTGATGCTGAGTGAGAAGAGTAGAATCAGAAGAAATTTGCATACAATCACAGACACTTCATATGTGTGATGACCAACTATGACAGACTAGACTCTTCTCAGCAATGCAGTGATATAAGTCAATCCCGAAAGACTCATGAAAGAGAGAAATGCGACATCCAGAGATATAACTAGCAAGAACTGAGCTTGAATCCTGATGGAAGCAAACTAATTGATCTTTTTCTTTTCATTGTTTGGTTTTATTTCTTCTTTACCATTTTTCATCCCACCTAGTACAATACACCTTTGTAATTGAACTAATGTCTAATATGAATGTATTTGCAGATCCTGTACTGGACTATATGCTGTAGTGGGGGGTGGGGGAAGGGAAGTAAAGGAAATTTGAAAATCAAGGAACTATGGAATTGAATCTTGTTAACTGAAACTAAACTAATAAATTAATTTTTTAAAAAAGAGGTGAAAGCAAAGGGTAAAGGACCTACTTGGACAAAAATAATTATAACATCTCTTTTTGTGGTGAGAAATAACTAGAAATTGAGGGAATGTCCATCAATCAGGGAATGGCAGAACAAGTTGTATATGACTGTGATAGAATACTACTCTTCTATAAAACCTGGGAAGACTTATATGAACTTATGCAAATTGACCTGAACAGAAGCAGGACAAAATTGTACACAGTAACAGCAATATTACATGACAAACAACTGTGAATGACAACTATTCTGATCAATACAATGATCCAAGACAGTTTTGAAGGACTCATGGTAAAAAATACTATAAACCCCCAGAGAAAGAACTGATAGAGTCTGAATGTAGATCAAAGCATTTAAAACTTTCTTTAGTTTTCTTGTTTGTTGTTTTTGTCTGCTTCCTTTTGCAACATGGCCAATGTGAATCTATCTCGTATGACTTCACATGTATAATCTATGTCAAATTGCCTGCTTTCTCTAGGAGGAAGGAGTGGTGGGAAGAATTTTACAAAATGGATGTTGAAATTTTTCTACCTGTAACTGAGAAATATTTATTGAAATAAATAAAAATGTATAAAAGAAAAAAATTAATTGTAAAAAAGTCTACAAGCTAAAAGAAAATATTGATGGAAATGGTGCTGAAAATCAAAATGACATAAGAGAAATCTGAGTTTCCCAAAGAATTAATATAACTATCGGTGATTGTATCCCTTAACCACGATTTTGTTTTTATTCAGTTATATTCAAGCTACTGTAACCCCATTTGGGGCTTTCTTGGCAAAGATACAAAGATACTGGCAAAGACAATGGTTTGCCATTTCCTTCACCTCATTTTATAGATGAGGAAACTGAAGCAAGCATTACACAGTTACTAAGTTTCTGAGGCCAAATTCAAACTTTGGTCTTTCTGACTCCAAGTTCTGTATTCTCTCTACTGCACTGTCTAATTGTCTTAGCATCTCATCCTTACTAAGGATCCAATTCCCAATTTTTAATAGAATTACCACAAATACCATATTTTCCTTATCTATAAAATGGAGATAATAATAGCACCTATTCCCAAGGTTATCAAATGATATAATAATAATTATAAATATTAAATATAATAATATATCAGGTATAAACAACATATTTATTTGCTATAAATTGCTTTTAAATTGGTATATAAATTAAGCCGGGTAATACATTGGCAATTCACAAAACTTTTATTTAATTTCATTTATTTGTAGGACACCCGGGTGAATGTCTATTGAGGACAGAAGGAGGTTCTATTTGGCTGCCTGGAAATGGGGAAAGTAACTAAAGGGGAGGATACATACTTAACGCCAAACCTAGAAAGAATACTGAGAGAGAAACTTTGTAGACATGTCATCTAAGTTCTAGAGCCTGGTAGATAATTTAGACTTGTGCTCCAGAATATAGCAAGTCACAAATTGGCTGGAAGACATATGCACTCAGAATGATAACATGGATACCTGTAGTAAAATGTAAGTAGGCACCACTTTTAAGTTGAGAACTCCCTAGACTAGGCATTGCTGTATTCTTTACGTAAAAGTGCTAGCCCAGTAACATAAATGGTAAAATTTGGGGCCTCAGCTTTCAAGTTAAGTTTGAGAAAAACATCTTATTAGTTTGTCCCTTTTTAACTTAAAAAACAGAAGATCTATAGACCCTGGTACTTCAAGAGAATTTAAACCTGATACGATGAAAAGTGAGCACACCACTTTCAGAATAAAACTAAGCTTGAGACCAGACTGACCTTTCTGCAAAATGAGGGAATGCTACTTTCATGATAACCTGCTTCCAATACTTGTGATCAGAAAAGGAAAAACTTTGTAAATTTTACAGCATTATATATAAAGTGCAAAATATTAAAAAGGTAGTTCAGTAGTATAATGGATAGTGTACGGGACCAGAAGTCAAGAATACCTGATTTAAAAATTGACTTCAGATACTTACTTGCTATGTGACCCTGGACAAGTCACTTAACCAGAGGTTTAGTCCTCTGCAAAATAAGGATAATATCACCTACCTCTCAGTGATGTTGGGATGATCAAATGAAATAATAATTCTGAAGCACTTAGCATAGTTCCTGGAACATGATAAGCACTATATAAATGTTATCTACTAGCTATTATTGTTGAAAAATCATTTTCTTTTTATCAGACAGAATTCCAATAGAAATGATCCTGGGACAAATTGTTATCCTGTTATTGCTATTACAATCCACACTGCTGGAAATTTTAGAGTATTTGTGGTAAAGTTTGTTAAATTTCAGAGTTTATTTTCTATAGAGAATAGAAAAAATGCCTTTCAAATGCCAACAAGTTAACATAAGGATATCCTACATGAATCCTAATCCAAAATGCTTTTTTTTGTTTTAACCTTCTAGTGAAGCATAGCAGGATTGATGCTGTCAATTCTAAGATCATAGAATTATAGAATTTGAGAATATGAAGGAACCTCAGAAGTCATCTAGACTAACCAAAAACTGAAAGGAAGCCTCACTGTAATATGCAATGTTAGTCAAGTGGTCCATCAGCCTCTTCTTAAAGACCTCTAATAAATAAGAGCTCACTGCCTCTCAGAACAAGCAATTCTACTTTCAGTCAGTTCTTATTGTTAGCAAGTTATTTTTTTCTCCTGAATTTGCCTCTGACTCTTCTTCCCACCTCTCCTAGTTATGTCCTCTGAGATCAAACAGAATGTCTGATCCCTCTTCTATTCAACAGCCTTTAAAAGACTTGTAAACAGGTATCATGTCTCCCCTGAGTCTTCTCTTCTATAGGATAAACATCCCCATTTCCTCATATCATGAAAGTTGACACAAACCCAATAATGAATCACCACTATTTACCAAAAAGCAGGGATCCTGGGAGACGGAACCTTGTCTTTACTCCCCGAAAAGAAAAAAAAAAGTATAATCAGGGTTTCTTAACCTTTTTGTATTATGGATATCTTTGGCAGCCAGTTTTTGAAATATATGGACCCCCCTCTCACAATAGCATTCTTAAATACCAAGAGTACAATATGTAGGACTACAAAGGAAACTCACTATATTGAAATACAGGTTATTCTAAAAGAACTACAGCTTCAAGTTTTAATAGCTAAAAACTTTACTAAGATTTTTGGACACCCTGTATGGACAGTAAAATATATAGTGTCCCAAAAGTATTAATGCTGTTAAAGCTTAAACTTCTCTAAGACTTTTGGGAAAATGTAAGTGGATGTTAAATTTTTTATAAAGTTCATAGGCTATTGGTTAAGAATTCCTTGTCTAAATAATTCAATTGAATAAATATTATCAGAATGTCACATGTAATGTAACAAAGGCAATTCTACCTTGAGAATGAAATAATCCTTTGCCATTAATCACCCTCTCAATCTCCTTGTTCTGATTTTCTTAGTTTTTTTTTTGTTTGTTTGTTTTGTTTTGTTTTGTTTTTTAAGCAATTGGGGTTAAGTAACTTGCTCAAGGTTACACGGCTAGTCATTATTTTGTGTGTGGGTGATCACTTTCTGAGGCCGGATCTGATCTTGGGTCATCCCAACTCCAAGGCCAGCGCTCTTACTCACTGTGCCACCTAGCCGCCCCTTTAGGGCAATTGGGGTTAAGTAACTTGCCCAAGGCTACACGGCTAGGTTTTTGTTTGTGTGGATTAAGTGTCGGAGGCTGGCTCCGAAGTCAGGTCCTTCTGACTCCAGGGCCAGTGCTCTACTCACTGCGCCACCTAGCCGCCCCCCCCCCCCCCCCAGTTTCTTAGTTTTTAAGGAAAGCCAAGACTTCCTGCCCTGAAATTGATGGATTTATGAATCCAAAAGACTCGAGTTCCCTATCATAAGAAGTAAAAAAATATAACTTAATTGATTAACATGAGTACATGATCACCTTATATTCGCCACGCTGTTACTGAGCTGTTACCATCATGTTTTGCCAATCAATATCCTACTCTGTGGTTTGACTTCTCATGTGGATCATTATCTTACTGAGACCTTAAGCAGTTCCTTCATTTCAAGGGCCTAAAACAACTCCCAAAGACTCATGATGGAAAATGTCATCCACATCCAGAGAAAGAAATATGGAGTCTGAATCCAGATCAAAGCATATTATCTGCTCTCTTTTTTTGTTTTCTTGCGTTTTGTTATGTTTTTTTCTTTCTCATGATTCCTCCCATTCACATTCTAATTCTTCTATACAACATGAGTAATTTGAAAATATACTTAATAAGAATGTATATGTAGAGCCTACATTGTATTGCACACTGTCTTGGGGAGAGGAGTGCGGAGGGAGGCAGAGAAAATGTAAAACTTACGGAAATGAATTTTGAAAACTAAAACAAGTAATTTTTTTTAAAAAGTGAAAAAAGAAGTTCCTGGATTTGCACTGAAAAGTTTTCTGTCCTTTAGTTCAATGAAATAGGGTACTAGATATGAAGTGAACAATGGGTATCTTGAAAGAATATTTTCTGAAAAGAGAATGGAGTTATTTCATGGAAAGAACTTTAGCCAATCAATCTTCTCCTGTGTTGTTTAACCAATTAACAAGAATCTACTCACTATTGAGGAGACTTTTAAGAGGATTAATTGATTGATAGCCATTTTTCAATTCTGTGGATGTTGGGATGTGGTTGGTCTTAACTGATGAAGTGGTTTATCTGATTATTTCCCATATCAAATGGCATTCTGGCATGCTACCAAAAATTTGAACCCTGAGCATTCTAGAATTTTAACTTGATTTCCTACTAGTCTCCAATACAAACTCTACTCTGAGCCAAGCTGGTCTCTTTACAAACCAACACCACCACAAATCATCCTAATTTCCATATATATATATATTACTGTTCCTGTTGCACTGCCACCTCTACTCCCAAACCAGACTGAAATGTACACAATTCTTCACTGAACTGAACATCCCTCACTTAAGACCAAGTTCAATTTCAAACTCCATGAAGTTTTCCTCAATCACTGCATCACCAGATATTTCTTCCTTCTTATTATTCTTATTATACTCAGTCATCAGAATAAGAAGCATTTGATTGGTTGTCTTCTGATAAGATCCTCTAATTGCTTCAATTTTATTAGCCACAGGAATGAAATCACAAATCCTTGAATTTGAAAGACTCTCAGAGATTATGGAGTCTTATCTCCTTAACATCGGTATGCATAGACTTTGGATTGGGTATCCTTCGTACAAAGATAAGATCAGAAACTCATTGCAGACATAGATTGGGTCCCATATTTTTCATATATCTCCCCCAAAAGCTCAGCACTTTTGGATGCCATAAAAATTGTCTTTATTGACTACTGTGGAGTATATATAAAAAAGCAGCTTCATTTTAGTGACATCCCCTGCCACCTAGCAAGCACTACCTGTGTTCTTGTATTATTTCACTTTCAGTAACTTTCCTCATGCCTATAACTATCAATTTTGACCCGGAACAAATAGTATAAAACGGTACTTTAGGAAAGTAGCATAAGATATACCTTTAAATCAACCATGAATGGGGACTATACCAAAAATGTCCTCAAGCCATTGCTGGGCAGGAACATGGTATGAGAACTCCAGTATGAGAAGGACTTCCCTTGGTGAGTAACTACAAATAGGATAAAGCTCCCCGTCTGGTAGTTTCCCAATTTAGCTCAATCCTCTGTAGTTTCTCTATTACTGATAGAGTGAACGTACTGCCAAAATATTAATGTAATCAACTTAAAAACTATATAACTTCTCAAAATCATAATTTTTACATTTTTGTACCTTCTAAATTATGTTGTCCTGGGGCAAAGCCCAACCCATCCTTTTCTAGCCATTTTACTGCCTTTCCTATCCTTGATGTATTCAATCCTGATGGAGCTGATGATGGTCTTTGCTTCAGTCCAATCATTCCTATCTTCCCAGAATAAAGTGAGTCTACCATCAAACATGGGGTATAGTTAGCACAAGTCTACAATTTAACCTGAGAAGCTGAAGATTTATATCTTCATCCACAAGCCTACATCACCAGACTAAACAGACGATTTTATGTCTCACTGAAAAAAAGATTTTCTCTTTCATTTACAACCCAAATAGCATCAAAGCATACTCTGCCTAGTATAAGTTTTTATATTTCTCCAAATGCAAGAATAGTTTTCCAAGTGTCTACATATGTAGTACTCTTAGGTCTTCAGGTTAAGAACAGGTCTACCTAAAGACAATGACTCAGATATTTCACAAGGGCAGATACAAGAGGGAAAAAATGGTGAACAAAAACCAAGAACTGCTTCTTCTCCCATCCCCTGGATCACTGAACCAAAAAAGGACATCCAGGGTGAACTGTTAATTCTCTACTTTATCCAGGGCAGAACTGGACTTGTTCAACCCCTTCATGAGTTTCACAGTAGCCTATAATTACCCAAGGGTAATCATCATAATTGCTGTGACACCTTCACAATCAGTTCTCTTTCAAGTTGTTGAGAATTATCCACCAAATTCTCAATAACAATAAAATTATTTAAAAAAAAACATCATAAAAGAGGGTAGTATGACTCTGGCTTTGGGATTTCTGTACTGCAGAGAGACTTCTGAGTGTGAACAGAAATGGTCTCATGATTTTTTTTTTTAATTACAATGATTAGGGAAGGTGTATTTAAAAATAATCACACTAAGTGAGAGTAAATGTTGTAAAAGTCTCAAAAAGAATCATCAGACTGGACCTCCTGCTGCTGGGAATCCTCAGGGATATGGCAGCTCTCATTGAGATATACCAGCACCGCTCACAGCTGCAGAGAGATTGAAAAAGTCACAGGCTTTTTAAAACAATCTTGAAAATGTAGAATCTATTCTCAGTGATAACTGAAGGTAACTGGATGGATAACTCTAAAGCCCCCATTAGGTAAAGAACTCTTTAATATTTAATAACAAAGTAATAAATTAGGTACACGAGAAATAGGAAATGCTAATATGAAGTATGCATTTGAATGCTTAAAATGGAGAATTTGTATCATTTCACTCTTTCTGTTATGTATATTTAACTTGGCTTTGAAAAAAGAAATGAAATATTTACTGTCCCACCTACTTCTCCATCTTTACTTGCCCTGATGGTATATAGGGTGCATCTCAGTCAAGTACAGGGTGTCCCAAAAATCTTAGTATGGTTCTTTGTATTATTTGATGGTTTTAAAGCTGCAGTGAGACTTTTGGGACACTGTATTTATTGAACAACCATTGTATTCCTGAAAACTGAACTGAGAGGTCACATTCTGATTCTCAAGGTGTTTAGAATGAGGCTGAGGAGATAAGAAGGAATTAAATATAGATGTAAATATGATTAATAGGACTTAGTGTATATATATATGATGCAGTCCAAATGAATGGTGCAGATGTTAGCCCAGTTCAGAAGACTGACTACAGAAGGAGATAGTCAGTATGTGCAGTCACTTGGCATATAATAATGAAGGAAAAAAAAAGTTGCCCTTACCCAAGAGAACTGGAATGATTATGATAAACTGGTTAGCAGTTAGGGGGATGAGAAAGTTTGTTTAATTTCTAGGCATGATGTAATACATTAATCTGTATAGATTAAGTTGAGTAGCTAAGTGATGAAGTAGATAGAGTGCTGGGCCCTGCTTGAATCAAGAAGACTGATCTCCCCTCATTCGAATATGTCCTCAGGCACTTACTGTTTGACCCTGGGCAAGTCACTTAACTTTGTTTACCTCAGTTCCTTATCTGCAAAAGGAGCTGGAGAAAGAAAGAGCAAACCATTTCAGTATCTTTGCCAACAAAACCCCAAATGGAATCATAAAAAGTGGGCACAACTGCTGAACAAAGGCAACAACAAAATAGATAAAATCTAGATCATTATTGTTTTGTATCCCATTCTCATAAAAATATTCTTTTAAAGGTGTAATCTAATATAAATTGTAAGTAGTGCTAATTAGTGACTTGGTTATTTTTTGCTTTTGGGGGGAGGGAAAGATAGGGAACTGGGGTTAAGTGACTTGCCCAAGGTCACACAGCTAGTTTTGTGTTAAGTGTAGGTCGGATTTGAACTCAGGTCCTTCTGACTCCAGGGCCAGTGCTCTATTCACTGAACCACCTAGCTGCCCAATTAGTGGCATTTTTGGTAAACTTGGTGGTGGTAGTGGTTTTAAAGGGAAAGAGGAAAAGTCTCTTGAATTATCTATTTTGGCTGTTTATAAGGATAAAATGACTCAGGTCACAGGGGCCATATTCCAATTCACTTTGTGATGGGATAAAGAATCAAGGCAATTGTCTGGAAAATTCAAGGCAAAAGAAATTCACTTTTATTTGAAATAATCAAATAACAAAATAATTGTTTTTGTACTGGAATCATTCATCTAGTTATGAGTTTCCCCTTTCACTTTACATTTGTTGGTCTCTTAAAGAAAAGAAAATAAAAATGACACTTACATATGCCTGTGTTTGAGTATACCAGTCAATATATTTTATCTGTATATACCATATGTAGCTAAACATTCAATTTGCCTCATAAAATGTGAAGATGTGACCAGAACTTTATAAATAATTATTGTCATTTCCCTTTAAGAATAAAACACCACCAAGCAGTGCAAGCACCTCAGGGAATAAATATGCACCACACTTTCATGAAATTTGCACACAATACAGGTCAGATGGTTAATGAAGCCATAAACCATAATATGTCTGAACTACTAAACATCACCTTATTCACTTGGCCTTGGTGTTTTAGAGAGCTAGAGATGTTTACTGCCATGAGCCACCCTTCTCGCCTTTAGGATCTCCATTGGAGCCAGCTCTTTGTAAATAAACATATAACCTTTGCAATGGTAATTTAAGACTATGCAGTAAAGAAGATGCTATGAGTGCAGGGAGAGTGAGAGAGAAGATAAAAAATCTCATGAATAAAGTCGAAGGCTGCAGGCTAAGGTGTTTATTAAGTCCCAAGCTGTTTTTTCTTCACTTTTCTTCACCACTGAAATAAAAACAATTATTGCTATGATGCTCTAAAATTAGAACACATTTGTCGTTTTTAAAGGCAGCTTCAACTAAACTTCAGCTCAGCAATAAAATCCTAGGCAAAGAAAATAGTTCTGCCCTAGGCCTGCCCTCCTCTGTTGTGTCATCAACCAGTAAAGGAAAAAAAAAGATCAGCAAACTTCAATTTGGAGCTTTATGCAGAAGGAAAGGGATGCTGGAGTAATGGTATATTAGAAAAAGGAATTTAAGAAATCTGATTGGATAATTTCCTAGGGCACTGAATTTACAACAACAATAACAATGACATGGTGAGTTTTGCTAAAATACAAATCTGCTACTGTTGGTGATGGCCCTGCCAGGGAGGAGGCTTGATCATTCCAATACTACAGATGATGAAATTGACTTAAATGGTTAAATGCCCATTAGAAGAATATGTTTAGATCTGGGAAGCTTAAGTTTCTTACTAACCTCTCACACCTGTTCCCTCTCCTGCCCTCTCCACTCCCCCCAGCCCCCCAATAAAAAAAAGGTTTCCTTTGAAATATCTGTTTGGGAAGAATGGGGGAGAAATTATGTGAATTTTCTCTCCTATCATTATTTAACACTCTTTTAGTATAGACACTTATGGGAGTGTAGGGGAGTAGGGAGGGAAAAGAAAAGATGAAAAATGCGGAACCCACACTATAGACATCATCATAAGCCATCATGGGATCCTAACAGATAGACCTGGTGAGAAGACTCATTCCAAGGTATCTCCAGGGCACAGCAAATCAGTCTTGCAGTCATACTCAATTGGGCCACAATTGTATAGACTCATGCTAGGTGTTGTATAGCTCCAAAAGGCAAAGTGAAATGTAGAATTACCTTGTTCAGGGGTCTTAGTTGATGTAATCAACCAAATAAGAAACACCTTAGCTTTTCCTCTGTAGAAGTTTTACAAAAATGATCATATATCAATTCTTGCAATTCTCTACCTTACTTTGCTTATGAAGAACCAATAGGAATTATTTAATCTCATCTGACCTTTATTTGTGTAAACTTCACTTCCCAAACACACATAAATATAACAAAAAAATAGTTTTTTTCTTGAATTATTTAGCTATTTGAAACCCAAATGCTTGGGATCTCAATTAATTATCACTGCAACTTTCAATTCTCGACAATGTTAATGCAGATATGATCTTTGGTTGTATAGTTAGACCACTGGGTGATGATCATAAGCAAAAAAATAAGTAGATAACTTTCCCCTGGAGTCATGATCTATTGAATACTAGCATTTTTGTTTTGTACCATGAAATGACCATTTTCCTCAGAGTATCAATATTAACATAATTGTCCTTTTATAGACATTCATTTAAAATTGATTTCTAAGATGGAGCCGAGCCTAACAAATTCTCTCAATTTTTAGAGAAAAAATTGACATATTACTAAAAAAACCAAAATCATTCTTCTCTTTGAAAGGTCTGATAAGCCTGACAAGGTACCACACACACCCACATGTAATTTTTTTTTTTAGTTAAAACTGCTTAGTTTGATAATTAAACAGTAAAAATTCAGGGCTTGAATTTTAAGGATGGTTATGTTTTTCATTGTATTTGTATTCTAGTAAGATTTAATAGAATACAATTACTCCATTTCCTCTAGAAATTATAACACCAAATTTCTCAGCTATAAAATGGGGAGTTTTTCTAGATGGCCTCTGTGGTCTTTTCCAGGTTGCTCTATGATCTTGTACTACAGTAGGGCCCAAACAGCTGCCAAGGTCATGAACAAATAGCAAGTGAAGGCAGGGGTGTAACAGGGGGTCACATGTTGTTAGTAGGTTCCCAATTTGGTTTCAGGGAAACTAACTGACTTTTAGTTTAGACCCCTTGATGATGCTGACAGAAGGACTGGCTTTTCATTTTAATGATACTGTAAAATGTCTAAAGCTGCTTTGCTATAAGGCATTATAAACGTTTAAGCTGGTTTTGCTGAAAGGACAAAGTTATACTATCCATCTAGGAGGAGAGATGCTGCCATGAAGCACATGATCTAAACCAAAGGGATAAGATTCCTTTTGCACACCTATCTTTAAGGTCCTTTAAGGCCCACCAGATGGGGACCTCAATTTTGGCTTTTCTTCACACAGGAATAGTTTTATTTTGACTGAAATGAAAAGTCTGTGTTGTCTTTGAAAGAATCAATGAATCCAAGATGAAAACAAAACCAAGATTCACCGTTTGCCAAAAGAGAAAATTTTTGCTTGTAATTTTGGCTCCTCTTTAAAAAAAAAATAAATCTTTCCTTTGGACCTTTCATAAACTCTGCTTTCATTAACTCCTTGTTTCATTTTTGTTTTCAATTTATTTCTATAATTTAAAGATCTGTAAACTTATGAACACTCCCTACACTTTTGCATATATTAACATTTCTACAACTTAATAGATGGTATTTGAATGCTGTAATTGCAATAAATAAATAAAATTCTTTATGCTATAGCCAACATAGTGATGAGCCTGAGTTTAGCTAGGTCCTCAGATAACAGAAATGTGGTTCATTGCTAAGCCAATACTTGGACAATCTAGCTTGGTAGGATGTGCCAGAGCCTTCAGTCCTCTGGTAGGTGCTTTAAGAACCACAGTCAGTGCTACCTTGCAACAGCAAAGCATCAGAATAAAAGTTAATTCCATAATCATTTGTTTCCTATGGGCATAGGGTCTGGAATGTGATTTTATTAATATAGGAAAACTCCAAGTAAAAGGGAAGCTTTATCTATCAATGCAGTTTGTTACCTTCTTTGTAGTTCCTATCCTTAGAGAGTTGCCCTAAAGCATTGATATGCTAAGTGACTTTCCAAGGTTATACAGCCAGTATATGCCAGAAGGAGGATTTAAGTCCAGGTTCTTCTTGTGAAACTAGCTCTCTATTCAATACAATATACTACCTTGCCTTTCTACTTAGAAAAATAATTTTGTACTATTCTTTTTTTTTTTTTTTGGAGGGCAATTGGGGTTAAGTAACTTGCCCAAGGTCACACGGCTAGGTTTTTGTTTGTGTGTGTTAAGTGTCTGAGGTCGGATCCGAACTCAGGTCCTTCTGACTCCAGGGCCGACGCTCTACTCACTGCGCCACCTAGCCGCCCCTACTATTCTTAATTATAAGCAAGATGTGTCAGAAAAAAAATGAACTTCAAATCTGAAATAATCATCTAAGTAATTCAGTCCAAAAATTCTCTGGGGCTGTAGATGGTGATAAATGTATGCCTGAATTATCCAGATTGTTTATTTCTGGTTTGTGTTAAATTGAAATAATTTGAAAGGTATTTCAAGACATAAACTAAATCCAAAAGATAACCAACTTCATCTATCCTTTAATTAGAAAATGCTAGATTCTATGCAATAATTGTTCAGGAAATGGGAAGGTTTCTTGATTGGTTTTGATCAAAGGTATTAACCAAAGTATATTCACTGGATAATTTGTTGATCATCCCTCGGGTCTGTGGAGACAATTGAAATGTGTGTCTCAGTCAAGGAGTAGAATGCTATCTTCATTCACCATAGCTAGTTTAAATGAGGTAACTCCAGAGCTGAGAACCCAAATGACTAATCTCTCTGCTCATAAGGTAAAGACAACCCCTGATGAATTGAGCTGACCAAAACATTCAGTTTTCATTGAGCCATTGTGATCATATAACCAGAGAATACTTATCCTCTCTGATCTAGTCTGAGTTTTTCCTGATCCTCTCATTCTCCTTTATGTGACTGACCTTGAGACCCATCCCATCTTGTAGCAATCTGTCCTTTCCTGAATGCTCTTATTCCTTCTCTCTTCAAGTCAATTCGCTGTCTGGATGGTGAAGAGATTAAAAGGACCCAAAATGGGTCACAGCTTTCTGTGAAAACTTGTATAACCTCGGAACTCGAACATATTATCCATAGGGTCTTTGAATAAATATGACACTTTATATTGGTTTGTTAATACACATTACTCTGATTGGTTCTTGACAACAAGGGGAAATTGTCCATTAATAAAAGCAAAACTAGAGGTGGAATAGCATGTTTTCAGACCCCACATGAACCTTATGGGTTCAATCTCAAACCAAAATTGAGCTTTTTGAGTTCAGATTCCAATTACTTTCAACCCATTTTGACTTCCTGGTTCAAATAAAATAAGGTTAAAGATGGCTTTTAAAAATGTTCACTAGTCTTTTTGGATACCAATAGTTTAAAACACACACACACACACACACACACACACACACACACACACACACACACACCATTGTAATGAGTTAAGTGTAAATGAATCAGAAACATACGGATCAAATTTTCCTTAAAATACACTTGGGCTTAAAAATTAAGGGAAAATGCACTTGGCAAAACCTTTTTTTTTTTTCTGGTTTGTGCTGAACCAAAAACATTTGAAAAGTAATTCAAGACATTTGATAGACCTAAAACACAGCCAAGTTCACCTATCCCTTAATTACAAAATGCTGGGCTCTATGCAGTAATTGTTCAGGAAATGGGAGGGTTCCTTGATTAGGTTTGGTCTGAGGTGTAAATTTTTCCTTAATCACTTAAAAACTTGTAGACACTGCTATTTCACTGTGATCAAAAAAGGCAGTCTAAAAGTTTTCCAGAGCAACTTTTCAGAGTCTATTAAAGGCATACTGTAGGCAAATTGAGACCCAAGCTGAGGGGTTAACCCTAGGGAGAAAAAATAATGTGTCCCTCCATTTATCCATGAACTCTGCAGCTGGCAGAGACCATACTCTGTTAGTAATTACAGTGAGCAGATGAGGATTTTTTTAAATTTTTTTTTAAATTTTGACCTGCAGTTAAACAAAATTTGCTTGTTTTATTTTTGGTTTAAAAATGATGAGGCAGCACCAACCCCTGTTTCACCCCAGAGCTGTTGATTTTTTTCCCCTCCTTCCTAATTTGTTTCAGACTATGAGTGCACAGATTCCCAATTTAGTGGGAAACATTTGCTGCCAAGACCTTCAGGGGCTTTTTCTGCAGTTTATTTTGTTAACTACAAGTTTAAGGTTGTTGTGCCTTTTTTCCCCCTTTCAAACTCTGAATACATAAAAAAAAATTCACCTTTTGCTTTTATGAAATAGACAGAGTAAAACAATGGGTATGAGGACAATTCAACATTTTTTTAAAAAAGGTTACAGAACCAATGACAGCCATGTAAAAACACTACTAACATATTACAAATTCATTCCCTGCATTCTTAGTTCATAGTCTCTTTTCTTTTGCCTTTTTAAATGTAAACTTAACATTAAAAGAAGCAGCAAACTAAAGATAATTGGTTTTAATCAAACATCACTTATCAGTCATTTTATAAGGGAACACAACTCAACAAAGGCTGTTCAGTTCATTTTAAGTTGTGATTTCAGAACAAGAAAGAATAGTTCATGAGAATGGAAAGAATGTGGTCCATTACCTTAACTGCCCTGGCTGGTATTTATAGATTTTTGGCAAAATTTCATAACAAATTCTAAAATCATGTAAAAATAGTCATTTTCCAGTTTCTGTCATAAATCTGCATTGTAGTGAGGATGGTAAAGTTGGGGCAGTTGACTATATGTTTCCTGGCAATACAGTGAGAACAGCTGGAAGAAGGACTGAAATGCAGAGCATTTGTTCCCTCTCCCCTAGTAATCCTATCCATTCTCATAGCAACAGTTTCTCTTCAAGCTCAATACCATTCTTCTCATTTGCCACCCCTAGAATATGTCCTGGGCTTCCTGGATCACATGGTTTCCTGTACCAAGAAAGCCTTCCTTCCCTCTCCTGGTCTCATGAATTTACTGCACGTCCTGTGAATATCAACTCACATGTAACTATCTCCCTGTGCCTCCAAAGAACCTTCCTCTCAACCTCTCTCTCAACAAGGCTTCATGTAGCACTTGTCAGCACATCTCCAGCACTTGTGTTTATTATTATTGCTATTGTTATTTATATATACATGACATCTCTCCCTACCATACATGTAAAATCTGTGAGGCTGAGGACCATATCTTATCTAAATTGTGTATCCCCTCCAAACAATCAACAATAATTTAATAAAAGCTTAATATATGCCCAGTACTATGCTAGCTTCCAGGGACACAAAAACAAAAATAAAACTGTCCTTGTTCTCAAGAGCTACTAACAAATAGGAATACCCAAGAAACCATTGTGAAGGGCCTGGAAGGTGTGTTTAAACTTGCATGAAACGTACTTTAAACCTACTCTGGCATGTGTCAAAAATTATGGATAAGCCTTATCTAATTGCATGGTGAGCAATATGTCAAATCAGAGAATATGGAATGAACAGATATTGATTTCAATCAGAATTTTTTATATCTTTTATATTTACTTCATAGAAATAAGTAGAAAATATAGGCATCTCATCTCTGTGGGGAACTCCCTTCACAGATATAGTCAACCCTTTCACCACCACGTATCTTCTTAGAGAATTGTATCTGGGCCACTCAGAGATTAAATGACTTGCCTGTGGTCATATAATGAATTACACATCAGAAACCAGACTTAAACCATGGTCTTCCTGATTCCCTCTATTTTCTACACCCATTTAAAAAGATACAAATTTATCAGCATCAATAGGTAAAATATTGTTCCAGTCACTATAATTCATTGATTCTTGTGAAACCTTTTCTTTGGAGGAGATTAGCCAGACATAATATTATCTTATTGCTGTTTATACACACCATCTGGGTGATCAATATAGATTGTTGTGGCCTAATAAATCATGTGTTAATTTGCATCAATTGCTAAGATGGCCAAAGGTGATAGTCTGGACGAAATTTGGTCTGCTTGTCTCACCCATCCTATCCCTCCACAGGTTAATGAGCATTTATTAAGCAACCCAAGAACCTAAGTGAATAGCACTGTTGCATAGACTAATTGGCCCAACATCTAGTTGGGCCCCCACAGCTATCATTCAGGGAATCAACACTGATGGAGATATAACCTGGCAATTGCTTCTTCAGATGCTATAGCCCCAGCATCCTCAACAAATATATCTGCTGAATGCCCAGAAAAGAAAGTTCTTGCCACTAATATCCTTGGCACAATAAAATAGTTCAATGTCAGAAATAGTTATGATTTTTTTTAGTGGATAATGGTAGAAAATCAGTCAGCTATTTCAGGTGTATACTTTATCATAGATTGGCCTTGAAAATATCATAAATGCAAGAATTCTACTTCCCTTTTTCACTGTAGACCCAGCTTCATGCCAAGTCCATGTCATAAGAATAATAGACCAGATATGAAAATGTAAAAATATATTCTATTAGTTCATCTCTTCTTGGTGCTTAAAATGTTGGAAACTGGGGGCTTCTAGTTTCTAGCAACATAGACTTTTTATGATAAAATGGACCTTCATAACCAGATGGATTATACTTTGAATAGTAATGACAAAATGTATTTTTCTCAAACCTGGTCTAAGAAACACTTCAGGAACACTGCAACCTAGAATAAATTTGTACAAGGCTTTTTAGAAAGTAGCTGAAAATGAGATAGACATTAATGCTATTGAGAAAATGTAGAGTTTGAACTGGAAATTCAATCCTATACAATGCAACAGTAACCTATTAAATGCTGTTTTTGTGCAAGGCAATGTGCTCAGTCCTAGGAATTTCACAAAGTGAAAAAGGGTCCTGGCTTTCAAGGAGCAGAAAGGTTTTTAGAATGTGGGAGTTCATTCAAATGTAAATATATAAACAAACTCTATAATTCTATAAAGAACTTGAAATTTATAGGACAAACACTGAAGGCTCCATTTATTATGCTAAAGTCCTTTATGTCACATATTAATCTTGAAAACTTTATCAAAAAAGAACATCATATTCTAGGTTCTTTTTTTATATTCAGTTTTTACCACTGGATATATATTGGACTTTGGATCACACTGTTATAAAATCAGTTGTTAATATATCAGTAATAGATTGAAATGCATATCAAGGTACCTCCAGAAAGATGGTTGAAAGGTTGTGACTAAGTCAACCTCCTCCTCATCTTCTCAAAACATCAGTGGACATATCAAACAAAGAGAAAAACAACCAAAAGAGAGGAAAGAAGTCCTTAGGAAATCTGAACCAAAATACTAGCTAAGAGACTAAAAAGTCAAATGAACCTAAAGAGGAAGGTCTCAACACAATGAAGAGGTATTACAATGCAAAAGACTGGCAAGAGAAATAACCAGAAGAAAAAAAATCAAGTACTTATTAATCAATTACTAAAATGGCCAGATACAAAGGCAAAATAGAAAAAAAAAAAAGTTCTTGCCCAGAAAGAGCTGGTTTTGATTCGGAAAGCAATACCAATACACCAATAAGTCTGAAATAAATATCAAGTAATTTTAGGGATGGAAAAGCACCAACTTCCGGGGGAATAAGGAAAGGCTTAAAGTAGGAGGTGACAACTGAGGGGGTTTTGGAGGAAATTCGGGATTCTAAAAAATGAGGAGGATAAAGAGGGAGTTCATTCCATTCCAGACATGAGGAACCACCTGGGCAAAGGTATAGAATGTCCCTTATGGGCAACAGATAGCAGAACACCTAAATGTAATGTGAAGTACTTGATAGAGAGTAATATGAAACAAAGCATGTGGAAATTGTATTGCTGAGAATGTTAAAAGTTAGGTTTAAGACTTTCTATTTTATCCTAGAGGTATTTGAGAGACAATTAAAACTCTTGAGTAGAGAAGTGATATGGTCAGAACTATGTTGCAGGAATATCAATATGGCAATATAATAGAAGATGTATCAAAGAGGGAAATACCTAGAAGCAAGAAAACCAATTACTAGGTTATTATAATATTCCCATATAAAGGTGATGAGAGCCTAAACCAAGGTGATGGCAGTGAGCAATGAAAAGGAAGAAATAGCAAGCTCTGGTAACTTATAGGATATGGAGGATGAATAATGGAGAACAGCCAAAAAATGAAATTGGGTGCAAACATGGATAATTGGAAGGGAGAATCCTGGAAAGAAAAAAGAAAAGTTGAAAGAAGAGATGGGTGTGGGGGAGGGAATAAAGAAATAGATAAAGCGAACAGGAAAATAAGAAGACAGTAATCAAGAATCAGCACAGGATTACAGAAAGCCTAGAAATGAATAGACTTTTGGTGATAACTAAGTGGAATTTCTTTTTTGAAAGCATATTTTATTTCATTAAATATTTCCTAATTACATGCAAACATTTTAACATTCATTTTTTTTTTATTTTGAGTTCCACATTCTCTCCTTCACTCCTGCTCCTCCCCCATTCTCTCAAAAGGCAAGTAATATATCAATTATTCATGTGAAGTCATACAAAACATGTTTCTATAGTATCTGTGTCACAAAAGAAAATATACACAAAGTTCCAAATTGTTGCCCAGAATACTTGGACTAGTTCACTACTTCACCAAGAATGCATAAGTGGTCCAATTCTCCATGTCCTCTTCAGCATTTATCATTTTTTTTGGTCATTTTAGCTGATTTAATAGGTTTAAGATGATATCTCAGAGTTGTGTTAATTCACATTTCTCTAATCAAGTATGAAAACATATTTTATTCATCTGACTATTGGTACCTTTTATTTCTTCTGAGCACTGTCTCTTCATAGCCTGTGACTATCAACTGGGAAATGATTCATTAAAAAAAAAAATAAATTTGGCTCAGTTTACTATGTATTTGAGAAATGAGGCTTTTATCAAAGAAATTCTCTGTAAGATTTTCCCAGTTATCTGTTTCTAATTTTGGTTGCATTAGTTTTGTCTGTGCAAAACCTTTTGATTTCATGTACCCAAAATTATCCAAATGGGACTTCTGAGAATTTATCTATTTTCAGAAATAGCTTCATTACAAAAAGTTCACATTTTGAAGTGTAAAAAATTTATAATTAATTACAGAAAAGCAGAATCATTAAACATATTTCTTAAAGAATATAAAGCATGGGGGCGGCTAGGTGGCGCAGTGAATAGAGCGCCGGCCCTGGAATCAGAAGGACCTGAGTTCGGAGACATTTAATCCCCACAAACAAAAACCTAGCCGTGTAACCTTGGGCAAGTTACTTAACCCCAATTGCCCTAAAGGGGCGGCTAGGTGGCGCAGTGAGTAAGAGCCCCGGCCTCGGAGTTGGGATGACCCGAGATCAGATCCGGCCTCAGAAAATGAGCACCCACGCATAAATAATGACTAGCCGTGTAACCTTGAGCAAGTTACTTAACCCCAATTGCTTTGAAAAAAAAAAAAAGAATATAAAGCAAAAGTTTCCAAAAGATTGAAAAAGTAAACTAACTACCCAGAATTTATATGAAATCTAAAAATGTTGACAAAAATTTTTCCCCAAATGGTATAGCCAATAAGTTATCTCAAACGAGATAATGTATGTAAAGTACTTTGCAGATTTTAAAGTACTGATCATTATTTCATCTCATCGTGAATGAAGGTGACTCTGGCCTCGAAGCCTATTCCAGGGGAACACAAACTCTGAATGACTCTACCTTACTGGAAAATATTTGCCTATGATTGTGATATATATTGTATCTACCTTCTGAGGAACAGCATAGTTCCTCAGTATGGATATTCCCATCAACAGCAGATTAGCCAAGTGGCAATGACTTATTTGGTTGTTGCAGCCTATGAAACAAAGAAAAGACTAACATGCCCCTTGGTCCTTTAAATCCCCTCACTCTTGCGTCAAGAAAGATGCAGTAGGGCTATAACAGGGGGAGAAAGTCCTAAGAACCAATTTTGAAGACATCTTTAAATATCAACAGCTTTTGGCACTCTAAATGTGAGAACCTTATTCAATAGCCAATGAGTGGACATACTACTGGAGGAAATGAATCATAACAGTCTTGATATCATTGTTATAATTAAAACCAGAAGACAAAACTTAGTTGCCACTAAATGGAAGGATGGTTTATAGCTTGGCTTTAAAGAGACAGATAAAGTAGTTGGTGGAGTTAATTTTATTGTGCATCCAAAGTCAACAAGAAAAATCATATCATGGGACATTTGGTCATTTTATATTACAGTGCTCATACAAAAAGACCACCATGAAAATAATTGCAGTTTATGTGCCAACATCTGTTGCAGAGATTGAAGGAGAAAAATAAATTCTATAAAGAGGTCAACAAGGCATTCCATATTAAATCAACATACACTTTTATATTCTCTGACTTCAAGGCAAAGGTAGGCATTAGCAAGGATGGTTAAGAGGCAGAAAAATTTGGATTAGAAGAAGGAGAGAGGCCCAAACGTTATAGACTCTTCATAAACCCCAGATCTACACATCATAGACATTTTTCTTCAAGAAAAAGATGAAGAGCTAGATAGGGAGAATATCAAATAACAACACAAAACATGAAACAGATTATATTTTAATGAACAGGAAATAGTACATTACTGATGTGGGAGTTATTCCTGAATCAGCTGTCAATATACAGACCACCAACTTATTAGGGATAATCTAAAAGACATAACAAAAACAAGGGAAAAAGATGTCACACACTTAAAATATCTTCATGATGATCTTTTTAAATAAGTGATTGTTGTCAATAATTAGAAAAGGATTGAGGAAAGAAACTCCATTCTAACTATTTTGTAGAGAGGTTTAGTTGAAATAAATTAATTTCCATCAATAATCTAATAGTTGTCTCAGTCAACAAAGACTTCATTTCCTTATCTAGTGGAGAGATATGACAATCAGAGGCAAAAATGGTTTACAATATAAATTCATCTGAAAAATATTAAGAAAGAATATAGAAGGTAATGTACACCATGACTTTGATGTAAACAATGAGAAACAGTGTAAGAAAAAAAAGAATTTAGCTACCAAACAAATTTATTCCAAGGATATTTAAACATGAAACTGGAAGAACAACAAACAGATAAAATATTTAAAGAGATCTGCATCATACTCTTTTCCATCACAAAGATATTGAAGTTTCTATACTTGGGTTCTAGTATCAAAATCTTGCATATATTTCATCATGAATGGATATGTTACTGAAGCAAACAAAGATGGGAAAAGTAGCTGGACTTTTTTTCTAAGTATAAACAGAGGAAGTCCATTCTGGAACATTATTTTTAGGCTATCAAAGGATTTATCCTCAAGGTCCTTCAAGAAGGAGAATACACCAAAAGCATGGGAAAAATTGAACCTTATTATTATTACCAAAAAAAGATATCTGAGAAATTAATATCAAGAATCATGTGCATTTTCACATCTACATAAATTTTATAATAATCTTTCCATGCATATAGATCATTAGAAAAGAACGAGAATATTTTGCAAGTCATATTCTATAGTAAAGTGGACATTTACCATATTCAAGTGACTGGAGAATATAGAATCAAAGACTCATTGTCTTAATCGTTAGTTATTTATTTAAAGGAAAAAATTGATTTGATAGAGCAAAATAACTCTAAAGGCTTTCCTTCCAACAAAATATCTCACGGGCATGTTTCAGAATTCTACGAGATTTCTTGAAAGCTGTAACAATAGAGACAACCTTATTTGATGAACCTTTGATTATTAAACAAGGCATAAAACAGAGAGACTTATGCTTGCCAAAGATTTTCACCACTGTTGTGGAGGAGATTCAGCACAGGGTCTATTTCAAGGAGGGATTCCCTATGGATGATGAGGTCCTCCAGATGCTCCCTGTTTATGGATGACATTTTGTTTATTGCATCAAACTCTGGGACATTGCCAAGCCTCCTAAATAATCACACAAAAGAATTTAGCCTAACTATCCCAATGAGAAAAAAAAAGTTAAAGTAGAAATGCTTCTGGCCCCAGCTTTAACATCCAATCTTGGATATACACTGTTGTTGGACAATAACTTGAGACTCTGGTTGAACTATAGGGAAGAAGAAAACTGACTTACCTTTGGATAATAGCAGAGTTCTTTTAATGACCCCAAACTCCTCCCTGGAACAAAGGCTTATCTTTATTTTTTTTTTTTGGAAGGCGATTGGGGTTAAGTAACTTGCCCAAGGTTACACGGCTAGGTTTTTTTTGTTTGTTTGTGTGTGTGTGTGTGTGTGTGTGTGTGTGTGTGTTAAGTGTCTGAGGCCGGATCCAAACTCAGATCCTTCTGACTCCAGGGGCAACGTTCTACTCACTGTGTCACCTAGCCGCCCCTGAAAGGGTTATCTTTTTTTTTTTTTTTTTTTTTTTTTTATTTTTTTTTTAAAGCAATTGGGGTTAAGTAACTTGCTCAAGGTTACACGGCTAGTCATTATTTATGCGTGGGTGCTCATTTTCTGAGGCCGGATCTGATCTCGGGTCATCCCAACTCCGAGGCCGGGGCTCTTACTCACTGCGCCACCTAGCTGCCCCTTTAGGGCAATTGGGGTTAAGTAACTTGCCCAAGGTTACACGGCTAGGTTTTTGTTTGTGCGGATTAAGTGTCGGAGGCTCGCTCCCAACTCAGGTCCTTCTGATTCCAGGGCTGGCGCTCTATTCACTGCGCCACCTAGCCGCCCCAAGGGTTATCTTTTTAATGCCAATGTTTTTCCAATGCTATTGTAAGTTTGTGAGTCACAGAATACTACATGCTCCAAAGAAGTGAAGCTGAATGTCACTCAAAGGGCACTGGAGAAGTATATAGTGGGCATGAGGAGTCTGCAACACATTTTGAACACAATATTACAAAGAATAAGCTTACCTCATTTTTGAGGGATTCAACTTGGATACTTATGTCTCCTCAAATAGCTTGTTTCCCAGTTCATCAAATTCAACTCCTTTATTTGCACCTTTATTCCATCTGTTACACACCCAAGAATGGTCAGAAATTTGATCTCTTCATCACCCAAATATTCTACTTTCATAGTCCATAACCCTGAAATTCCTCTAACCTTAATCTATTCTTCCAGATGCCCACATGTTTCAAGTCTCTAAATACTATTCTCTCTCATGATTCCAACCTCTAGTCATTCTACCCCACCCCCACTTCCTTCCCAGGACACCATCCTTGCTCTGGCCTCACTTTTTTTTTCCTTCGGACTTTTGACCTTGTAGTTAACTGGTTTAAATCTATCCTATTCTTGATTCTTGAATTTCTTTCCTCAATATCCTAAAACCATTCATCTTTACAACCCCCTACCCTGGATTATTTCTACATGCCTCAACTCTTTATCGAGTCTATTATAAATAAGTGTCACCCAGTCTTAATTGGGCCCTCACTACTACATGACATCATTTTATTTTTCCAAAAGACTTTTTAAACTATACCCTAGACAGTAGCTGCTACAACCTAGTCTTCTGCCATCTGCACCTCTCTCTTCCTCTTCCCTCTCATAGAAATTTACTTCATACTTCATTAGAAAACAATTTAGGAATTTACGCTGTCTTTTCTGTGCTCCCTCTCCTGTCAAATTTCACATTTCAAATTACCTCAACAACTCCCCTATTATCTTTCCTCTTTCCTCAGAGGATGAGGTGTCCATTCTCTTTGCTGACACAAGCATTTGTACTTGTGACCTTGATTCTTCCCATCCCTTACCTCCTCTTGAAGCCTGTCCCTTTAACCAATCCCTCTGTCTCTAATTTTCACCTTCTCCTTATCCACTGGCTCCCTTCCTAAGGCCTTCTAATATGTCTAGATCTCTCTAATCAAATACTCTCAAACTATCTTTTATTTCTCTTTCTGTTCCCAGCCAAATTCCTAGAAAAGTTGTCAATACATGATGTTGATCTCCTACTCCCATTTTCTCTCCTACATAGTCCAGCTTCCATTACCACCACTCAACTTAAATTGATCTCTCCTGGGTCATGAAAAATGCTTTAATTGCTAAATCCAGTGGCCTTAATTGCTAAATCCAGTGACTACTTAGAAGTCTTTGACACTACTGATCACCCATTTATTTGGGACATTCTCTCCTCCCTGAGGATTTGTGAGATTACTCTGTAACAGTTCTTTTCCTACAAATGCCCCTTGGTCTTCTTTGCAGGATCAACATAATCTTTCCATTTATTTACTCTGAGATCTGATACCTTTCTAATGACCCTGCATTTCCAGCTAGCCTCTCTAGACCTTTCTGTACCTTCTCTCAAACCAACTTATTAATAGCCTGGTCCTGAAAGCGAATTAGGAATACTCTTTTCTCCCCACTGTCACTTCTAGACTCTTCCCTTTACTTCTTTCCCTTGGCAACTTTTTTTTTTTCTTTGAAATCCAATCAATCAAATTTCTCACTCAATCCAAACTATGGTAGCTATAGTATTTTGGAAAAGGAAATGGCAAATCACTCCAAGAAAACTCCATGGACAGTACTAAAATGGTAAAGGAGATGATAAAGGAATATGAACCCTTTGGGTCAGAATTCATAAGCTTAAATACTTTGGCTACATAATGAGAAGACAGAACTCATTGGAAAAGACCTTGGTGTTGGAAAAGTTTGAAGGGCATGGCAGAGAATGAGATGGATCGATATTGTCATGGAAACAACAAACATGAAGTTGGACAGACTTTGAAAAATAATGAAGGAGAGAAAGGCCTACTGTGCTATGGTTTGTGGGTCACAAAGAGTCAAATATGATTAAAAGGCTGAACAACACAGTATACTGACCACAAAGTCAGGCTCCCTTCTTTCTCCAGTAGTTCAGCACCTATCTTTCCCTCCTCCCCAGCTCCTGAATTTAATCTGGGAGACTTTAATACTTAGAGATACTTTCTCAAGTCTCTTAACCTCCCAATTCCACAGCCTCCTTAAATCCCATGACCTCCTCCTTCATCCCACCTCATCCACACATCCACACATAGCTATTCACATGCTAGATCTTACTGTTATCCACAAGTATTCTATTTCCCTAATTAGAAATTCAGATATTCTATTATCTGACAATAACATATCATTCTGCCTTTTCATATATTCCTTATCCCTCCTAAACCCAGTTGTATACTCTCTTTGATACCTCCAATACCTCCACCCTCAATTATTTCTTAGGCCCTTACTCCTCTGCTCTTTTTCTCTCTCTCCAACCTCACCCCCAAAGTTAGTCCCACACTTTTCTCAGCTCTTAAAGCCCTTGCCCCCATGTCCTATCACTACTATTCCCCCCCCAAAAAACTTTAGCCCTACATTATTCCTACCATATGACCATTTTTCTTCTGTGCTCTTACTCATGAGCTACTCAATGCACCTGGAGGAAGTTTCACAGTCATGCTAAGTGAATATATTTTAAATTCATTTTATCCAACTTTAATTAGGCCCTCACTGTGGTGAAGCAGTTCTTTAATTCCTCCCTAATTAATCCCCCTATCCCACTTCCTAGAACCTATTCCAAATCTTAGTTTACCTTTTCAAATTGACCATTCCTTCCCTCCCCAAAAGGCAAAGGAACTTTGCCTTTTGTTTTGCTGAGAAAATTTAGGCCCTTCAACCTGACTTATCTCTTCTCTCATTCTCTACATCTCAAACCCCTTAACATTGTTTTCTACTCTTCTTTCCACCAGGCTCTGAAAAAATCATCAGCCTGACAAAAAGGTGGCCCTTCTTGTCAAGGATAACTAACTCTATACCTTCATTTAATCTCATTTTCTCTTTTCTTCTCCAACAGATAAAATCCTCAATCATTCCCTTTCTGCTTCTGATCTTCAGCCTTTCCTTAGCTACTGGTTCTTTCTTCTACTGCTTTCAAATATACACCATTCTCCTTCATACCTGGAAAACTTCACTAGATCTTACCACCCCCTCAATCTATTATCCTATATAATTCCTTCCTTTCCAAGCTAAACTTTATAAATAAAGTAAAAAATAAAAATTATTTATACTCACAGCCTTCACTTTTTTCATTCCTCAACCTTTTGCAATCTGCTTTACAACTCTTTCATTCAAATAAAACTATTCTCTCCAGGGGTGGAGTCAAGATGGCGGAGTAGAAACAGGACTTCCACTAGGCTCCGGCTTCCACCTTCCCCAATTCATGTCAAAGGAGACTCTAAACAAACTTTAGAGCTACAGAACCCACGAAATGACATGGAAAACTACTCTCTCCAAAGTTAGTAATGACCTCTTTCATGCCAGATCCAACGATTTTTCCTTATCCTTAAAGTTTCTCAACCTATTGATCTGTTAAACATCCTCTTTCTCCTGTATAATCTCTCCTCCATGAGTTTTCATAATACTGATATCTCTTGGCCTACTTCTTCTCATTGTCTTTTGCTTGTTCATGCTCCATATCATACATTCTAATGGTGGATATTTTTCAAGGTTTGGAACTAGACCCTTTTCTCTTCTCCCTCTGTGCTTTCACTCATCCTTTCTTCATAAACCCTACCCTCTTCTAAATTTCTCTCTTTCTATTGAACATACCACTATCTCTCCATTCTCAATGGCTTCTATCCTCAGCATTTTCCTCAAATCTATTCTCTCACTCACTTCACATATACAGTCCTTCAGTTGCTAAGTCTTGCCAACATCTCTCACTATCTGACTCCTTCCTGCCTTTCAAAGAGATTATTTCAAGATCCCCTATATTGTTCTCCCTGCTTCCATGCTCTTCCCCTCCCTTTCTGAAATAAGTTTCTTTGATCTCCCTACTCAGTCAATTAAAATGAGTTCTTAATGCTTCTAAGATAAAAATAACCTTCTCTCTTCAGTTTTAACACCTTTTACAACCTGACCTCTACTTCTGTTTTCAGCCTTATTGGATAGTCCTCTTCTCCCACTTTCTGCCATCTAGCCAAAATGGCCTTTTCTCCATTCCTTGTACACAATACTATATATCCCATCTCTGCTTTTGCCCTGATCATCCTACATGCCTGCGACAAACTCCCTCCTTACCTCCATCTCAGAGAGTTTTTCCCTCTCTCTTTAAGATACCAATCAAGCATGATTTTTTTTCCTGATCTCTCCAAGTGCTAATACGCTCACTAATAAACTACTGTGTATTTAACTACTTTTTACATATTTGCATTTATTCATTTTATGTCTTTTATCATTATTTTATATGTACTCATTGTATCCCTCAATATAATGTGTTAGTTTGGGTAGGAAGTGATTTCATTCTGTGTGCTTATATCCCCAATGCCTAGTATATAATAGGTACATAATCAACCAATACTTCATTGATTATTCACACATTTTTCATACACACACACACACACACACACACACACACACACACCCCAACACTCAGCTGAATTTTCTATTCTTCTCTCCATATACCTCTGGATGATCTCATCAGCTCCCACTGAACAATTATTTCAATGTAAATATCCAACCCTTGTGTCTCTAATGAGCTCCAGACCTGTACCCCCAACTTCCTGCTGGATATCTCCACTTGAATATACTATAGGGATCTCAATACCAAACTCAACATGTTCAAAATATAGATTCTCTCTCCCCCGACAGAAACAAACAAACAAAAACTAACTTCTCCTAATTTCCCTATTTCTGGTAGAGCACCAACATTCTTCCAATCAATTAATCACTTAAAAGGCATTCATAAAGTACTCTACAAATAATGTGCTATATTCTGAGGGTGCAAATACAAAGAATGACACAATCCCTACCCTTAAGGAATTTATATTCTATTAGTTATATGGGTTCAAAGCCTAGGAATCTTTATTTCAACTATTCACTTTCTCCCTTATCCTCCTCATATCCAAACAAGTTGTCAAATCTCATAGCTGTGCATAGGGGAAGATTTTTGTAAGGAAATGGCAGGACTTGTAGAAGGCATCATAAAAGTCAAAATGGACAATCTCAATTACATAAAACTGAAAAATTTTGTACAAATAAAATCAATGCCAGTAGAATCCAAAAATAAAAGAGTAGAAAAATGTTTACATGGAAATATAATAAAATGCTGGGATTCAAAAAATAAGTAACATTGATATAAATTTCTCATCATAAGATCAATTTCCCAATATGCAAGTGACCACAAGGTATAAATAATTTTTCGGAAGAATAAATACAATTAATTACCAACTAAAAAAAAAAACATTCAAAATCACTAATCATTAGAGGGTGGCACAGTGGATAGAGTGCTGGGTCTAGAATAAGGAAGACTCATTTTCCTGAGTTCAAATCTGGCCTCAGACACCTACTAGCTGTGTGACCCTAGTTAAGTCACTTAACTCTGTTTGCCTCAGTTTCCTCATCTTTAAATGAGCTGGAGAAGGAAATGACAAATCACTCCAGTATCTTTGCCAAGAAAACCCCAAATGGGGTTATGAAGATTCAGTCATGACTGAAAAAACTGACCAGCAACAATAATCATTAGAAATATTTAAATTAAAGTAATTCAAGGTTAATAGTATGTGTCCATCAAGTTTGCCTTTATAAAAGAGAAGGAAACTCCTCTGTTGGAAGAAATATTAGAAAACAGGCATTATATTTCACTGTGGGAACAGATGTAAATTAATTCACTAATTTTTGAAAATAATTTGGAATTAACAAAGAAAAGTTACTAAATTGTTCATAAACTTTGATTCCACCGGAGGGGGGCGGGGGGGTTGAAAGAAAGATAGAATCTATGTGGTATGAAGGTTCTTAGCAGCATTATTTGTGAAAACAAAAAGCTGGCAAGAAATATATGTTGAAGACCAGTTGAATGAATTATGTATGAATGCAAAGAACATTAGGGTGACATAAGAAATGACATATGAAGAATTCAGAGAAACACAGAAAGATATATACAAAGTGATGCAGACTGAAGAAAATAGAACCCCCCCCCCCACAACTGCAACAATATAAATGAGGGCATCATTACATGACAAGGCAACAAAATCATGGCCCAATACACATTTAATGTTAATACAGCATTTAAAAGTAAAAAGATACTGCACTCCTTTCTGTTAAAAAAAAAACAAAACTATTTTTTCAGTAACTATTTGGAGGCAGTGGGTTGTGTGTGTGTGTGTGTGTGTGTGTGTGTGTGTGTGTGTGTGTGAATATGTTTGTTGTCAAAACAAAAAATGTCAAAATATTAAAAAAATAAATATATATCTACTTATGGAAATTCATATATACTATCTTGTGATATTAAAATTCTAGGTGGGAGAATTTGACTTTCCAAGAACACAGACTATGCTTGAGATTCAATCCTGCTATATCAATCAAGAATCAGAATTTTAGGCCTAGAAAAAACCATAGAAAAACCTTTAAAGTTCTGAGTTTTGTGGTTAGGCTTCCCCTACCTAGAACCTATATCCCCAATGCCTAGTATATAGTAGGTACATAATCAACCAACCCTGTAACACACATACCATCCTGTAACACACACACATTTCATATTCTTTCCATCAATCTTACTTTTTTGGTCAAAGTTCTGATCCAGCATTTGATACAGGTGTGACCTTCCCATTGGAACTAAAAATATGGGGGGCAGGAGGAGGGTGTCAAGATCAATACTGATTTTGGAATGAATATTGTTTTGTCTCTGTAGAAGCATCACAAACATATTGGGTTCTCTCAGGAGTCCCCAATTACACAAGATGTAGCAATACAATAGGGATGGGTGAGAGAGGAAAAGAGTGGAGAGGCCAAGAAGCAGATAGAGGGACACAGGGTGGGGAAAAGGGAGAAAGGGGGGGTGGGGTGGGAACAGAGAGAAACAGAGAGACAGAAAAGGAGAGACAGAGAGAGAGAGAGCGCTGTGGGCTGCTCAGTGTCCAGCACTTAGCATGATTCCGAGACGTGAATAAGAAATGAAGGGAACTCAAGTATTCATATAATTTTCTTAGTCTGTCATATCCTGGAAGTAGCAGGGCAGTAAGGCCTTTTGTTCTCTAGGTGCCAGAAAGTCTTAGGAAAAGTCAGTTACCTCCTTTCATATGCAGTCACATTACAAAGGATGCTCTAGAGAACTGGCTTCAAGGCCTAAAGCCAAAGCCACATCATCAAGTACATCTGCATAGGAACTGACCACCTAAGAAGTCAGATATTTAGGTTTTGAACAACTAAAGTCTTGGGGCAGAGCCTGTAGGACTCAGAACTCAAACAACTTCCTTAAAAGTGCAATCTATATCAAAAGAACTCAGGAGTTAACTTGACAAAAAATCGATTCTGAAAGAGGTCTTTGATATTGGGGTCCACTGATATCAAGGCAATTATCTGAAGTCCTGGGTCAAGCCTCTTTGGCTCCCCACAAGACAGAGAGACAGAGACAAAGAGACAGAGACAAAGAAAGGCAGAGAGAGAGAGAGAGAGAGAGAGAGAGAGAGAGAGAGAGAGAGAGAGAGAGAGAGAGAGACTGCTTTCTATTTTCTGCTTTAGGTTCTTTGCACAGAACTAACAGAGTGGGGCTGAGGGAATTCCCGCAACATAAAATGACCTTCCATTTGCTGCACTATAAAAAAAAGCCAAACTCTACCAACATTTTTTTCTCACATATTTCTCACAGACCCGCAGCCTATGTTACAATCTGAACTGGTTTCAGTTCACTGATCTAATTTGTAGTCAAGTATGGCTTCTTTTATGTCTTCAGATGTACAAAATGAAAAAGTCCTTTTGCAAATGAAAATATTTTTCTACTTACACGATGTCTGTATTTTTAGGAAAAGTAAAAACTGCTTTACCCACACTTGACAGCAATGTTCCAGTTGTTCAGGCAATGAACTCATTCGTTTGCTCTTTGGTACTTCCTTCAGTTCCAGGATTATAGTCCTTATACAAAGAACTGACACCCTGGCTATGTCTAAACAAACAAACAAACAAAACCCCAAAACAAAACAAGCAAAAATGGAGACTTGAAACAATTATCAAAATAATTCAGGCACACATACCCACTTTCACTTCAAATAGCCACATTGGGAAAGTGGGAGAGTTTTTGAATTATCTAATAGTGTCCTTAGCTACTCACTTAGTTTGTATTTCTACAACCAATGTCTAAAGGAAGACTGAAATCTTCTTAATCATTGGGTGTGTTGATTTTTCCTCTTTGCTAATAATAATTTATAGGTGGCCATGGAATCTTAATCTACACCTAAAGCAAGTTACCAAGAAAATGTAATGTTGATTTCTTAAATTTTATCCTAGCTCCATATTTGATTTCTTACTCCTTTTTTTATGAACCTTATCCGGGACATCAAAATCATTTCCCCAAGGTTATTATCTTCTCCAATCTTGGCAAGTGCAGGAACTAACAACCTCCACCTCCTCCTAACGTCACCATTTTCACTGATGGCAGTACTGTCTTAGGGCTTCAGTGATACTTGGCTCTTTTTTTTTTCCTCACTTCCTATCTCCAATTACTTGTCAAGTCTTTTTCATTTTTATATTCCTGGATCCTAATAGAGAGCAAGGTACCCAGAAGGTGATTAATAAATGCTTGTTAATTGATCAGCTGTTTCTAATGTCAAAATATATCACATATTTATCCCCTCCCTTCAAGTTTACTGCCACCACATTAGTTCAGATCCTCATTCCCTCTTAACCAGACTATTGCAATAGTGTCCTAATTGGTCTGATTCCCTAGTCTTTTCTGTCTTCTGACCTCCTTTTACACTAATACTGAAAGAATCATTTCATTTTCATGACATCTTCAACCTTACTCAGTTGCTCCTGATGGTCTACTAAATGAAATCTGAACTGTTTGGACTAGCATTCAAGGCTGCCTATTGTATAGTTATGGTCCTCTTTGTAGGCTTACTTTACAATATCACTTTTCACATACTTGATACGCTAGTCAATAGTTTACTCCCTATTCACCAACTTTGCCCTGAACGTAGATACCCTCAATGCCTTTACCTGCATTGTCCTTACAGGTAGAATAGATAATCCACTCCCTCCATCTCCACTTAGTAACATGTTTTCCCCTTTCAAGGTCGAGATTGTGTCACCTCCTCCATGACATCCTGATGCCTAGCTAAACGTCTTTTTCTCCCTCCTTAAATCTCTCAGAACACACCATCCTATCACACATGTGCACTTAACCATGTTCTAACTTGTTTCACCATTATTATCATGTGTTTTTCTCATCCTTCCAGTTAGATTGTAAGCTTCTTGAGAACAGGAACTATGTCATTTTTCATCTTTATATCTTAGTGCCTCACATAGTGCCCTACCTTAAGACAAGTTTATGCACTTGACTTAAATGTATGAGGAAGCAAGGTTCCATAATCTCACCCAAAACCTTTTCAATGTATGACGTGTCTCTGAATCTCAAAACAGTTGTGAGAAGTCTTCTTGCCTAATTGTGACCCCTTATACAGTGGCAGGAAGGTACTTTATACCATGGAGTATCAATCAGGAAACAGAACAGAGGTATGGGTGTGGTAAATCCAGGGACTGAGCACAAATGCAATGGAAAAAGAAGGTATTGAACATCAACGGAGACAGGTTCTATCCTGGCTCATCTACCAACTGGCTGTGGGAGCATGGAAAATAATGATGCGTAGTTTAAATAATGCTTTAAAGTTTGCAAAATGGTTTCCTCAAAACAAACTGAGGTAGCTTAATGGATAGAGAACAGCATTTGGAGTAAGCAAGACCTGAGTTTGTATCCTGCCTCAGACCCTTACTAGCTTTGTAACCCCATGCAAGTCCCTTAAACTCTATGGCTCAGTTAACTCATCTTACAAATGGGGAAAATAATAGAATCTCTCTCAGAGAGTTATTCTTAGGATTAAATGAATTAACATGTAAAGCCTGTTGTAAACCTTAAAACACTACATAAATACTATTATTATTGTCATATAAATAATGAAAGTATCATTTGTACTTTAAAGATGAGGAAATTAAGGCCTAAAGAATTAAGGGGATTTTTTATAGGAACTGAGCTAGTGAACGTCAAAGCAAGGAATCAAGCCTCCTCAGGACCAGGCACCCCCACTCCAAGGCCAATTCTCATCCTGCTGGACCACCTAGTGACTTAAATCTCCATGGGCATCAGTTTCCTCATCTATAAAACAAAGGAATTGAACTAAATCCAGAGTTCTTAAACTGGGGTCTGTCAGGTTGTTCTTCTTACGATTTTGATAACTGTATTTCCATATAATTGGTTCCCTTTGTATTTCTATGTTTTATTTTTTTCATTTGAAAACATCAGTCTGAGAAGGGGTCCAGATCCTTCATCAGACTGTGAAAAGGGTCCATCACATGAAAAAGATTAAGCACCCTTGAACTAGATGCTTTCTCAGGTCTTTTTTTTTTCCATCTCATACATATATTCCATCTTCTATAATTTCTAAAAGCCAGGGTCCTCAGTTATGTTAACGTTTGCTACCTAGCAAAAGCTCCACACATGAGTGTTCTTTCCTCTGAGGATCGGATATTGTAATTATTGTTGTTACTTGTCCTTCATTCTTGAAGAGTCTCAATGACATTGCTGTGGTGATGATGACTTGAGTAAATTGGATTAATGTGAGGTAGAACTTCATAAAGTCTCCACCTAGCTCTGCTTCAAAACTAATTCTTCATTAAAGAAGTTACATGGTACAATGTATAGAGAACTAGACCTAGCATCAGAAAGATCTGAACTCACTGGGCAGCTAGGTGGCGCAATGAGTAGAGCACCAGCCCTGGAGTCAGAAGGACCTGAGTTCTGATCCTGCCTCAGATACTTAATACACCCGAACAAAAAAACCTAGCTGTGTGACCTTAGGCAAGTTACTTAACCCTAATTGCCCTCCAAAAAAAAAAAAGAAAGAAAGAAAGAAAGATCTAGACTCAGATACTTAATGGTTATGTAGCCTTGGGCATGTTACTAAAGAAATCACTTTTTGCCTCAGTTACCTCATTTGTAAAATGGGGATAATAATAGTGCCTCTTAGGGTTGGTGTGAGGGTTTAATGAAAAAAAATATGTATAATGTGTGAGAAATAATTCATTTGGAAAATCAATCAATTTGATATGATTCCATAGGGGGAGTGATTACAAGTTCTGTATATTAGGCCTCACAGGTGTGAGTTGCAGATTGTAAATTCACTTGCTTAATCATAGCAATAGAGTTCCTCCACTCTTACTTTTCCCTGTCATGTTTCCCAAGCCCAGTGTGGCAAAAGTGGCTCAATCACATAGAAATTCCTCCAATTTATCCTTGTACCTCTGGACCATTCTTTTGTCCAACACAAGCAGGTAACCATCGTATGATTGCTTATTCAATGGAGATGTTCCATGCTTTACCCAATCTGTGACCTCCCTGCTAATATGTCATTTCTGGCTCTTTCATATCAACCAATAAAATTCTATATTTTACCATGCCTCTCTTGCATATTTGGGTATCAAACTTTATAAAAACAAGATCCTGGAAGAAAAGGGCATCTTAGATCATAAAGAAGTCCTGAGGTCCACTCCATTAGAGGGGTCCACGGACCCTTTAATAAAGTGCCATTGGTACAGAGCTCTACCACAGTCTCTTTTATTGTAGGATGAACAACATTAATCCCCACAAATGCACTTTACAAACCTTAAAGTGTTATATGAATGTTATTATTATTAATAAAAATTGCCCCCAAAGTTACCATCTAAAATTTGCACCATACTGATAGAGGGAGGGAGAAAGGAAGCCTATTCATAAGTGAACATTTAACACAAATCCCTTTACAACTAGTGTTAATTGGCCCTTGTAGGCAGTCATAGCAAAGAGACCTACAATTGAGTTGGAAAAGAAACTGATTTCCCACTCACTATTCCCCTAGTAGAAGATATCATTTGGACACTTTTCCTTCAGCAGGGACAAATGCCTGCATTGCTGATTCCTTGATGTCCCTGCTCCGATAAAGCAGGGAAGAGATCTTTGACTGTCAGAGTGATATCTCTCACCAGCACCAAATTTAGTGGGAAGGAAATGAAAAGAACTACGTCAGGCCCCATCTTGAAGCATCTTTCCTGATTCATGGCCAATTCACAATGTTCCATGAAGGGTTTCAAATAAAAAGTAATATGTTAGGGAAATTAAATCATGAATAGGAGCTGTTAATTACACACACATTGGTTTAAGGCTGATCCAAATAATTCCTCTATTCCCTTTGTTGCACATTTTACATGCCTGCCTGTTTCACTACTGCTCCTGCTCGGTCTGTTTCTCTCTAATCTACCACCCCAAACACTTCCACTACTGAATTCCAAGAGCTTTCACAAATGGAAAATGTAAATTGTGGCCTAGATTGCTGCTACTGGAGTGTGGCAAGAGATACCAGATTGTGTGCTAGCCCAGAATCTTTGGGGATAAAATTCCAATTCTTTGAATGTTGACAAACTCTTGTCTTGTGTGTCACTGCAGCCTTCATTTTCCAATCCAATTTTGTGTTTTGGAAACTCCCAGACATTCCCTAAGCAAATGTCCATGTGTTTGTCTTGGAAAGAGGGAGAACTTATCAACTGAGGCCTCCAAGCCAACTTAGTTGCATCTGAAGCATCTCTTTTCCTTCCTACTGTAAAATAACTGTGCCAAACTCCCCTTATAAGTTATACTGATCATAATTCTGAGCATCCCAAAAAAGCATTAGGAAATCCTAATTAGCCTTGGTCTCTGGGCATTCAAATTGCTAGTCTTGCCCTCAGGGAGCTTGTATCAAAGAAACACTTTAGTTGATTTGAACTTCAAACCCAGGTAAAATCCAATAAAACAGAAATGTGTGAAAATCAAGTAAAAAGTATTACAATCATCAGAAATTTCACCAGCATAGGGAATTCCTGATGTATAAACTCCCTCCACCTGAACACATAACAAAATCTATGACTTAAAACATAAGTCCCAGCAAGTTGCTGGAGATAACGTATGTGAAATGACTGGGTCAACTGTCAGAACTCAATTTTTTCTGACTCTAAGCCAGGCCTGCACAACATAAGTCCAGTGAGCTGCTTGCCACCCACCAAAGCAGCCTGCAGGTGGTATATTGTACAGGCCTACTTTATGCAAATTCCTCAGCAAAACTGACTATTTGAAGTTCCCATTGGGCAGGTCTGTACAACATACTGCCTACAGGCTGCTTGTGACCAGCCAAAGGATTTCTGGCCACCCCCAAAAAATGTAGACGATGTAAAACAGGGTTTTGCAACATACTACCCGTGGGCCACTTTGGCAAGCCACAAACACCGTATGCTGTGCAGGCCTGCTCTAAGGCCAGGATCTCAGTATACTAGTATTCTTGTAAAATAAATATGTCTTTTGGGGGGAGACAAGACTCGAAATTTTATTGCTGTAGGGAACTCCTGGTGAGGAAATCCCTTCTAGCAATGTAGATCAGCATTCATTCTACAATTTATCATCTTAGAGAATCCCCTAGGAGAGTTCACACTAGGTTGCCTAGAATAGAACAACAAGCATGTATCACATTCAGGACTTGAACTCATCTTCCTTATTCCAAGATGGCTTTGCTCTCCATTATGTAATACTGCCTCACATCCATGCATAAAAAAAGACTATTTTCCTGATGGAAGTGGAATACTTGGGGAAAATTTTATCAAAAAAGATAGCAAAGGGGGCTATGTAATCAAATTCTATATAGTCTACTAATCATATACTATTAGTATATTATTTTATGGCATATACTCATTATTATAGTTGAAGGGTAAAACCATGAGTCCTCTTAGACTGTGATAGGGTATAGAATGGACATCTAAAACCTTCTGGGTTCTCAATTATTATCTTATGATTAGAATTACCTGGTCCTTCATAGGACTGGGAAAGAAACTAGCTTGCACATTCAAGTTTAGGAGAATACTAGGGAAAAACTTTTTCAGTCTTTTCCATAGGCATGGACAAGCTGTGCTGTCCTTTTAGGGCCAGTCAACTAAAATTAAGAGTATGAATGCAAAACAAATACAACTTTTCTGTTAAAAGCCAAAATAAGAATCCAGTTCTTGATAACTTCTCATCCCTTATTATCCCCTTCATTGGCCCTTACCCCACCACCCCTTGTAACCTTCACCCCAGGGCTCAATATTGTCAGACTTAGAGAGCTTGCAGCATTTCCTACTAGAATTTATTATTATGCTATCATTCTCATCATGTTTAATGTAGTTCAGAAGAGAAATGGTATTGGGACATTGCTGTCCTATTATTCTTTTATATATAATATTCTGTGGACTATTGCACAGGTAAATAAAATAATTGCTTTCTATAGTTGAATAAAAGTCTTAGGCTATCAGCTCCTCTTCTGTAGTCTCACTGAATATATCCTTGCTGGTACAACTCCAGTACATTATTATTATTATTATTATTATTAATTCACATTTCAGATCAACAGTCATATATTGAACTCCTATAATGTGTCTTTGAGGATTAAAAAAAAGCAAAAACTGTTTATACCTCCAAGATACTTATTTATAGTCTAGCCTTATTTCCCTGATTGTTTTGATTTATTTTTGAGAAGATTGTAAATATTTAAAATTTGTAAAGTACTTTTCCACTAATACTCCTGTGAAGTAGGCACTATAAATGTTACTGTCTTCATTTCACTGATAAGGAAAGCAAGTCTCAGAAGAGTTATGTGACTTTCTCCTGGTCATATCATTGTTGTTCAGTCCTTTCCAACTCTTTGACCCTGTAGACCAACCGTCCATGGGATTTTCTTGGCAAAGATATTGGAGTGGTTTGCCATTTCCTTCTCCAGTTTTATGCAGGCAGGGGTCAAATGACTTGCCCATCAAAACCAAAACTTGAACCCAGGTCCAGTGTCTGGTCTACTTTAATTAGTACAATGCCTATACTGAGAAATTATTGAATGTTTATTGACTAAGTCAACTCTCTAAAGTTAGATTATGGGATAATCAGGTCTAGATAAAGAGAAATAAAATACATAATATCCAGATAATTCAAATTCTAAGAATTACATATTCTAGAATATCCAGTGAATCAAAAAAAAAGTATCTTTGGCTTGACTTGTTCTTACTATGGTCTTTGTTTTGACGCAGATGAAGATATTGTCACGAGGAAGTGAGTTTGGCATTTGGTATAGGTTTCTATCAGTTTACTACCTTCCTAATTTTAGTGCCTGTGTCATGGTCAATGAGAATACAGAACTGCAAAGTGCTATCTGTGCTTGTGTTGTTGATAATTGCTAGATTGTGCTCCTGCTGACTTTCTACTTTCAATCTAATAGCTTATTTATTTAGCTGTTCTTATTAAGAGCTTTTAGTAGATGAAAAGGGTGTTAAACACACAAGCACAAATTAGCCTTGGGAACAAAAGACTAAACATAAAAACAATTCATTCTTTTAACAGGCTCATAAAATAGGGTATGCATGTGCTAATAGCCCATGATAAGGGCAACAGCCTTCAGTTAAATAAATAAATCATTAGCTATAAAAAGAATATCAACAAATATCTCTACTAAAGATCTACTCAGGTATGACTCTCCACTTGGCAGGGAGGTGACTTTGAGTGTTCATAAGATCACAGCTTTAAAGTCATAAGAGATCTTAGAAGTCATCTAGCCTAGTGTTCCTCATGTTCCTAAGGGTTATACCAATGAATATGCATTACATATATCAGTGAAATGAATATCCTGGCAAATTTCTTTTATTTGGAAGAGCTTCAAGTAAAGGTCCAGAAATCAACTATTATCCAGCATCCAGCTGAGTTAAGATCAGAGCTCATTAACAGAAAATTGGACAACAGTTAGTCTCTGAATTTTTTTGACCAAAGAAACTCATGAAGCTATCTTATGGATAGCATGGAGGAGTAGATGAGGTCAATATCCATGGAGAAAGCGTCCATACCTATGGAATCTTCAGTATTTTCAAGCATTGAAGTATCAAGAAATTTATCATTTCTTAATCAGTTGAGCTCTAATGGGTTATTCATCATTAACTGTGACATAAATAATTCTTCTATTCCCTAACCTTGGACTTTAGAGTTTTCAAAGTATATAATATGACTAAATTCATCAATGGCATGAACCCATTTCACACATTTAGAAATGTTTTATTTAGGATTTGATTCCCTATATTTTAGATATTTTAGAGTGTTAATTTAAATTCCACTGGGTCATTTATCAGCATAATGTGTGGTCTTTTGGAAGCACTCCCACTCCCTTCTTTTCCAATTATTTTTTTCCTTTTGTAGGTAGAAAGCAGCTGCCATTTTGTGTCTCTTTTATGATGGAAGCATTGGGCTTCAAGTTATGTCCTTGTTTCCTCCTTGCTAGTAGGAATACCCAAAGTCTTACCTACATAGTTCACAGCAGAAATGGAATGCAAGGTATTTCTCTTTCTTCCTTGCTCTGTATTTTAGGAGGGACATTACTTAGGGAAGCAGATGGAGAAGAAGGTTTTCTCTGGGTCCCTGATAACCCAAGCACCTCTGGTTCTCTGAAAGAGAGAGCATCAATCAGTGCCCTGATAACTGTATAATCTAAGGTAGAGTTAGCAATGTGATAACTAGAGCACTCAGTGATCTACTCAGTCAGCAGAGCTGACAGGCAAAAAAGTAAACTTAGATGACTTTCCCCAGCTATCAGTGACCCAAATATTACTGATATGCAGATCGCCCCGGAGAACCATCCCATTCACTTATTCCCTTGCCCTTGTAGTTTACCATATGGATTTATCTTTCCCCATCCTCCTCCTGTAGATTACTGCACCAAACCCTAAAAGAGTGAAACATGTGCTCTTGTTTGCACATCTGGCCTGGGTAAGCCATGCTCCAATTTAAAAATCTACATGTTGGTCCAATTCCATTATTGGACAAGGAAATTCTGTTAACTGGTGGGCTTATTTGCATGTCATTACCCAGAATGCTTTTCCATATCACAGATGTTTCCCAGACTTGGGGGGGGGAGGGGAAATCCTGGAAACAAATGAAGAGATTTGTATAGGTTATATAAAAAGTTTCCTTTCTGTCTGCATCCCCCAAAAAGTTATATAAAAGTATGTTTTTTACCTATTAGTTGGTAGAAAAATTTCTCCTTAGTCTAAGGAAATTTGGGCAGATAGAAACCAGAGAAGTAAAATTCCAGCTAGAATTTTATTACCCTATCAGGATAAAAAAGCGAAACGAACTTGCAGCATTTCATACTTGATTTTCAACATTTGCCATGTAACTTTTTTTTTCTTTCCCTGAGGGAGCAAAACACTTTATTTTGGATAATGTTAAATTGTTAAAGGTGTGGAAGGTCTCAGTGGGACTAAATCGTGATAAAAGCCATAGTCTGTTTGGAAAGCTTCAAATTGGATAAGTGGCAGTCACGCTATCATCCCCCTCAACCTTAACTTACTTCGTCACAATGTAAAAGGTTCTGAGAAGTTGTGTGGTATTGTTTTCTGAAAAGATATCTAAGTGGTTCTGATGGCATCTGTGAAATTATGCTGTGTTCTAAAAACACTGTTGGTTAGAAAAGTCTGCAATCCTAGATTCTGGTGTTGGTTCATGTTTGCTTAAATTTAGAAAAGAAAGGGATGCAGCAGTTGAAAACATAGAGAGAAAAAATAAAAAATAAATAAAAAGTGTAATTGCTTTGGGGACTGAAGTTAAAACGCAGGTGTTTTGAGGGGAACATAAACATTTTTTCCTAAATGAGGCGTTGAGGGCTGGGAGAAGGGCAGTAAAATTAGTGGAATTACTGCCTGATTTTAACCAGATGATTGCTCCAGTTGGACACCAGCGAGTTTTCATTAGGGACTCTAATTTACAAGCCATTCACTACATTCCACTGGAACACAACAACTCCCCCAGGTCCTAAAGAATGCCATCTCTCTGGCTTTATGGCCAAGATGCCTGACTACAAAGTTTGGAAAGGCCAGTATCACTACAGATTTGCAAAATGGAGAGATGTTCCTGTACCTTAACCAATCACGATGAACTCAGGAATCCAAATTTACCTATAAACTTCACTTGAAGTTTGGGACTACATTGTCCCTTCAACTTTGTGTACACTGTTGGTTAGAAATCTTTAAATCTTTAAAAGATTTCAAATTTAAAATATTTTTTAAAAATAAAAATCTTTAAAAAAGATCTTTAAATGTAGAAATGTCTGTAGCACACATACAATTTTAAAGTATTGGTATGTTATAAAAGCTAGAATAAAGGCCTTCTGAGGAGCTACTTCTTAAAACCTCTCCAACTGTTACTATAGGTAAAAAAGGAAAGAACATCTTCAATATACCTTATATTTACATCTGACAATCTATTTCAACAAACCTGCTCATCCTAACTTTGTTTGGGACCAATATTCTGGAGAGAAGAAGAGAAGAAAGGAGAGGAAAAGAGAGGAAAGGAGGGGAAGGAAGGGAAGGGGAGGGGAAGAGAAAATAGATCACTGCCACACAGATTCATAGATTAGAGCTTTGATGAAGAAGTGTATTTAATAAGAAATAACAAACACATGTATTGTAGGGGATTTTTTTATATCAGTGGTTACTAATACATAGAGGCAGCATGAAATAGTGACAATAGAATTGACCTCTACGGCAGGTAGATCTCAGTTCCCCACTCTGATACTTTGGCATATACTGATTGAGCCTGAATGTGTCACAACCACAAAGTACCTTAGCTAATGCTCTAAGAATTGTAAAGTCATTTTTGATTTGCATTGCTAATTCACTATAGCTTCTTAACATATAGGACAGATAACTTCAAGAATAGGTAAGATGACAAATTCAAAAGGATGGTATGGTCTTTAATATCAGGAGAGCTAATGCTCAATATAAATACATTTATTCATCTGATAAATGTTGAGGACATTAAAGTCGTTCTTGTAGCTATATTGAGTATAAGAGATAAGGCATAGCAAGGCTTCAATTATATGGAAAGATGATAGGGATGACTGAAAGAAAGCAGAATTATTTCACCTCTGCTTTCTTAACCAAGGAGCATGTTCTTCAGGATTGGAAAGAGAACACAAAGAGTTGACAGAGAAATTAAATCTAAGTAAGGAGATCATTCATAACAGAGTACCTATCTGCCTTCAATGAGCTTAAATCACCAGTTTATGAAGATATATATCTTAGAGAACAAAAACTAAAAGTAAAGTAAAATAAGAATTTTTTAAAAAATTTAAAAGAGAAAACATGGACAAAGGAAATAGGATGGTTGGATTGAAAGCAAACAAAATTAGGCTGATCTCCAACATGGAAAAAGTGGACACTTCAAACTAGATGCAGAAGATTTATGTCAATGACTAGCAAAACTCTAAGTTAGAATTAAAAAGGATGGTTTTCTATTACTTAGAAAGGGAAGCAGAGATCACAATGAATTCATATTTTTTCAATAAGTGTAAATTCCACCAGATTAACCTCATTTCCTTTTTCAATAGTGTGATTAGCAGATCAAAGAAAAAAATATGACATATATAATATGTAATATAGATGAGCAAATCAAAGAAAAATACAAAATATATGTATATAATACATTTCCTTGATTTGTTAATCTAATTATACTTTAATATATCATATATAATATATGCATAATATATAATCTCTATATGTAACATATATTTCCAAAAGACTTTTGACAAAAATCTCTCATGGTTTCCTTTTGAAGAAATTAGAGAGATATTAACTGGCTAATAGTACAGTTAAATAATTTATAATTAATTGAATAACCTTACCAAAGAGTATGATCAAAATCATTCTGGAAGGTTTTCTCTGCTGGAGTATGAGAATCATTGGTCCTTAACTTCATTTTTGTCCAACATTTTCATCAATGAATTGAAGATATAAACAATATATTTACAAATATTTTAATACCATAGAACCAAAGAATTTAGAGTCAGAGGTGGAGAGAATGTTAGAGGTCATCTAGTACAACCCTTCATTTTTACAAATAAGGACACTAAAGTCTAGAGAGATTAAATGACTCATTTAAGGTCATGCAGAGAGAAAGCAGCAAAGCCAGGATTTGAACCTAGGTCCTCTGACCCCAGATCCAATCCTTTCCACCTAATTATTCTACTTTTCCTAAATATAAAATCCAGATGGGTGACTAATACACTGAATGACAGAATTAAGGCAGATTCATAAATATATCATAAATCAGGAATAATATTCTCTATTTATAACTGCTTAGTACATATTGAATTAAACAATATGAAACATACATTGTCACATTTCAATAGAGGAGGCAAATATGGCATAGTAGATGGATAGAGTGCTGAAGTGAGAGGTGGGAAGACACGGACTCGAGATCTGCCTCTGAAACACAGGTATATGACAATGGACATGTCACATACATTTCCAGTACCTCTCAATATCGCCTCCAGGACTACAAATTGTAGAATAGTTGTTAACTGCACTGGTAGAAGTGGTTTCCTACAATGATGAAATCATAGATCTGAATCAAAATATATACATACATAAATGTATACACACATATATGTGTATGCATATACATATGTATATCTCTAATGGATCTGTGACTTCATTGATGTAGATGCTCAAAATGATATGGTTGTGAAGACTGCAAACTTTCTACATCTTTTATAATTCTCCTCCTCCTCTTCTTCCTCATCCTCCTCTTTTCCTCCTTCTCTTCTTTCTTCTTTTTTTTCTATGTGTGTGTATTTATGTATATATATACACAATATACATATATTGATATAACTACAAAGTAAATCCTATGTAAAATAACTACCTATTATGATTTTAAAAATATTTCACGGATAATAGGGTACTAAATCTTGACATATGGATATATGCTGTTCATCACTTTTACTATATTATTAGTCTATCTCTTTTTCTAATGATATAGTCCTTGGTGGTAGCTTTTACTCTACTTTTCACATGGAAGTCATCCTTAATAAATGTTGCAGGAAACTTACACTCACCTAACTTTCCATTGCCCCTTGGGTCCATTGTGATGCTCCATGATTCACAATCATATTGCATCATTGGGAAAATATTGGTGTTAACAGAATGGACTTTTTTTCCATTGAGCCTCCTATAATCATTGAAAGTATTGAACAGTTGTTTAAGTACAATTACAATATCTCCCTAATATTTTATTCTGGATCCAGAAAACTGTCCATTGACAGTGTTTGTCAAAGATATGTACACAATCTTATCAATAACTGCTATTCCTCCATCTTGTTTTCCCAGTTTATCTGAAGAGATCTATCTCTTCATAAGCTGAATCTCACTGAGGAGGAGCAGGTAGTAATTGAGAGTTTGACACAATCAACATAATATCATTTTTCAATAAGAGTATCTAGAGAAGGTAGTAATTAATAGGGAATCCATCATTTGTTTATACTTCATGGAGGACATGTGCATGACCTTGGTGAATACCCCTAAAGACCAGATGTCTCCTTATTTTACCAGACAATCATTAAACAAAATTATCTCTAATGATTGCATATGTCGTAGATCCTCATATAATCTTAGCATGTGCATGGAAGACAATTTGTTAAAAGAAAGTCTAAGGCTGAATTTTGTTTTGCTAAGTAAAATATTGCTTTATAATCAACTTCAAAATAGACACAGCTGGATCTTATAGTCTACACTTTCAAGTTGTGAGACTATGAAAATGTTTGACGCATATATGTTTCACTCTCATATTTTCATCAAAGTATAAACTATTGAATGAAGATGTTCTAATTATGAAAAAGTAGGCACATGGGTCAGTAGTTGGTGATATTTTTCTTCTCAGGATATTGGAGGCTAAATTCATAGGAGTCAACCCACACAGTATATTCAGAGTTGCCCTTCCAAGACCCAGTGATTCACAAAGAATTTTGGTCCCTTTTTCTATGCTGGTGACCCAGCACTGAAAGAACTTTGCCATTTGGTAGGAATGTAGTAAACCCTGAATAGTTCTTTGGGGTTGTCTTCCCCCATCCACATAAAAGGAACAGTGTGTCTGGGAGGGAGGGTTATGTGAACTCTCTATAAGTTTGTTCTTTTCTTTCTCTCTCTCTTTCTTTCTCTCTTTCTTTCTTTCTTTCTTTCTTTCTTTCTTTCTCTCCTTCCTTTCTTTCTTTTTTTCCTTCTTTCTTTTATAGAGACAGCTTCTCCTGCTTCAACACTGCAGGTGGTATCATGTAACATTCTGACGTCAAAACAAAATGAAAAATCCTTTCAGTGCTAGGTCACTACATGAGTCGATTCAAGACCTAAAGTTATGGTATGTTCAACTACACCAAAATCAACTGTATAGCTATAGAATAGGGAAAACTTCCCTCTAAAAGATTTCATAGGGAAAAAAACCTTGAAAATTTAATAGGCTGGAAACAAAGCAGAAGTCATGACATCATACTCAATAAAAGCTATGTAGACTTAAGATGCTTTAATAGAACACTATTGCTCAGAATGAGAGGAATGGTAGCAACAAAGGACACTGCTCTGTTCAAACTGGTTTAGGAAGGTCATTGATGACTGGAATAAGTCAAGAGAATGACGATTAAGATGGTGAGAGGACTTAAAAAATTGCCATAGGAATATAATGAAGAAAATGAGGAAGATAAGGAACAGGAATAAGCAATTATATAGAATCTACTATATGGCAGTGACTGTGTGATAAGTGCTATTTACAAATATTATTTCATTTAGTCCTCACAATAACCTTGGTATGTAGCTGCTATTATTGTCACCCTTTTGTAGTTGAGGGAACTGAGATACATTGGGGTTAATGACTTGCCAAAGGTCACAGTGTCTGAAGCAAATTTGAACTCAGTTCTTCCTGAGGCCCAATACTTTATTTACTGTACCAACAGCTACCTGGAAATGTGGATGCTTAACCTGGAGAAGACAACTAGGAAGAACATATTTGAAAGGTCATAATATATGAGAGGGTTTAGACTATTCTGCTTAACCAAGAAATGAAAATTATAGCCAAACTGATTTTGGCTCAATGTAAGGAAATAGATATATAATAATATATATTATATAGATATATAATGTAAATATATCTATATAATATATATTATAGCCATCCAAAAAGCAATGATTACTCATTATTAAATGCCCATTATGTCCTAGGCACTGAGGATAAGAAGACAAAAATTTTAAAAAATCTGTCCTCAAAGAACTTATATTCTGTTAGGAACTCTGATTATAAAGTATTATCCCATTGTTCCTTGCCTTCATGTAAAGTCAAATTAAGTACTTCACAGCAATACTATATAGACAACTCATGTGTCATGTAATGGTTAGGCTAGATAAACAGACTACATTTGATGTCCTTTCTAATACTAAGATTCTATTTTTTCATTACAATTCAATTTGCATATCCAAATTTAATACATGATATGATAGTTTTTGATAAAGTATCTGTAGCAGCAAGCACCCCAACATTCACAGGGTGGCTGCCAACACAGGTTCTTAGATCTGCTTTTCTAAAGGAAAGCAACTCAAAATGGGTTAACAAGCTTACTTTAATCAATCAAACATATGGTTTACCTAGTTCAGGGGGAAAAGGTCAGCACCCCGAACTTCAAAGTATACAGACAGAACTTACAAGACAGAGAAACAAACAGATCAAGCAGACAGGCTTCTAAACTGCCCAACCATTACATCAATACCAAATCACTGTTACCAGAGAGGCAAGCATCAACATTTGGGTCTTCAAAGCCAGGGGGCTCTCAACAGCTGCCCAGAGTCTCATCTGGTCAAATCACACAACACTTCTCAAAGTGAGCCCCAAAGCAAAGCCTCACATCAGAGATTATATAGCCTTCTCCTGGATCAGAGAATCTAATCACCCTCTTGACCCACTGCCCAATCACACAGCATCAAAGTGTGGGCATTCCTGAAAACCAAGCCTCCTACCACAGGCTCCATGTGACCACAATCAGCCTATTAGGGGGCAGAGTATATTTTCAAATCAAGGAAGGTTCTCAGAGTCTCTTAAGCCTATCAAAGGGCCTAGGGGCAGGGAGGATCTTTAAATTTGCATTTCCACTACAGTACCCCATAATATTCTTGTGAAAATAATGGAGAGACTTAAATCAAAAGATAAAGGATTCAAAACTGGCCAGCTGGCAAGATTCAAAGAGTGGGTATTGAGGTTGAGTGTGAGCATGGCAGGAAGTCTACAGTAGAACACCATAGGTATTTGTGCTTGTACCTATGCTGTTAATCAACATTTTTTATCTATAATTTGAATGCCTTAAATGATATGTTCATTTTCAGATGGCACAAATCTGGGAAGGTTATTTAATGCAATGGATGAAGGATCAGAAGTCAAAGGGATCTTGATAGGTTACAACATTGAGTAAAATACATGTACATAAAATTCAATAGGTAGAAATATAAAGTATTACATTGGGTACAAGAAAAATGACTTCATATTACAACATGGGGAAGGCATGAATGAAAGGCAACTATTCTAAAAAAAAAAGAAATGGGTATTTTAGTGGTCAGCAAGTTAAATTTGAGTTCTACACCATGACCTAATCATTTCTTACCTGTGGGATTATGCTCAGTTTGCAGGTAGCAAAATGAAAGAAGACTGATAAGTTAGAAAGTATCCAGAGAAAGGCAATCTGGAAACTGAAGGTTCTAGATAACAAGTCACATGGGGAACTGCCCATGTTTAGATAGCAGAAAATAAGAAACAGGCATGATATGATAGTTCTATTCAAGTGTTTGTTGACTTGTCATATGGAAGTAAAATTTATTCTGTCTGGTCCCAGAGGACTGAACAGGAGCAATGGTGGAAGTTGTCAAGAGCTCAACTTAGGTTTTATGCCAGGACAAAGTTCACAACAAACAGAATTGCCCAAAACTGATTGGGCTGACTCGAGAGGTGTGAGGTTCTCTCACCTTGGAAGTCTTGAAGCAGGGGTTGGCTGGTCACTTAACTGGTTATATTCAGGATTCTTTTTGTGTAAAGTTTAGACTAGATAGAAGCTAAAGTCTCTTCTAACTTAAAAATTCTGCATTTTAGCAAAGATTTCCTGCATTTTATTGAAAATCCTTTTTTTAGTTTTGGCATTAGCGGCTATATCCCTTATAGGCTATCTAGTCCACCTATAGGAGGTTGACAATTTAAGGCTGATGATTAGAGTCATAAAGCCCAGAGTTCAACCCCAAAAAGTATAACATACCTTTTTTTATATTTTATAGGCATAGAGTAGCTATAAATGAAGTCCCCTAATGATTTTTCTGTGCTCAAATCATGCTACCTTCTTACTTTCCTCATTATAAATTCAATATTAAGAGCTTCTCCACTAATATTAATTATCTTTCCAAACATAAACCTAGGAAGTATAATCCTTCAAAGATAAATAATGGTTCAGCTTTCCTGCATGGCCAAAGAATCTAGTTAACTATTTTCATTACTAAAAGTTATCATATTGACATCTATAAAATTACTGAAAACTTCCATTTAAGTTTTAAAATCTCAGATAGTAAATGGGAAGTGGTCATATTTAAGATAAAAGAACCATGGATATGGAATTAGAAGGAACTTTAAGGTCATCTGGGGCAACCCCTCCCCCCATCACTTACCCATTTGGCAAGTGATTTACCCAAGGTCACATAGGTAGTAAATGGCAGAAACAGGTCTTTTTTATTCCAAATCCAGTTTTCTTCCCTTATACAATTTGATCCAATGAGTAAATAGATCAATACTTATCAAATCTTCCCTTATACTTGTCAAAGCTACACTTCTCTTAATTCTGGCTAAATTGATTGGCAACTTAGAAAAGAGCCAGAACAGTTACAGAATATTCATTGTGGTCCATCACAGATTCTATAAACTTATAGAAAATATTTTCTATTTGTGGGTGAGAACTCAAAGTCTAGTCAATGCCTCATGATAATTTCTCATGAATGAAATATAAAACCAAAGTCTTTCCTTTGGAAACCATTAAGGATTGTTTCCCATCTTTTACTTAGTGCATTCTATGTTATATAACTAGACTGTAGCCAAATCTGCATCCCACCTATTGACATAGTCAACTCAAGCAGTGTTCAGATAATAACTTAAACAATAAAAAACCTCTGACAGGAAACCTTTTAAAGCTTCAAGAAGATGTACCAAAATTTCAGCGTATCAACATCCATATTTTGCTCTTACCTTGTACTGGATTTATGCTTGTTACCCTGCATCTTGAGACCAAGGAAGGCCAAGGTTATTCTAAATGGCCCACTGTGTTGAATGGAGACACATCTCTATACATAAGTGTTGAAAAGTTAATCCACTTCATTTCTGGCTTGTTGGTTTAGCACCTATTTTTGCCTTTTCAAATTCTGATTCATCGAGAGCAAGAGATAACACATGTGCTCTGTTCCTCTTTAGAGAGGCCTACTGAGCACATATTAACACAAGATAAATAAACGTACTAAAGAGATTTCTGCCAACAAAATTTCCCCAACTAGTGAAAGAAAAATATACCACTAGAGGCAAAGGAATGTTGAGCCCTAACTTAAAAGATGGAACTTTCTTTTGCTCCTAATGTTTTCAATGTCTCTCATTTGCTGTGGCTGTAGTCCTCTCTAGGGATTGATATTTCAAGTTTACCCAAGCCAGATGGAATATGAGATTATTAGGATTTAATTTTCAGATAAACCACAAACCTGGATGAGCTAATGTTATTCCAGATGCATTATCTCCTAATCTTCAGGAAGAGAATATTTCAGAGGGAAGGAACATGGAAGGATCTTCCCTGAAAGAACACTAATAGCAGTTCTTAATCCCCTATTCTACATGGGAAGAAAAATGCTTGCCTACAAACTCAGAGGAACATTACCCACCCAAGTCAGGGCAAGAATCAGAATTCCTCTGGAATTCTTAAAACATTGCAAAGTGAGGAAAGATCATAATGTTAGATATGATTTATCTTTAGGTTATTAAAAATGGAATTCTTTGAACTAGAAAATGAAACAATAAACAGGTTTAATTCTTATAAATAATATAAGCATAGTTAGTTTGAGGAATACATACCACAGTGATTATATGATTAATCAAGTATTTAAGAAAATGAAACAGGTAATCAAAAGTGAAATGTATTTGCCTTTTAAAGCAGTTCCCAGGACTATGTGCCAAATCTTTTTATGCTCATCAAATTATCCAAAGATTCTGTGGTTATCTATATAAACTTCGTTATTCTCATGTGTAAAAAACAAGAGCTTTAAAATGTTTAAACTTCTCTAGGAAGTTCAATAGAAATCAGTGAATTTTTTAAAGTGTAAAGATATTTGCATAGAGGATCATGAGAAGCTACAAAATGATAAATATTTCAATTCATGAGGGAATAGGGTATACTTAAAAAGAGAACTGGAATGTAAGTTAAGAGATCTGGATTCTAATCCCAGCCTTGTCATTGACTAGTTATATGACTATGTTCAAGGCACTTAACCATTTTGGTCCTCAAATTATTCATCTGTAAAATGAGGGAGTTGGATTAACTCGTCACTAATTTGAACTGTCTCTTGATTTTAAGTCTTTTATTAAGAAACTGTATACAAAGCCCTGAGCAGTACTACCCTCCCTTTCCATGGAAGTAATTTTACTCATTGATGAGTACAGCATATCCCTCAGAACTCAAATCTACTTTTCTTAGCTTTCCCTTCTCTGCTTTCCAGATTTAGGTCTTCCTTAATGGTCATTCCTTTCAAGTTTAATCAACATATTCAGAATCTGAGTTTATAGAATTGGTTTGTCTTGCCTTTACCTTAAATCCAATATGGCCCAAGCCAAACTCATTATTACCTACCTCCAAATCACGTCTCCCATACCTAATAGCAGAAATACCATGTTTCCAGTCACCTAATCTTGAATACTTGAGATTTTCTTTGACTGATGCCATTCTCTTGTACCCTGTAAAAAAATGTAACAATAGTTGACATTTACATAGCATTTTACAAAGAATTTGGCATATGTTACATTCCGTTTATTTTCACAATAACTTTTGATTTTGCATTGGAAAACTAAGACCAACAGAGGTTCAATGACTTGGTGATTACACTGCTAGTGTCAGAAGCAGGATTCAAGTCAAGATTTCTTCTAATTCCAAGTCCAGAAATTCTCCCACTATATCACAATGGCTCTTAAATAAGCTCTACTGACTCCCAGTTAAATCCTATTGGTATTTTTTCATCAGAATATTTCTTTTATCCATCTCTTCTTCCAATTTCCATAGGTACCGCCTTTATCCAGCTCTTTATCATCTCATTTTTGGATAATTATGGATGGTTACAATTGTAATTGTAGTTTGCCTTCCACTAACCTGTTCTACATACTAGCACCAGAATATCCTTCCCTAAATACCCAATTCATCTTTTTTTTCCACTTCTCCAACTTCTGTTGCTTCCTGTTTTCTTACTAAAATGAACTATTTATGATATGACCCGGTTTTGTGAATCTAATTTCATTTTGTATTACTCTCCATTATAGTGTCTCCTTTTTGGTTTTGTCAGTCTTCTTACTATCATCTAAGTATAAGATAATGACTTCCACTTCTATACCATGGATTGTATGATTACTTTCAAGCAGAATACTCTCATTTGCCTTTTAAGACTATATTCTATTTTCTTTTTTCTTCCAAGTCAAGCTCTATTTTGTTGATGAAATTTCCACAGGGGTTAGAAGAGAAAAAAGGTGATAGAGGAAGGAGTTGGTCACCAGCAATTCAGCCCTCAGAGCCACATGATCAAAACTTCTTAACCTTATTTCCTTTGACTTTTATATTCAAATCAAAGACCTTTTCTACTATCCTACATATGATCATTCAGAGCACGGCTCTTCATTCATTCACTCGTTCATTTAACAAAGACTTATTGATCACATATAATGTATGTAGTACTAATCTATTGGGGAATCTAGATAAAAATAAGAAAATTCTTCTTATGAAGGAGGACTATAATGAGTTTGTTTTGGAAATGCTGAATTTAAGGTAAAAACAGGATTCCTATTTTCAAGTAGAAATGTCTAGTATACATTTGAAGATATGCGGCTGGAATGGAACATTCAAGATCCCCTAGTTTGTTATACAGAGGAGGTATCTGCATAAAGAAGCTAGAGAGGGTTTCTTAACTTGGGATCTGTTGTGAATTTTAGGAGGTCCATGAAGTTAGTCAAGAAAAAAATGAAAACTTTATCTTCACTAATATCTAATCGAAATTTAGCATTTTCTTCAATTATGAATTTTGAAAAAAAATAATTCTGAGTTGTTTATATGTTTTACCAGACAGCCAAAAGGGTCCACAGTACAAAAAAGTTTAGATGTACTAGATAAACTTTGCAACAGACAGAATATATTTAAAGAGGAGCAGAGGCCTAGGAATACGTTTTTGGAAATATCCACAACAGGAAAAACAGAATTAAAGATAAAGAGGAACCAAAGGTATGATTAGAATTAAGATAACATGGGAATGCAATATGGATCAATTGATAGATGTTTATAAGTACCTGCAACGGGGCAAGCATTGTGCTATGCACTGTGGACACAAGTACAAATAATGAAATAATTCTTACTCATAATGAGTTTATAAATAGGGGAGACTTACAAGTAGTATAAAACATATAGCATAAATATAAAGTGAATAAATAGAAATATATATAGTAAATGCACAGCAGTTTGGGAAGGAGGGCACAAGCACTTAGGGGAATCAGGAATAGATTCATGTAAAAGATGGTACCTGAATGTCACCTTAAAGGAAGAGAGGTAGAATATGGAGGGGGGAAGTAAGGAAGGAGTCCATTGTAGGATGACCACAAAGAGATGGGATATGGAGGGTTGTGTTAGGAATGAAGAGAAGGCTAGTTTGGCTTCATTGCAACGTGTAGGAGAGGAAGTAATGATCAATGAAACTAGAAAAATAGACTGGGGATGATTCTATAGGGCTTTTAAAAGATTAACAGAGGAGTTTATATTTTAACCTAGAGGCAATAAAATGTACCTGGAGCAGGGAAGTCACATGGTCAGATAGATCTGTGCTTAAGGAAAATTACTTTGGCAACAGTGTGTAGGATATAGGATGTATGAAGACAACTGAGACGGGGAAATCAATTAGGAGGTTTTGTAATAATCTAGGCAAGAGGTAATGAGGACCTGAATGAAGATAATAGGGGTGTATGTGAAGAGAAGGGGTTGTATATGAGAGATGTTGTGAAAATATCATAAAACCATTTATTACCATTGACATAGATTAACTCTGTCAAACATGTAGTTCAGCACCTTTTCAAGAATCTGGGATAATTTCTCTGTATTTGTAACTAGATTATAACTTGTTCCATGGGAATGATCTCACAATTAAAGGCAATGATTGTTGAGGATTACAGAGATAAATATTCCATAGCTAATTTTAATTTTTAAGAAAAATATACTTATTAAATAAAATACTGGAATGTATTTAATAACATATGTAATAAAAAGTTATAGAAAGTGAGACATAAATTTGAAACAAAAATGGATTATAAAAGCTAGGTCCAATTTTTGGCTCATCTTTATTAATTCTACATATATTTGATCTTTAAGTAAATCTCTGATATACTTCAGTCTTTTTACAAATTTCATTCTGAATCCCTTTACCTAAAATTGGTTGTCATCTGTATTATATTCAGTCCAGAACTCTGTAAGTCTCTGAAGTTCTAAGCAGATTTGGTATTATTTGCTATCAAGCTCTTTTGGTTGTTAGAAGTTTGAAAGCCTCCATATTTGTGGGCATGCCCTAGATTTGCTACCTTCTCTGATCATATCTCTACCTTCAGCTAGTTCTCACAATTCCCAGGTATCCTCACTTCACTCACCTATTCAATTCATTAAGGATAGTAAAAGCAATGGAAAACCAAAGAGGCAAAGAATCTCTGATTTAGAAAGGAGGTCAAATGCCATCTAGTCAAACCCATACCTGAAGGGAAATCCTTTTCTATTCTTTGCTTAAACCATATCTAGTCTTCTATTGTATTCCCTTAAAATGAGCTTTGCCATTAAAATATTCCTTTTTTTTAACATCTTCACATATTTTTAAGATAACCTACCAAAACATAACAACAATTTAGTGAAGAAATTATATGATAGTTTCCCTCCAGAGAACAAAGCAGGTCATAGTTTCAAAAAGGAATGGACAGCAAGGTCAAGACTATAAAATACTGAAGAGAACTCTAGAAGAGTAGAGATTGAGAAAAGGTCATTGAATTTGACAATTTATAGTTTAATGATAGCCTGGTCCCCAGTCTAAGCTTTAGATTATTTTGAGTAGTGGATACTTCCATATCATCAACTAATAAAAACTATTTTTAAGTTTTCCTTTTGAAAAGATGAAAGGGATGACTTGCATATATTTAGTTTTAAGTATAGTTTTGTTTGTAGTACAGTTTTGTCTTTAGAAAGGTTCAGAGCAAATATTAGCACCATTCATATGAATTTGAACCTTCTCTATTTCAAAACATTATCACTTTCACAAAGAATAGAAGATAACTTGAGCAAGAAATTCTCGGTAGTCATAAATATTTCCACTTCAAAAATATCCTGGTGAGACTTGATTATCTTAAAAAATCACTTCTATTGTTTTTTCATTGATAAATGGCAAATTTCTTTATTTTTAAATTAAATGACAGTTTTAAGGGCTTTTAAAATATCGAATGCTCTTGGTTTTCAACTGGCAGTGAGCCAGTCCCTGTCTTAAAGGGACAGGCACTTTATTATACTTTCTAATTCTTCCAAAGTCTGTCTTTAGGATATATGAGCTGGCTCTAATATGACTACTCTATTCCCATCCTCCAGTGGTATACTCTGGTCTCAGCTCATAAATCGAAAATTGAGGATCAGTAAATCAGGGTAGACTATTTCAGAAGGCCATTGTGAATTTCCAGTCAAATCTTCCAGTTTATCTTAAATATTTCATCTTAATGTCACCGTTAGAAAAGTCTTTCATTCAAGTAAGTTACAACATCTAATTCTAAACTGATTACACTTCTCCACTGACCTCCTGCCAGGAAACTTACATTTTAGCATCAATGTGACTCTGCTCTCCTATTACTGTACCAAATGGGGGCCTTTTGCAACAGCTCAAATCATTCCAACATTAACAGATCAAACACAACATCAAAAGGCATTCAGCTACAAACCTCCTCCACTATACGAACCTATAGCACAGTAAACAGTTGAAAATGTTCTCTCTTTGTTCATTATTCACCTATTCCCTGAATAACCCAGCTAATATTCAAGCTATGCTGTGGTCTGAGGTGAATGACTTGGGTTAAACACTAAAACATTTATTCCTTTGAGCCAAGTCTTGTTGCCAAACATCTGTTGTAAAAATTAAGGATATTCATTTTTACTCTCTCAGAATATGCGTAAGTACGCGGACTTCTGCCAATTCTGATTGCCCTTAGATGGCTTGAAAAAAAAAGTCTCTTTTTACTGAAACTGCTGCTCAACAGGTTCAATGAAGCTAAAGATATTTTCATGTCTGTTTGTTTATATAAGAATCAATGTATTCCACCCTTAATTCACCCTCTAACAAGTCTGATGTTGAATTTTCTTGTCAAATGATTTAGTATTTAAGAACTTGTCAGTTTGGAGGACTTTAAATAAACCTTAAAAAAATTCAATACAATACAAAAGTGCATGCCCTTAGGCCCAAGTTGACTAGACAAGAGTTCCAGACCTATCTATTAAGTAATATATACATACATACATAAACTCCATACATACTAATCCCTTAGTCCTTGAGACTTATAGGCAACAGATCTTTTGGATCCACCAGGATCCAAAAATAAATAGAGAAGTTATATTTTATGAGATTCAAGTTCTCACCTATTAATTACCTCTCTCTAAGTTCTTTATGTACCTCTCACCCATATAACACACAGGTAAAAAGATTATTTCTTTTTAAATTTTTAAAATCTCTTTTATCTTTTACATCTTAAAAATATTATTTTATTTTGACAAAATAGCTTTATCATAAAACTTTATGATAAAAACTTTTTTAGGTATACAGTTTCCCCTAAGAAAAGAAACTCCAATTGGGACAAAGTTGGAGATCTTACTCCCTAATTAGTGCCATATAGCCACCATCATAGCTGAAGATACGGGAAGCAGATTCATTAAAGATTTATTTACTAGGATGAACTAGACTATAGACTGCAAAACAACCAAATAGCTCTTCAAAGTAAAGAACAACTGTGCTGAGAATAACGAAATGAATATATACAGGTTACAGTCATGAGGCTTTATCATCAGAATGTATCATATTGATCTGGGTAAAACTTATTTTGAAAATCTTGATGCATTTTGTCCACTTCCTTTATGTCCCACCAGTCTGATTTGTGTATAGTTGGGGAAAGGGATGAGAAGACAGGTTTTTTGCATTATAATTGACTACTTCTTTTGTCAACCTGAGGGAAACATACTTCTTCTATGAATGAGGTATTATACTAACATTATAAAATAGAAGAAGAAAATAGCAATCTTAAATTTTATTATAGGAAAATTCACAGAATTTTGTTTTCTTCTATTTTCCTGGGAGAGTCCATAGTTTCTAACCTATACTTTTTGTTCCTTGTACTACTTACAGCTTATAGTCTTTTTTAACCTTCCAATGATCTTCTCTGACACTAACAATTCTTCTTTTTTTAAAGCAATTGGGGTTAAGTAACTTGCTCAAGGTTACACGGCCAGTCGTTATTTATGTATGGGTGCTCATTTTTGGAGACCAATTTCGATCCCAGGTCATCCCAACTCCGAGGCAGGCGACACCCCGACACTGACAATTGTTATTTCTTTTCATTCTCTACACTTAAATTGACCTATCCTCAAACACTTTTTTTCCTTAAGTCTCTTCCCTTGAAGTTTAAGGGAAGACTGCTGCCACCTAATTATAATTGCATGGGCCCTTCAGAATCATGCAGTCATAGAAATATAGAAATTAAAAAGACTTTAGAGACATGTTGTCTAAAAATAAATCCTCGTTTTATATATTAAGGAACTTAAGGTTCAGGGAAATGAAGTTGCCCAAACTCAAGAAAATATCTATTCAATAAACAATTATTATAAAATTTATGTATTAAAACATAACTAATAAGTGTAAAATACAGGTATTTTGTGCCAAGGATTCAGAGATTAAAAATAGCCCTGCAATTGCCATAAAGGAGCTAAAATTCTACTGGGAAAAGGAGTACATAAATATGGCATATATAGAGATAAATATAAAAAGGGATAGGAAATGAAAACTTAATCTTCTCATCTTTAAAGTGAGAGCAATTGAACCATATTATCTTTTCTACCTCTGAATCTCTGACCCTATGATTCTATGATGGGTAAAGGAGAGAGCTAGACAAAGGACTTTTGGAACATGAAAAGAGAGATGAAGAGTTGGCCTATCAAGTTCAGAAAATAGTAAGTTACATGTTTGGTTTTATTGAAATGCTTAGTACAGGAAGGTGAGCATTTTGAAATAAGTTTGGAAAAGTAAGTTGATGCTTGTTTATGAAACGTCTTACATGTCAAGCTAAGATTTTGTATTTTGTCCTAGATGTTTGGTCAGAGAAATGACTTAGTCATGTTCATCTCTTAGGGGAAAAAATTAGCCGCTATGTAAAGGATGAAATGGAGGCAAGGAGATCAATGGGGCAATCACAATAGTTCAGAGAAGAAAGATAACTTGGATGAGAATGGCAACAGTGTGAGTGGAGGAAAAGTGGATAGATGTAAGAGAGGATATGAAGGTAGAATGGAATACTTGGCAACTATTTAGTCGGGGGAAAGGCAGAAGAAAGTAAAAGATGATTCATTTCGTTTTGCTTTAGTGGCTTTTTAAATTCATTAATTTTTAATTCAATTTTATTTTATTTTCAGTTCTGAATTCTCTCCCTTGTCTTCCCACCTCTTGTATCCATTGAGAAGGCAAGAAAAATGAGGCTCATTACAAATATCCACTGTCATGAAAAATAAACTTCCACATTAACCACAAGGAAAGGAACGGAAAGGGAAGAAGGGAGAGGGAAAAGCAAAGAAAAGAGAGAAGGAAAGTAAAGAAAAAAAGGAAAGAAAAAAGGTGCTTCAATTTGGATTCTGAATCTATCTCTTCTCTATCTGGCAACGAATAACATGGTTTATCATGAGTCTTGTGAATTGCTGTTGGTTATTGTGATCTATCTAGATTTCAATAGCATGTTAAACTTCTTTTCACCCAAACTGAGAACTTAATACTTAAATGGATCTGTGAGTCATCTAGATGGGTGCGCCTTTTTGAATGGTGCAAGTAATCTGGCCATGCCTTCTTGTCCTGTGTCCTTTATGGCTTCTGGTCTATTTGCTCCTAGGCATCCATCACAGGGGTTTCACCCAACTTGGTGGTAGAGATGGCTAAACTGCTTAATATTATATGGATACAAATGGAGAAAACAGGCTATTGACTGGTTCTCCCTCCCTCTTGCTACAAAATGACAGTTTTAAGACCTTTCTGATGCTATTTCTTTTGTCACTTCTTCTGAACAAATATTTGTTGGTAATGTTATGCAGCTTATTCATACCCATCACTGTTCTGTGGGTAACTCACAACTTTGTTTCTGCAGAGACCATAGAACTTTATCAGAAGAAACTGGTTCAAAAGAAAGGTCTTTGTTTGAAGGAGAAGATTGGGGTAGTTAGAAATATTGTGTAATTTCTCAAATGCAGTTCAACACATGCTCCATTTTCCTCCTTCACCTCCTTCTCTTCCTCCATCTGTTCTCCCTCCTCCTTCTCTTCCTTTTTCTCCTACTCTTCCTTTCTAAGCCCAGTCTCTCATCTGTCCAGGTTGCCTTTGTGAAATATATTTACCTCTACTGATGAGAGGGAGCAACTAGGTGATGCAGGGGATAGAGTACTGAGCCTGGAATCAGGAAAACTCATCTTCCTAAGTTCGAATCTAACCTGTCACTTACTAGATGTGTGACCCTGGGAAAGTCACTTAATTCCATTTGACTCAGTTTCCTCATCTGTAAAAGGAGCTGGAGAAGGTAACAGAAAACCATTCCAGGATCTTTGCCAAGAAAACACTGAATGGGGTCACAAAAGTGTCAGACACAACTGCAACAACTGAACAACAAACTGATGAAAGAGTTCTATGATTGTCCTTCTAGTCATAATCTGGGCAAATCTCTTGGCTCTTCTTGTATGGAATTAGACTGAACTCTTTAGGGGCAACACGGATTTCATTTAAGAGGCTCTGCAGTCTTCCTGGCACTAATTCAATCACACAATGTGAGCTACAAAAAAGAGTACCATGTTACCATCTATAAAGAATTATTTTTCAATTTGAACTCTGAATTGAATCTCCCTCATAACAATGGCACATAACTTTGGTAGGTTTCTTCCCATTTTATGCATTAACTAATATTCATAATCAAAGGTCATCAAACAGAGTCATGTCTATTGTTCCATCTTTTAAGAAATCTTATTTTATTTTAACACATACATGGGAAGCACCTTGTTGGAAGACAGTATATAAGGCAGCATTTTGCTTTATTGGATCAGTCAGTCAGCAGGCATTTATTTATTCACTAATCCACCAAGTACCATATTGATGCCCCTAAAGGGCAGCTAGGATGTACAGTAGATAGAGCACTAAGCTTGGAGTCAGCGAGATCTGAACTCAAATCCAGCATGTGACAATTACTAGCTGTATGACCCTAGGAGGGTCACTTAACCCCTATTTGCCTCAGTTCCTCATCTGTAAAATGAGGACACACTGGAAAAGGGAAACGCAAACCACTGCAGTTATCTTTGCCAAGGAAAACCCACGGCAAAAGTCCATGGGGCAGTGCAGAGACTGAACAACAATCCACCAGGCCTATTGCAATAATCTAGGCAAGAAATGATGAACACCTAAACTAGCTAAGTATTTGAATATGTGAGGGGAAAGAAATAGACAGATATGAGATATCTTGAAGGTAGAAATTACAAGATTTGACAATGTATTGACAATGTGGATTGAGACTAAGTCAAGAATGATACTGGATGGGGGTGGCTAGGTGGTGCAGTGAACAGAGCACCAGCTTGGAAGTCAGGAGGACCTGAGTTCAAATCCAGCCTCAGATACTTAACACTTACTGTGTGACCTTGGGCAAGTCACTTAATCCCAATTTCCCAGCTTTCCTCCCCCCAAAAAGCAAAAAAAAAATTTTAATTAAATTTTAAAAAAAAGAACGATACTGGATATCTAGGAGGATGGTGGTGCCCTTAACAACAATTGGAAAGTTGGGTGGGTTTTGGGGAAAGACGAATTCTATTTTGGACAGGTTCAATTTGAAATATTGAAAAAAAACAATTTGTGATGGGTGACTAGAGTTCAACACAGGAGGTAGGAGTGCATATAAATATCTAGGAATCATCAGTATAGAGGTAATAATTGAATCCATGAATGCTGATGAGGTCACTAAACAAGAGAGTAGAAAGGAAGAAGAAAAAAGGACTCAGGGAAGGCCCTTGAGGGATATCAATATTTAGAGTGTGTGATATGGATAATTAACCAACGCAGAAAGCTAGGAAGGAGTATTCTGACAGATGGGAGAGGAACCAAGAAAGAACTGTCTCAAAAACCTACAGAAGAAAGATTACCTAGGAAGGAAAGATGAACAGCGGTGTCAAAGACTTCAGAGGGGTCAAGAAGGATAAAAACTGAGACAAGACCATTAGATTTGGCGATGAAAAGATTGCTGGTAATTTTGGAGAGGGCAGGTTCATTTGAATGATGATATGAGAAACCATATCAGAGAGAGTTTAGAAGAGACTGAGGAGAGAAAGCAGAGAGGATAGACACAGAAGGATTTCTCAAATTTAGCCATGAAGTGGAAGAAAAATAAGGGACATTATCTAGGAATGATGGTAGAATCACGCAAGGGTTTTTTTAAGGATATTCAAAAAATCTTTACAATTGTATACTTCAGATTTGGTATTGCTTTATTTTTTATAACGTGCTAATTATTTGATTATACTGATTTGGAAGTGACTCCTACAACTAATAACCAATCATGGCTTGTCTGTTAGAATACATATTGTAGGGGTGGCTAGGTGGCACAGGGAATAGAGCTCCAGCCCTGGAGTCAGGAGGATCTGAGTTCAAATCCAGCCTCAGACACTTAAAACAAAAACTAGTCCTGTGACCTTGGGCAGGTCACTTAACCCCAACTGCCCTCCAAAAAAAAAAGCAAAAAAAAATACATATTGCAATATATTATAAACATATCAAATTTTATAATATTCTAAATTTAACAAATTTTATTTTTGTGATTTTTGCTTCTCAAGTGCATCGCAAAATATCTTCTAAATTTTAATACATTTTAAAAGTTTAAAATAATTAAATTATAGTAGCTTTAAAAGTATAAAACACTTATTTTCTTTAAAAAAAAAGGTGGTTAAGAGAAAACAAGTAGTACATGTGATGGATAGTTAATTTTTTTTTTCTTTTGAGATAAGTTTTTCCCCCAAGGGACGCTCAGAAACGGATCAGAAGGACTTCCATCAGAGGAAATCTTACACTATGACAGAAAGCCATTCACCATAGTGTTAACATTTCATGATTTCAGACCTTCTGAGAGCATATAAGAACAAGATTCAATGCATAAGTTAAAGAGGAAGTGTGACCATTCCACTAAGATTAAGCCGATTACAGTATATATCATTCAAAACTTTTGTTTGATAAAAGGGCTAATGGTATTGGAATTATAATTTGGTACTATATTCTGATCTACATAGTTCTTATCTTACTCTGTAAATTGGACCACACCTGTAATTTCATGTCAAGGGAAATCCCAATGAAGAAAAGTCCTTTACTAGTGTAGGTAGGAACATTCTCTACAACTAATCCTTGTAGAGAATGGCCTAGCCACTGACAGGTTAAAAGATTTGCCCAAGGTCACATTGCCAGCATGTGCAAGATGCAAGTACTCAAAACACACATTTTCCTTACTCCAAGGCCAGCTTCTTGTCAATTATACCATGTATATTTTCTTTCATTTGAATTGCATTCTTTTGAGAAGAGGAAATATGTTAGGACTCTCCAGGCTTCACTCATCTGCTAGAGCTGCCACTTGATGGCCCATTTAGATTACAATGAACTACAATAATTTATTTACTTTTCTTCATTCACTTCCTCCCAATTTCTTAGTTCTTTTTTTGTTTAGCCTCACACACACACACACACACACACACATACACACACACACATATATTATATTCTAAATACAAAGTATTTTTCTTTACTTTGCCCATCAGTGTTACTCATTTCTTTTCAAGTTCATGTATTATGCCAATCCAAACCACTATCCCAACTCTTCAACTAAACTGCTTCAGTAGCCATTTTCCAATGCAAACCACTGAGGCAAACTCACCACACTGAATTGTTGATGGCTTTAAAATTGGGGGGATAAACATCTAATGTTGTTACTATCTGATGACTTATGCTCTTTCAGATATACACATACATATATACACACATATACATACAAATAAACATATATGTGTGTATGAATATATCATATATCACATAAACATATCTGTATATGTTACAGTATTTTGCCAATATGCCACAATAATAGGACATAAGTTATAATATACTAGACTACCTCTCTCCCAGCTCCAGCTCCCACCTCCCCCAATTGATGTAAAAAATTACTCTAGACAAATTTTGGAGCTACAGAACCCACAAAATGACACAGAGAAGCTAACCTCCTGCTGAGGCCAGCCCAGCAAGCTGGCAGGAAGCAGCCAGCAGTTTTCTGGGAGCCAACCCCAGACCCGTTCAAGCCAGAGGTCTTCGCCCCAGGGGGGTCTGACCAGCCACTGGCTGGAGGGACTTCAGAGCACCAGCAGCTGTGGCAGTTCCCAGAATTATTAACCCATAGATGCCAAGGATAAAGTAAGAGGTCAGTGCAGTGTGGACTTTGAGACCTGGGAATTCTGAGTATGATCTGACCTTTGCCCCAGGGTGAGAAACAGCTGAGGCACTGGCCCTGCAGCCTCTGCCACATGGCAGCTTTAGCTCCTGGCCTACAGAGTGTAGTGGGACCAAGCAACCAGTCTGAGGGGTAATCACTCTTGCTTTAACCTGCTTGGATCTGGATTGCTATCTAGGGTGGAGGTCCTGGGGTATATGACTAGCTTGCCAGAGCATGTGGAGGCTTCAGAGAGGGCACCCAACTAATACCTTCAGCAAAACCTCAGTGTTTGGGACAAAGCTCCCATTTCTGGTAGCAGAGTTCTACTGTGGCAAAAAGCCCAAAAGTCAAGCAATTGAGGGGCAACATGAGCAGGCAAAGGAAGCAAAGAAAACAGAGCAACCCAAATTTACACTCCTATTTTGGGGACAAAAAGGATCAAAGCACGGAACAGGAGGAAGACAGTGAAATCAGAACCCTTCACCAAAAGCTTCCAAGAGAAATATGAGCTGGTTACAGGCCATAGAGGAGCTTAAGAAGGATTCTGAAAATCAAATAAGAGAAGTGGAGGAAAAATTGGGAAGAGAAATGAGAACCATGCAAGAAAATTATGAAATGAGAGTCAACAACCTGACTGAAGAAAATAACACCTTAAAAATGGAATAACTCAGATGGTAAAAGAGGATCAAAAAGGCAATGAGGAGAAGAATGCCTTAAAAAGCCGAATTTGCCAGACTGAAAAAGAATCTCGAAAGCTCACTGAAGAGAATCATTCCTTCAGAATTAGATTGGAGCAAATGGAAGCTAGTGACTTTATGAGAAATCAAGATACTATTAAACAGATCCAAACAAATGAAAAAAATAGAAGGCAGTATGAAATATCTCATTGGGAAAATCACTGACCTGGAAAATAGATGCAGGAGAGATAATTTAAAAATTATTGGACTACCTGAAAGCCATGATCAAAAAAAGAACATAGAAATCATCCTTCAAGAAATTTTCAAGGAAAACTGCCCTGATGTTTTAGAACCAGGGGGCAAAATAGAGGTTGAAAGAGTCTACCAATCACATCCTGAAAAAGATCCCTCAAAAAAAACAAAACTCCTAGGAATATTATAGCCAGGTTCCAGAGTTCCCAGATCAAGGATAACATATTGACAAGCAGCCAGGAAGAAACAATTTCAATATTGTGGAAACACAATCAGGATAACTCAGGACCTGGCAGCTTCCACATTGAGGGATGAAAGGGCTTGGAATATGATATTCTGGAGTTTAAAAGAGCTGGGATTAAAACCAACAATCACCTACCCAGGAAAACCGAGTATCATGTTCCAGGGGAAAATATGGTCATTCAGTGGAATAGAGGACTTTCAAGCATTCTTGATGAAAAAACCAGAGTTTAATAGAAAATTTGACATTCTGATACAAGAAGCAAGAGAAGCTTGAGAAGGTAAACAGGGAAAAGAAATCATAAGGAACTTATCAAAGCTGAACTACTTATATTCCTACATGGAAAAATGATAATTGTAACTTATGAAACTTTTTCAGTATGAGAATAGTTGAAGGGAATAGAAATGTATATATGTGTGTATGTGTGTGTGTATGTATGTATGTATGTGTGTGTATATGTATACATACATTCCAGACAGAATCTGGAATCCAATTCCTATATGTCTATATAGGAGGGTAGATATGAGTATGTGTATAAATGTCTACAGGTATATATAGACAGAGGGCACAGGACCAATTGAATAGGAAGGGATGATATTTAAAAGGCTAAAATAAGGTGTGAGAGAGTAATATAATGAGAGGAGATGAGGAGAGACAGAATGGGATAAATTATCTCATATAAGAAGAGGCAAGGGAAAATTGTTACAATGGAGGGGAGGAACAGGAAGGCAAAAGGGAATCAATCAACCTTATTCTCATTGAATTTGGCTTAGGGAGGGAATGACATACACACTAAAAAGGGTATCTCACCCTATAGGAGAGTAGAGGGGAAGGGGAAGAGAGGGGGGATAATAGAAGGGAGGGCAGGCTGGGGGGGAAGGGAAATTGGAAGCACCAACTTTTGAAAAGGGAAAGGATCAAAGTAGAGAATAGAACAAGTGGGGGATGGGATAGGATAGAGGGAAATATAGTCAGCCTTCCACAATATATCCACTATGTAAATGTTTTGCATAACTGCTCATGTACAACCTATATTGAATTGCTTATCTTTCCAGTGAAGGTGGGTGTCAAGAAAGGAAGGGAAAGAATCTGGAATCCAAAATTTTAAAATCAAATGTTTAAATATACATGTATACATATTATTATTAATATTTTGCATGTAACTGGGAAATGACATATATAGGCACTGAGGCATAGCGATCCACCGTGCCCTACTGGAAAGTTGAAGGGGGAACGGGAGAAGATATAGGAGAGAACAGATTGGGGGAGGGGATATTCAGTGGGAATGCTGTTTTGGGGTGTTGGGTAGGGAAAATTGGGGAGAAAATTTGTAACTCAAAATCTTGTGGAAATGAATGATATAAACTAAAAAACAAAAAAAGAGAGAAAAAGAAAAAAAATTAAAAATATAATATACTGGACTAATGGCATATAATGCTGCAAAATCAGTTTTATAAGGATTTATCTCAGCAGGAAACAGTAAGGTGACCTCCAGATGCAAAACTAGTGGGCAACAAACAGAGGGGGTAAGACCAGGTTTTCCTCACAAGTCAACAGGGGCTTGTTGGCTGGAGCTGGAATCTCTCTAGCAACCAAGTAAGTAAAGTTCTCTACCTGGCTGGGTTTAATTTGTTATTTATGTCAGCTTTGCATATTTGTAAGGTTCAAGGGTTTATTGCCCTGGCCTGACCTTGCCAAGTCAGAGTTAACATGTGGTTCTCTAGTAGCAATTTCTTTCTAATAAACTTTACTTGAAAGAACATGTGTGATAGATTTTGTTCATGATTAAAAAGAATGACTCTATGTTCATTGTTACCCAATTTGGTTTTGAAGTTCTGTTAAAAGTTGCCTCTATGCTTTAAAACGTGCACACAAAATATTTTTCTCTTTTAAAGTTCATTGCAAACCTTTATTGTACTTTGTGTTGTAGCATGTTGCCTTATTTGTGTCTGTTCAGAAGGATTAATAGGGCTCTGTAAAGCCAAATTAAATAATATGTTTCCAAGAGCTTAATAACATTTGGGAAATCATTTATTTTTGTCATTAGAATTATTAAAGTTCATTCAGCTTTTCCAAAAAAACAGCTCAGAGTGGTACCATATTAGTATGCAGATAACAAATTGTTTCCATCTAAAAAGTATGCCACAGAAAAGAAATTGAAAATTGGCCTCTGCTTGCCAATTTTTGTTGAAATCATTTTTGCTAATGTTGGTTCACTGCTTTTTAGTTCTTTCCTATTACCTCTAGATAGAACACATCTGCATTCCCGATGTCAAGAATTGCACATTGGAATATATCTCCTATGCTGTCTGATATCCCAAATGAATGGAGACTCAGGCACCTGCTGTACAGGGACTCAGTTTGTTCCACTGGGTAGAGTGGGCATATTCAAAGCTGCTGAATTGATTCCAACAAATCAAAGGGTACCTTGGAAGAATAGGAGTCAAGTAAAATAGCTCTAACTGAATCACTACTGATATTACATCACTAAATATTTGCATGGACAGGTTAACTGACAGGCAAAAATGTGTATCATAACCTTGGGAGAAGCACTCACCTAGGAAATTGACCAAACAGTTCAATACCAAACTCTAAGAAATCAGTTGGCTTAATACAACAGCCTCTCAGGTTTGCTACATTGACAAGTCAATTAATTGTTCTCTTATGCCTGCCTCTCCACCTTGCTGCCTAAATCTCCTTGGAAAAAGCATGAACCAATAGCAGAGTGGACAATTTTAATGCTGGAGGAATGCAGAAAAAAACAAACAAACAAACAAAAAAACAAAGACAGTGTTTGTCTTCCACCTTGGACATCTTCTAAATATGTAGTCATGGGTAAATCATTCAACCTCTTATGGACCTTAATTTTAACATCTATAAAATTATGATAATATCACCTGCCTTACTTAGCTCACACAATGGCTATGAGATTCAAGTGACTCAATACATGCAAAGTACTGTGTAAACTTTAACATGCCATAAAAACTGTAGCCCATTATAATTAAAAAAGAAATTTAGCCATGTCTTTGCTTTGATGAAAGGCAACCTTGGAAAGTGCACTTCAATGCATGCCATCCGAGGAAGTAAATGGACAATATGTATGACATTGTTACATGGTTTATAAATAATCAGCTATCTCTCCCAACCTGAATGAAAACTTACCTTTAGCTTCAATGGTGAGGGCTCTGAAGTAAGTTGCCCACATGGAGCTCATATTTGGATCTGTCTGCCTACTTATGAATTGTCTCATAGAAAATAATAGAAAAATGATAATGATAGTTTCTACAGTCAAGATAAACTGACCAAGTATGAGGTATGTTGTTTCAGCATCCAGAGAGAAAAATACTTTCAAAATATATTCAGTGATCTAGGTTTACTGAGGAAAGAAAAAAACAGGTGTTTACCATCTAGCTAGAACAAGTAAACATAGATTTAATCTGCAGCAAGAGCGACTCAGGTTAGAGAAAAGACAATATTTTTCAACCTTGGTTTTAAAAACTAGAAGAGGCTATAAAGGGTATTTAAGGATATTTTTTCTAGGAAGATTTTAATAATAGGATAGTCACCCATCTGTGGTATGATTTAGGGGCAATCCTGCCTGGGGACAAGGAAATGGATGAGGTGACCTCTCCCTGTCCCCTCTCAGTCTAGGATTTATGATCTTATGGCCTTCTCTTTGCTGCTGTCCACCCTCATGGAGATACTCCAAGTGCAAGACCACCTATTTAAATCATGGAAATGCAAACTCATCATGGTGTATGTGTTTAGGGGGAGGGGAGAAGCACAACAGAAAAAAAAAGAGGAGCTCCATGTGAATTGCACCATAAGTGCATTATTGGGGGTTTATATCTTCTTTTGAAGTATACAACATTAGCCATTGTTAGAGAGAAGATCCCAAGCCAGACAGTAATTGCAATAATGGAAGCGACAAATGGTCTATGTTCCCATTAAAGTCATCAACACCTCTAATTTTTGAAAGGGGCTTTTTTGAAATTCAGTAATTGTGATTATGTTGTCCATAAAGGCTATGGAAGATCAGCAATTGTCGGCATGCCTCTCTTGCTAAAAAGTTACATTGCCTTTCCAATATGCTCCTGGATTAACAAAAGCAAATCTAAATGCTAACACTTAATTTATTTCCAAATACTCTTATAGATGAAATGTTTTATAGCATTAACAAATTATCCATAGGATTTTTTTAATATCTTTCCAATTCTTTCTTATTTTCTAGATATCTGTGCTTTTTAATAGTGTTTTGTGGTATGTGACTTTTGTTCCAAAACCCAACCATTTTGGTCCTCTTTCTGGTTTTCTCTAACCTTAAAAATATCTGTCCCAGTTCTTCCTTGATACCCCCCATTTTTTTTCTTTTCTTCTGGTGAGTCTCCCTTTCTCTTTCCTCTTTCTCTTGTATTTCTCTCTTCATTCCCAGTGATTGGTGGGTGTCTCTCCATGTACTTACTTGAAAAATAAAAACAACACATCAGGCATGGTGCTTCTCAGTGGAGATATTCCATAGAGTAATACCAATGGCAGAGTGATGATCTTTTTAGGGGCAAACCCTTGAGCTCCTGATCACCACCCTAGGGCCTAAATCTATCCACAAACATGCATAGCTCCTATTAAAGACAACAAAGCCACAGAAGTCAATCTCATTGAGGAGGTCAGAGGGAGCTGTGCATCAATAGTTGAGAGTGAAATGTGGGCCATCAACGTTATTAGTTAATGCCAATTCCATCCTTTTCCCCTGTTTCAATCGCAAAGGAACAAAATAATTTTATAGATTGTAGGATTCAAAACCAAAAGGTAGATTGGTTATTCTCCCTCAGTTTTGAAGAAAAAAATTGAAGTGTAGTATCACTTTATTATCCATGTTTCCTCTTTCACAAGTGTTTAGAACTTTATAAGCCAACCACTCCAGCACTTCATTAACAAGATTCCTTCATTCTGGCTCTCTCAGCCAATCAAAAGACAAGACTCAACTCTGCCTAATTTAATCTTTAACAAGGTTCTATTCCATTGAAAACAGTATGAAGTGAAATTTATGGACTAACATTCAACTGTTAAATTATTCTCCACATCTTTTCAGGTCTACTCTCCACTCGGCTGAAGAATCTTTTATTGGAAAGAGTAAATATATAAAAACCCACTGTTAAAACACTTAACAAATCTCTCCTGTCAAGGCTGTGAACTGCAGTGTGTCCATTCAGGTCTGAGGCCTCTGCTTCTCTTTTTCTTTCTTTGTTTAAAATATGCTGACCACACAGTGACCTCTTCTAACCCATCGGTCGAAAATTACAACCAGCCATACAAACAAGCAGCTCGAGGTCAGAAAGAGCAGGGTCTGCTAAAAGTTAGTAATCATACATTAATTCCCTGACATAATTAATCAAAATGAACCACCGTTATCTAGCAAGAAACCTTTAACCTATTACAAAGGGGTCAATTTGCAAACCACTTGAGCCTGGGAGTTTGGTACAAATAGCATACACCCTTCATCCAGGATGCCCTAAGTAGGGAAAAAATGCCTTTGAAGTCCAAAATCTACTAGATCTAGATATAATTTCATCAGTCAAGTTAATAGGCTGACTCCCTCCAAAAGGATTGCATGCAGGTCTGTCATCTAGTTCCATTCACTAGGTGACTGAACAATCCATTTGATAGTCTTTTTTGTTAGAATTTCTTGTTAGAATTGAGTAATCTTCAAATGGCCCTACCTACATAAATGACAAAGCTCATAACATCAAGGTCTAAAAGGAATGAATTGTATAAGAACCTGTTTTGGTTTATTGAAAAGTTTCTTATGCTGATGATCTTAATCATATTTCTATTTTCAAGATTAAGAATACAGGATTTATATGATACATACAATTGTTAAAAAAAAAAAACACCTTAAGGTTTATTTTACTTACCCATTTTGAAGAAGAGTTTGTAGGCTTTGGAGCTAGACATTATCTCTTCCAATCACTTCATTCTACAGGTGAGGAAATTGATGCCTAGAGAGGTGAAGGACTTTATTCAAATCATCCCTTCAGCATTATACATTAGTCAAAAAAGGATCAGTATCTATTCTATAAAATAATTTCACTGATAGGACATATGTGATCATTGACAATATAGGAGATACAATCAACAATACTTTGACCTGCAGTCATCCTACCAACTGCTTCTTCCATATCTAGAGCTTTATAATTTTGCCAGGATGCCAGATGTATTTAACTGGAAGGAATTCATGACATCATATCTTTTATTTGGAAATATTCACATCATAGCACTGTTTACTAATTTGGGAATATTAAACACAAGCCTTAAACATATTAACATAGCACCAAAGTTTTGGAAAAGATCCAATTTATTAGTATCAATTATCAAGCTTGCAAAAGGAAAACCATAGTAAGTAGCCTCAGAGTCAATGTTTTTATAGTAGCATAACACTGCTGAACTCTGATGAAAATGTTCGTCCAAATAATATATATGAAATCTAAAAAAAAGTATTGGGAATTCCCAATAAACTGAATAAATATAGCATTTTCTTGATAATCACATGATTAGATTCTGGGCCCTAGTCTGTAATGATATGTAACTAGTGACTCAACCTTAAAAGAGGGCAATTTGTTCCTATTTTTCAGCCTCTGGCTCACTGATTTCTATGTGATTGGATTGTTTGCATAGTCAGCCAGATATAATCATTCAAGATTTTCAGGTTTCATAATTTAATCAGTGTGGGTAATCTTGCCACTGATACAGAACAAGTCCCCTCTATGTCTTTTCAAAGGTTCTTCAAGAATTTCTGTGGTTCAAAACTCCAGCACCCCATAGTCATGGAGGATGAATTTTTTAAACATTGATCAGCTGGTTTTCAAACAAGAGATAAGGTTCTGTTATTGTGCCATACTAGAAGATTTTCTAGATTTTAGTTTGGACTTTACTTGACCCAGATTTGACTTCATCTTATATGCCTCCAAGAAATAAAGTAGGTATCTTGGGAAGGGTACTAGGTAATTCTTTCAAACTAACCACTACACTTTTACCTTATCAGAAGGAAGCTGAGAAAGCTAAGGCTACTTTTTTAGTGCCGAGGAATGTATCAGGTACTAGAAAAATATCCAAATATGATGATATGTCATCTGAAATGAATGTCACTTACATAATCCTGCTGGAATATATCAGTTAACAAACATCTATTTGAACACTTAGTATGTACCAGGCACTGTGCCAAGAAGAACTGAAGATACAAAGAAAGGCAAAAAAGCAAACAAAGAAATAGTCCCTACTCTCAGGGAGTACAATCTGATGGCAGAGACAACGTGAAAACAGCTTTGTACAAACAAGCTGCATACAAGATAAATTAGAAATAATCAAAAGTGAGACCAAGAAAAGCATCCTGTGGAAGGTGGGATTTTAGTTGGGACTTGAAAGAAGCTAGAAGATAGAGATGAGGACAGGCAACATTCTCATTATGGGGGACAGTCAGTGAAAACACCAACATCCAAGAGACACAGTATCTCATGCAAGAAACAAATGTCACTGAATAGCAGGGAATGTGGAGATGAGTAAGATATAAGACTGGAAAGGTAGAATAGGGCCAGGTTCTGAAGGTTATGTCTGTATCATCTCATTTTGTCTTGTTTGAACTGGCCTGTGAATTCAATGGTCTAGGGAACTCCTAGTGAAGAAACTGTCTACCAGTGTAGATCAACAACTATTCAGGAAATTATACTCTTAGAGAGGTGCCCAGACCTCTAAAAAGTTACATAACCTGCCCAGGGTCACACAGCCAGAATGTGTCAGAGGCAGGGCTTAAACCAAAATGTTCCCAACTTCAAAGCCACTTCACTATCTACTATGCCCCTACTACCTCTTAAATGTAAAAGTATATGTGTGTGTACATACAATTTAGTTTAAAATACAAATATCAAATATATTTAACCTAAAAATCACTTAATGTTACTTTGCTAATAGGTCATCAAAATAAGCTTCATGTAGATTGACTACACTGAATTTCATTACAAAAAATAAACTGCATGGATGTATGTATATGCACAGATGAAAAGGACCTCACTGATTACTCTTCTTCTCATATAGAAGAGCACAAAAAGTCACCTCTCAAAACCAGAAAGAAGAATAATCTTTCTTCTACATTACTTTTGGGTTCTTTGCTCAGATGGAGCCAGAAACCTACACAGCTGCTGGCAAGCAAATGTGTTTAAGTGTTTTAGGAATGGGAAGTCTGGAGTGGTCACCGTTTTCCTGGAATAATATCAGTCAGTATTGCTAACCCTTTTATAGTACACTTCCTATGGGGGCTTTATTTTAGTGAGCAATGCCACTGTAGAGAGGCACTTCACCCAGGGCAGAGGGAAGGGTCATTCTCTCCCCTTGCACAGAGCTAAAGATGACTTCAGTTTGTAGTTTTAATAAGCTCCTTATCCTACATGCCACTTGAGGAATCATACTCAGCTCCAAATACTTCTAGAAGGCAAGAAGGTACAGTGGCTATAGAAGTTACCTAGAAGTTAGACTCAGCTAGCATGATTCTGCATAAATCCAAATCACCTCTCTGAAGCTCAGTTTCCTCACCTATAAAATAAAGAAAGTAAGATACAAACTACTTACTCAGTGTTGTTCCTGGGAAATGGCCTCGTAAACCCTATCTTAGGCAAATATCATTATTTTAAAGTTATTATTATTAACAATGTATATTCATAATCATAATGGTGATTAAGATATTATATCTTTAATCACACTGTTACAGAACAATTAAATTACATCAAATGAAATATAATTCCTAGATATAAAATATTTTGTGAAATAGCATCACCTTGAGCAAAACAGAAATTATTATTGTGCTATTTTCAGTAAAGAAAGATAGAATAGCAATGAGAAATCAGGGCCAGTCTTAGAGTTAGGAAGACCTGGTTTCAAGGATTGCCTCTGACCCATCTTATTTGAGTGACCATGGGTAAAATACAACCTCTCAATGCACTAGACATCTCGCTAAGACTATAAGCTATGGAGCTGAATGTCGAGAGGATTCTTCCCACCGGCAACTCCTATAATTGATGAAAAATAGGTCCAGACCCTTCTCCTCTTAAAAATAAAATAAATAGTAAAAGAATACCAATAATCCCAATAATGCATTTATTAGGGGATAACAAAATGGATCTTATATTTTAAAACTATAATATTCTGAGCAGTTACACATAGAGTTCTAACATATCTATTCCTATGCACATAACACTTTCCTTAAAGCATCCTACATTCCCATCCTAATTCTGTCTCTGACATAGTAAGAACTCTAAAGTGCTCTGAAGTTATTTATCATGGTAAAGAGCTTGAATGAATTAATACCTTAAACTGACATTGTTGCTAAAAAAGGAACACAGGTCAGTCACTGGTAGCTTGGCTCTCTAAACTGCCCTGAACTCCAAATGAATCATTTTAGAAACAATGCAAGGGGAGGGGGTGCAAAACCTCCTATTTTCCAGGCCAGTCACAAGTACTGCTTAAAGTAGGAAAATCACACATGTTCCATCTGTTCCCTCCCCCAGACTGCCTCCTTAAGTTCCCACAGGACGGTGAGTTTATTAGCTAATGCTTTGGTTAAATTCCTCATCAGGCAATGCGATGAGCAACTAAACCCCCTTTTTCCCTTGTCCAGTGAAGCCCAGTTTGAGCATAGCAACACTGCCCCCCCGCCACACACACACACACACACACACACACACACACACACATACACACACACACATACACACACACACATACACACACACACACACACACACACACACACACACACACACACACACACACACTTCACTCCAGTCTTCCTGGGAGAGATGAATCCCTGCTGGGGAAATCTGAAACCTGGGCCACCCTGTTTGTCCTTCAAACGGTAAAGCATCTTTCCTGAGAAAATGTGTAGTTGGAATGAAATACACTGTTAAGCAACCTTCTCAGAGCTGTACAAACACAGGCGGTAAAGCCAAAAATGCCCAAACTCCCCACACTAAGATAACAATAAGACCTTGTTTGTATCCTCAGAGCGGTCTTGAGGCTTTATTCTTACTAATGTTAGATACTTTACAAGGATACAAGGCAGGCGACATGACTTTATAAATATGGAAGGGCTTCACACCTTGAGACAAGATCCCTATTGTACTCTGGAATATGCAGAGAAAGACAAAAAATCCTAAAAGCAACTCTAAAATTACATCTATTCTCAAGGAAGATACAAATCTAGGCCAAAAAGACTACTTATTACAAGCTCATAGGAACCCTTCTAAAAATTTCTTGTCACATGTGAAATCTTAGTAAGGAATGAGGAAACCATATTAGGTTAAATTTATATCATCCTTCCCCTCCCATTAAACCCTTTATTTATTTTTAGAAACCAACTTGGACATTCCTCTAAGAGAGCCAGCAAAGACAAACTAATATACTACTCTCCATTTCCTCTCCTCAGACTGTGAGCACCTTTTGTAAAGTCCCAACCCAAATAGTAAAATTTTAAGCATCTCATTTTGCAATTTAGTTTTGGGAAGCATCAGTCTAAATATTCTTCATTTCTGAGGAGAGATGAATTTTGTAGATGATACCACTGGCTTAGAAAAAAGGAGAATCCTAAATCAGTTTGTATTACAAGTTGCACCAATGGTTACTAGGTGACCTTCAGTAAGCCTATTATGTGCCTCAGTTTCCCTCTTAAAAATAGACCCACGATAGTTCAACTAGTGAGGATTAATTGTAGAGGTCTTTGGTTTTAAGTTGCCTAAAGAAGTTTTGGTTTTTGTTTTGTTGTGTTTTTTTTTTTTAATTCAAAGACAACTTTAAATGATTCCATTTTGGAAACACTGCGGCTATCTCTCAGAACTCACAAACATTTCTCTGAAATAAATTCAGATTCTGATCCTCCTGGGTTTTTCCATATTGTTTTAATTTTTCACAGATGAAAAGTTTGGATCTGAATCTAAGCTATCCTACCCTAAGGGATTTCTCTGTAGGATAAGGACTTGGCCTGAGGTCTTTGCAATCTTTTTTTCCCCCTACCATAGAGATTCTCAGTCCTGGTTGTCTACAATCCTTTGTCAGGGTGTCTAGATATTTTAAAATATGATTTAAAATGATAAAATATTTTCTCCAATGAAAATCATTTTGAATGCACTAATTTAAAAACAAACGTATGCCGTGCAAAGCTTTTGGGATGGGTAACATTATGTGAAAGCATGGAAATGAATAATATCCTAACTTCAAAAAAGTTGGGAATATACAATATTATAATGGAAAAAAAAAACAGCTATTTAAAAAGTAGATGTCCTACTTGCTCTGCAGTTTCCTACTTTTCAATCAGCTTAGGCTAAAGTAAAATGAGACACAAAATTGGAAATTGCAGCTAAAGCCATAAACTTGGCTAGGTATTCCTTTAGACAAAAGAGGGTAGCATTCTGTCTCCCTCTCTCTTTTTTCTCACCTAAAATAGAAGCCTCTGGTTATGGTAAATCTCCTAATGCGGATGTGAATTACTGAAATAATAAAGCCGTCTTTCACTAGTCCTATGTAGGGTAATGGAAGTAGATTTACAATTATATTCACTGCAACTGACTTTAGGTGAAAGGTACAGTGTGTGTGCAAATCTTTCCTTTTTCTTTCTTCCCAGGGTTCTTTGTACAAAGCTTTCTTTGGTGTTTACCTTCACACAGTAGGCGATTGAGCCTTACTACCATTGGTTGTAAAATGTCTAATGGGATGACTGCTCAGGCAGAAAGTTTCAGCTTCTCCCAGCTGAAATTCTTAGCCTCTCTTGTGTCCCTTAGCTACACTGCTGCTACCTCCAAACAAATGCAACCATCACCTTTCCAAATTAAAAGCTGAAGCAATTAACAAAATCAAACAAATGCCACTCACAAGCAAGAAACATTCTCCTCTCTCAAAATAATAAATTTATGTGGTGATATGTGCTAGGAAAGAACTCTCTAAATTAAAAATTAGCTTTAATCCTAAACAGATTGTTGAGTTTTTCAGAACCAGTGGATGCTAATTTAATGCACAAGATGAATCCAAACCCATCCTTCAATTGATGAGCTCTCAACACTCATCTTCTCCACAAGTCATATATACTGTATGAGGAAAGTTCTAGACAATTGGAAGGAACTAAAGACACCCACTACTTTAGGGATGTCCAAAATGAAAAAATTAGCACCTTGGATTATTACAAAGAATGCAAAAGGTCACCCTGTTTAGACTATAGGATCTCAAGAGACTGCTGATTCAGAGATGGGCATCGTATTTCCAAATCAGTGGAAGAAGTTTTCCTCTAGCCACATGCCAAAATATGCAAAATTCATTTCGGAAAAAAGATGTGGTAGAAAGTGTTTTTAGAACTATTATCCACAAAAATCAAGACAAGGTAGTTGGTAGAGAATACTATTTTTTTCAGAACTAGATTATTGATTTTAATAAAGGATATTCAAAATCTGATTCAAGTACTTTTTTGGTGGGAATTAAAGAAGGTGAAAATGAATATAGATAATATCCTGGCTGGGGGGCAGTATTTTGGATAGAAAATCATCCATTTTTTCCTTTTTGTCTATTTTTACTATTCTATTCTCTAAGTGGTTGCAGATCTTTAAAAAGTTCTCCAACATTTTATTACCCTTCCAAAAAATCCTTACAACTTCCCTGTACTTTAGTATTCTGGCACTTGCTGGTTTGTGTCACAAGTTCAATTAGGTTATTTAGACACTTTGGACATTTAAATTCCTTGTTTGTGTATGTTTAAAATCAAGGCAAAGTGTCAGGGAAGGTTACCAAAATCCGTGTAATTTACCTAAGAAACTAGTCTACTGGGTAAATACATATTGAGGCAATTTTTTTAAAAGTCATATTTATTTACTCTGCACACCTCTGTCAGTGGAATAAATAAATATTTGAGATATGCACTTTGTGTGTTAAAGTTCCTCATGAAAATGTATGTTGAGGCTGCATGTGTGAGAAGAACCTCTTTTCAAAGTTTTTATATCTGAGCTGTTTGACTTGTTTGAAAAAAGAGCAAATGGAACCATTTTATGGGCATAATTACTTGCCAACATTCTTCTCTTTTTTCCCCCTTTCAATTAAAGCATTTTCAAGCTGCACATCTGAAACTGTCAACAAAATCTTTTCCTTCCTTATCAAATTCAACTCATTTCACATGCACCAGAGAGTATGTTTTATGATTCTTTTCAGCCTGCCTCCCCTGTCAAGAAGGCTGGCAAACAATTTTAACTTGGGCAGATGCGCAGATTTAGGTATGTTTAAATGGATGAACCTTATAAGCTGTTGTTACTCCTCTCCTCCCATAAAGCTCCTTTTCTTTGTTCTATTCTTGAGACCTGTTAGTAGTACCCTTCAGACATTTTATTGATCTTTCTCCCCCTCTAGCTCATACATGCTAATTGTACCTCTGTAGCAAAACAATCTTATTATCATGTTAATTAGTGGGAGGGCTGTTGAGGTTTTCCACTTCATTACCTGCTAATTTCAAGATAAATGAATCCACAGGTTACTAAGTAAATAAGGTCACCTATCAAAGTACTTGTAAACGTGTTTGTAAACAAGGGGAGGGGGAGAGTGGAAAGGATACATGTTTGGTTTTCAAATGAGTGGGATGGTCTAGAATGGCTTTGGATGGATTTGGCCATCCCATGCTGGGGTGGCTGCTTCCCTTGAACTCATTTGTAATGGAAAGTGAATGTTTGCTGTCCACCTGGTTTCCCAGTGGGACATTTCCTTTACTGCAACTACTTTGTCCTCTCAAAGGGCTCTTTGTGAGAAGATTACTCATTCTGTGGGTTGGGCGGGTTGTTGTCGCTTTTGTGGTGAGAGCCAGGAGTGAGGACATGCACTGGGCACAAGAACATTGGGGGGTTGGGGGGGAGTGAGTATAGTGATTCACAATACTCTTCACTCCCCACCTCCAACTGTAGTTGTGTGGTTCATATTTTTCTTAGTTGGCAGAAAATACTTCCTTGGAAAAAGTGGGGGGGGGAATAAGGGCTATAGGAAGGCAAAGATTATATAGGCAGCAGGTTTCATAGGCAGACGGAAAAAGCAAACTGAGAGGAAATGGAAGGACGCAAAATATTGCCAGCAGGTTATTTAAAATCAAGAAAGAAATGAAGGCTCCAAATGAAAGCATTGATGAGAATTCAATATATGTGACTGTCTGTCAATTTCATAAACAGTGTCACAAAACAGATGTAAAGGAATCATTTTGCTGTTGAGAATATTATTGATGCTGGTGCTTATTTTTAAAAGTTTTGTATTTTTATCGGCAAGGGGGAATTTATTTTTGGAACCCTGTACATGTTCACACTACTTTGTGTGTGGATCCTCCAGGGGCATCATCTCCTAACAATCCAACTGGCATCTGAAACATTGAATTCTCTCTTCTTTTTTTTAATTAAGATAATAAATTGGTCTTAAATTATCCCTGAAATCAGACCAGTGTTGATTACAATGGGTCTCATGCTGTGACAGCTCAAGATGATGTTATTTTTATTCCTTTTCAACGAGATCTTAATCTCTCCCTGCGTGTAAACAAATTGTCACAGTAACCTTGTTCTCTAATCTCCCAGTTGAAGACCTTTAAAGCATTGGGAGATAACAGATCTAACTGAGATTTCATCAGCTCTCCAGCTTTTACAGATATGCCACATCTCTCTCCCACTGCCCAAGTCTTTAAATGTTGAAGGAGAGTAATAAATACACATCACACGAAAAAGCTTTGCTTAAACCTTGGAAAATACTATCTGTTGTCTAGTTAGAACCACTTACTTGGAAATGAAATACAGTTAAGTTCAATAGGGATGATTTCAATCAGTCCTTAACCTCCATGACTGATTTTCCTTCTCCTAACTTGCCTACTTGGTCATATTAGCTCCAACTAGGGTGAGCCTTAGGCAGAGAGAGGGGAAATGGCTGGGTCTAGCCTGAAGCTCACCAGGAAAACAATTAACAGTTTACCTGTAAGAGACTTTAAGATAAGCCACATGTATTAGAGAAATAAGAACTTTTCTTGCTGGATTTTTTTTTTTGCCACTTTGTTTATATAAGAAAACATTACACAAGGAGAAGTCCCCAAATTCTTTACTAGTCATTTCAATATATAAAGTTTTTATTTTCTAGTGAAAAAAATTAATAACTTAAAAATACTTTTTTAATAGTTGCCAAAAATTGCAGTGCCTTCAAAATAAATTTGTGGCACCAGGGTAATATGATGGGTTTGATTTAGAAACAATCTCTTCTCTCTCCCCACCCCCAAATGCACATCTTTATCCACAATTAAATAGATTACTACCAATTTGTTCCATCCAGTATTAACTGTGTGTTTCTGAAGATTAAGGGATCAGAGATTTAGAAGTGTAGAGAACTTCAGAGGCCATCTAGTCCAACCTCCTTATTTGTTATATGAGAAAATGGAGGCTCAGGAAGTTATGTGACTTTCCCAAGCTCACCCAGGAAAAAAGAACCAGGTTCAGGATTTGCATAAAGGTTTTCAGACTCCAAATCCAGCATTCTTTCCATTGGACCATACACAGACTTCCTGTGTATAAGTATAACCAGATTTTGTAAAATTATGAAGTAAAGCTTTTCCATATATGAAACCATGGGAAACTAGAGAACTTCTATTATTCCTCATGTGCAGGTGGGAAAAGTCATATCCAGGTAAGTGAAATGATATGACCAAGGTCAGAAAAGAAGAAAAAAGCAAGAGATGGCTACTTGGCACAGTGAATAGAGCACCGGCCCTGGAATCAGGAGGATCTGAGTTCAAATTTTACTTCAGACACTTAATACTTACTAGCTGTGTGACCTTGGGCAAATCACTTAACCCCAATTGCCCTGCCCTCCATAAAGCAAAAAAAAAAGCAAACACACACACACACACACACACACACACACACACACACATACACACACATACACACACACAAAACAAGAAGCAAAATTAGGATCTGAACTCAGGTCCTCTGATTCCAAAACAAGGGAGACAAAGAGAGTGACAGAAATAGAGACAGAGACATATAAAGAGACAAAGATAGTGAGAAGAGACAGAGAAATACAGCAAGAGACACAGAGAAGAAGAGCAAACAGTGTCATGTCATGATAACCCAAAAGAGAGAGACCATACAGGAGGAAGGGATAAGGCCAGAAATCAGATGCCAAAGGACTAAGGAATGAGAAGGGAAGAAGAGGCAACAAGAATGGACAAGGTTTTCTTTTTCTTTTTTTTCAAGGAGTTTGATTTTAAAAGAAAGGGAAATATAGGATGATAGCTTAAGGGAAAGGTAGGATAAAATGATAGTATTACTTAAAGATGAGTGAGACCTTTAACATGTTTGTAGATAGCAGAAAAGGAGTCAGTGGAAAGGGAAATTAAAGATTAGAGAAAGGGGATGATTGGGGTGGCAATCTGTTGGAAGAGACAGGAAATGATGGAACCAATGGTATATGTAGGAAGATTGCCCTATATGAATAAAAGGTCAACCCCTGTTTATAAACTGATGCAGAAGAAGAGAAAATAGGGGATAATATCAAGGAACTTAGAGAAGGGGAGGAGATGTTCATTGTGAATGATGTCTATTTATTTCCCCTAGTGTATGAGGCAAGGTTTTCTGTTGGGATAGTTATAAGGGAGGCATGAAAAGAGAAGACTTGATTTTGAATCATCAATATGGAGAGTACAATAATCAATTAGTGAGGAATAAAAGGATTGCCTTGTCACAATGAAAGCCTAGTTGATAATAGATAAATTTGTGCTTTGTAATACAAATTTGTAGTAGATCCAGACCACCTACACATATGACTTCTTTCATCACTGCTAAGAGCACACAGATATGTGTAGAAAAGGTAGATGGTAGTTACACTCTAGGGTTGAGGGTTAACAACGAATAAGCAAAGTAGGATGAAGGAGTTTGGGATAGAGGGGGAAAGATGGGAGATATTAATCAAGTTCTACTTTGGACATGTTGAATTTGAGATACAGATTGGACATCCAGTTAGAGATATCCAGTAGGTACTTACAATCACCCTCTAGGACAGCTCTTCTTAAACTGTGGGCTGTGACCCCATATGAGGTCCAGAAAAATTGGCAATACTAAAAGGTTTTTGAATGTGCAACAATCAAAAAACTAATTAAAACTCAAACACGCAATGAATCCAGGGTGTTTCTGCTAGTGCTTGCCCACATTGCATTGTGTAACTTCATTGCAATCTTGGTTCTGAACACAGAGCATAAGCACTTTGCATTGCACATGCCCTCAGGCCATGTAACACCAAATAATGTTGCCAAACAGGAAAAGGGTTCCACAATGAAAAAAGTTTAAGAAGCCCTGTTTTAGGAGATAACTGAATCCATGAGAGCTATTAAATCACCAAGAGAGAGTATAGAAAGCAGAGGAAATGAGACATGACAAAGCTTTAAGTGATACTCATATTTAGCAGGTAAGAGTTGAATAATACTGATGCAAAAGAAATAGAACTTCACAGACAAGAGAAACCACTCAGAAGAGGCACAAAAGTCATGGAAGGAAAAAAGAATAAAGGAGGTTGACAGTGTCAAAATGTGCAGAAAAATCAAATAAAATTAGGATGGAAAAAGGCCATTAATTTTTTTTAAAAATATATTAAAGTTTTATAGAAGTCATTAACCAATATACATGTTCTACAACAAGATGGATTTTTATTTTTAGTACCAACAGATTAGCTAAAACCGTAGGATTTTGAAGTTGAGATCATTGATAATCTTAAAGAAGATTCAGTTAAATCACCTAATCAAAAACCAGGCAGCAACGTCCTAAAAAATGTGATGGAAGTAATGAGTATAGACAACCCTTGCTTAAGAGTTTAACCGATAACTTTAGAGGATGACCTGGATACATTTGGAAGTGATCAAGAAGAAGTCAGTGAAGAAAAAGAGAACAAAGATGAAAGAAAGTAAGAGAATGATAACTCCTTGGGTAGATTAGGCCTCTAAGTAGATAAAGTATAGTAAAGGTGTAGGATATGCAAGTTAAGGAGATTGGTGAACTAGGTCAGGGTGTTCAAGTGGACCAGTCAACATGTTTATTAAATTCCCCATGAATGATGACAGGAGTTGTGGAAACAAAGAATACATTCTATGTCCTTGAGATAAAGGGGAAAATTACCTAGAGGGTAGCAGATGACTGTGACTGAGTGATATATTATAAATAGCATGAAAATCAAAGGAAGTGAGGTTGCTGAGTCATGGCAAGGAGTGGTTTAGAAGTAGCATTGAGGAATAGGAGTATTCCAATTCCTCCTTCTAGTCCAATGTGTTAGGGGAATGTAAAAGGAACACCCAAATGAACAAAGTACTGAAGAACATTTTTCTTCTGGAGAGAGCCATATTTCCAATACTGAAAAAAGGAAGTAAGAAAGAACATGAAGTAAGCAATGCTAGGATAATGAGAATATTTTAGCAGTAGAGATGAGTTTCCCAAAGACAAAGGAAAAAGAAACCTGAAGTGGATAAAGAAAAGATTGCAAGAAGAGGTAGGAGAGAGAACAATAGACACCCATTAGGTTTGAGCTGAGATCTTACCCACTCAGAACTAGGGAATAAATATCTTCTCCCTCCACAGGCCAAGGGTGATAGCATGGAATGGACACAGGCCAATGCTACTAGCTCCTTGACTGGTCACTCCCAACACAAGGGACATAAGGATGGAAGTAAATGGAGATAGGAATGAGTCTGTTCAGGTATCTGAGTCAAGAAAAGTCCAATCTCCCTGCTAGGTTGAACTTGTAGCAGATGCCAGACTTGCATCTTTACAACAAGATGGTGAACAAAAGATTTACCAAGAAGATGCTTTATATGTGTGGAAGCACTCATCTCTCAATCTCTGATTCTCTGGAAACTGGGAATCTATGATATATTCAAATTCCCTTTAGCTCTTGTGGTGAAATCTTGATATGAACTCTTACGAGTAGGCATTTTGAGAAGACTCTCCAGTCCCCTAATGTGTGTTCAAGTCAAGCTGGCACAATTTCATTCCTGACTCTATTTCAGCCATTCCTCTTCTCGGACTCATGGATGCTAAATTGTTTTCTGATGTCAATCAAATCAATATGTAGCATCGCTGCATCTGCATGTAATATTTCTACTGAGCACAAAATCTTCCTTATTATTTGGACAGTAGGGGTAAAGGGTGAGGTGGGAGTGATTGAGAAAAGATAAGTGAAAAATCAAACTCAGTACTTTACTACTACTGACCTAACTAGTATTGGTTCAATGGTCTACAAGATTTCTTTATTAGCTAACAAAATCCTCTACTGGGTGTCTTGTAGAGCAAAAGGATGATATGGATCAATCTGGAGAGAACTCAAGAGGTCCACTGAATAATTGATTTGAGGGACACTCCAGAGAAAAGGTGACTTCTGAAGCTATTTAAGGGAAATTATAGCAGATCTAGGGATTCAAAAGCCATTTCAGTCCATGGTTGAGAATTTCATCCCAAAGTTGAGAGCTAGAAGCAGCCTTTGAGGTCTATTTCAGTGGATTTTTCCATGCTTCTCATTTTCTCCTTGAGAAAAAAAAGTTAATATAAGCTTTCAAAGACACCTGATTTAAAAAAGAAAATTTTAGGCATGGAAATCATTTGAATTATCAATTTTATTGGTATATATATCTATATCCATATGGATATATAAATACATATTTCTGTTACACAGTCAGGAAACTGGGATATTGTATGGAAACATTGAATTTGGATTCAAAAGAAAATATTAGTTATTACTTTGGGAATATCATTAACCTGTCTGGGCCTCAGTATCTTCATTTTTAAAATAAAGGATCTATACTAGGTGATCTGAAAGGCTCTTTCTGTCTCTTAATCCTATGATCCTTTCTTTGTAAAGCCTAGAATTTACCATGTTGACTCAAACAAATCAAATATTTTTCGTATAGCTGATCCTGCTAAAGTCATGTAGGTAGAGCCTAAGTTCTGTGAAATATAATAGCCACTGTATAGATCAATGAGAAAGGGCATGATGTGAGCTTGTGAAGTTTACATCCCAAGGATTATCCCAACTTGAGCCTGGATCACTCTGACAATAGTTGTATATCAAAATAGGCCTGGAGGGAAATGATCTAAGAATGTGCCTACATCTGGTATGAAAAAGTAAAGATTTCAGTTAAGTTGGTTATTTGGCATCATTACAGATCTCTCAAATATGACAATTATATGACAGAATCCAATTGTTTTTGGCATGATTAGTATTAAATTCATTCAAAATAAAATCCTAGATACAATACAATAGAACTTTTGGGGGCTTCCAATTAAGATAGTAGGGGCAGCTGGGTGGCTCAGTGTAAAGGTTACCAGGCCTGGTCAGGAAGACTCATAACTTGAGTTCAAATCCAGCTTTAAACACTTGTTAGCTGTGTGACCCTAGGCAAGTCACTTGACCTCAGTTATGTTTGCTTCAGTTTTCTCATCTATAAAATAAACTGGAAAAGGAAATGACAAACCACTTTACTATCTTTGCTAAGAAAACCCCGAAAGAGTCAGACACAACTAAAACACATGAACAGCAAAAGAACAAAAAATTAAGATGGTGGCATGAAATGTCGGCGAGAAGCCAAGTTTTTGTTTGTTTGTTTTACACATATGCTTCTGCAATCATCTAAAAGGAGTAGCAGCTAAAATTTATTATGAAATTTGAAGGAAAAACATAAATAAGTTTCTTCATCCAGTCTCAGATTGAGCAAAATGATAGTCGGAAGTCACTGCAAGAGGTGTCCTGTCAAGAAACTCAGCACAAGTTCAGCTAACAGGCTTAAAGTCTGCAGAGGCACATAAGCCAGTGAGACCCCCATTGGAAAACAAAGCCCACAGCAAAATCTTGCCCAAGGAGAGTTGACCTTAGATCTCTGATCAGACCTTTGGAACTTTTCATTACTCTCAGTGCACATGCATTAGAATTTGGAAACCAGTTGCAGGAACCCTGGAAATTTAGACAAGGACCAAATAAATTCTAACCATCCCATCTAAGTGTACAGGAGAGAATAGGTTCTGCCTGACTTGGCAATTTAAAAAATAAAAAGGTGGGGTGAGGGGAGGGAAGAAGAAAAGAGGAGAGAAAGGACAAGGGTAGGGAGGCAGTAACCAAGTTCTGATATTGTAGATATGAATAAATGCACTGAACACTATGAAGAAATATATTGTAAGCCAAGAGGTAAAGCCAGAAAAAGAGAGTAATTTCAAAAACAGTTACAAAATTGTAAAGACAAACAACCAATAATCACATACTCACACACACACACACACACACACACACACACACAAACACACACAAACACACACACACACATACTCACACACACACACACACACACACACACACACACACTCACAGAGTAAAGCTTCACTAGGTTGACTACAGAAATAGACCTAGAGGAAAAGAAGCAAGAATGAGGATAATCCTAGATGGGAAAAATAGAATATTTAATAGAATGGTCATATTTAAGGCCTTCCTTTAAAAAGACCAGTGCTAAATAGAGACTTTTAATTGCAAATGTAGGAGTCAAGAGAAACATAGAAAAGTAAATACATTTAAGCAAAAAAAAAAGTTACATGCTCATGAATTATTGATATTCTAATAGGACAAAAACACAGTGTCCTATCAAAATCCTAATATTTTAAAAATTTATTCATTTTAAGTGTTCAGTATTCATTTCTATAAGATTTTGAGTTCTATATTCCTTCTCCCATTCCTTCTCACGAGATGGCATACAATGGGATTATAGGCTATACCTACACAATCATATTAAACATATTTCCACATTAGTCATGTTGGGAAAGAAGAATCAGAACAAAAGGGAAACACCACAAGGAAGAAACAAAAGAGAAAAATAATATGTTTCTATTTGCATTCAGACTTCATAGTTCTTTCTCTGGATGTGGATAGTATTTTCTATCAAGAGTCTTTTGCAATTGTCTTAGATTATTACATTGCTGAGAAAAGCTAAGTCTATCAAAGATGATCATTGCACAATGTTGCCATTACTGTGTACAATGTTCTTCTAGTTCTCACTTCACTCAGCATCAGTTCATGTAAGTTTTTCCAGGTTTTTTGAAATCTTCCTGCTCATCATTTCTTATGGAACTATAATATTCCACTACATTCATATACCACAACTTATTCAGTCATTCCCCAATTGATGGGTACCCCGTCAATGTCCAAATCTTTGCCACCACAAAAAGAGCTATTATGCTTTTGTACATTTGGGTCCTTTTCCTAGTTGTATGATCTCTTTGGGACACAGACCTAATGGTGGTATTGCTGGAACAAAGGGTATGCACAGTTTTCTAGCCCTTTGAGCATAGTTCCAACTTTCCAGAATGGTTGGATTGATTCACAACTCCACCAACATTGCATTAGTGTTCCAATTTTTCCACATCTTCTCCAATATTTATTATTTTCCTATTTTTTCATGTTAGCCAATCTGAAAGGTGTTATGTGGTACCTGAGTTGTTTTAATTTATGTTTCTCTAATCAATAATGATTCAGAGAATGTTTTCATATGACTATGCATAGCTTTAATTTCTTCATTAGAAAACTGCCTGTTCATACCTTGGACCATTTATCAATTGGGGAATGAATTGTATTCTTAGAAATTTGACAGTTTTCTATGTACAAAATTTAAAATTTTAAACAGTCACAGAAGGAATTAAGTAAGAGGGGACAAAAGGTGTTTTGTTTTCTTCTGTTTTGTTGGTCTTGGGAGAAAAAAATGAGAGAATAAATATACTAATAAAGAAAGAAATAGGGGAACATAACTTTTTTTATAATTAGGAAGTAAGAAAAGAAAATACAAACATGGAAAAAACAGTTGGAGGAGCTGGAGATGTGAGAATCACTTGAACCTCATTCTCATCAGAACTGGACAACAGAAGGTAAAACATATACATATGTTATGGAACTTAATTTATTTCCCAGAAAAAAAATAAAAAATATATAAACAAAACAGAATTTAAAGAACTTTAAAAAGACTTTAAAAATTGGATAAGATAGGTCTCAGGTGATTAATGAATGGGAATAGAAAGACTGATATATATTTCTAAGTTGATCATGGCATTACTGCACAAACTTAACCATATATTTTAGGTCCTTATCCTTAGAAACAAATACAGGAAAGCAGAAACATGATACTTATCCTTTCCTGGCTGCATCATGATAAACACATAAACAAAGACTAAGTAGCTTAAATAACTGGTGGGTCAAATAAGAAATAAGAGATACTATCATCAAAATGATGAAACAATTAAAAAAAACTTTTAGGATGAAGCAAAGAGAATAGTTAAAGCACTATCCATGTAACTAAAGATTTTCATCAGCAATTTTTCTAAATTAATTGAACATGTAACTTTAAAAGGCATAGAAAAACAACAAATTAAATAGAAATATTAAAAATAAAAGATTAGCACAATTGAGAAAACACTGAATTAATAAAGAAAATCAGGACAGGCTTTAAAAAAAACTCATTGGTCAGACTTTAAGGTGGATAATATGATTTCTTTTAAAAAGAATGAAAAACCAAATTTCAAACATCCAAAATGAAAAGGAAAATTCACAACAGATGAAAAGGAAATCTAGGAGACTTTGAGAAACTATTTTACTGAACTATAAACCCAAATTTGATAAAGTCTAAGAAATTTTTTAACCATCTATAAATGAATTATCAAAGACAAAAAGGTTCACGTAAAAGATAGATTTAAAAATGAATTCAATCAAGAAGTCTAAGAATAATTAATTCCAGCATAATATAAACTGTTTTTAAAAAGATAAAAAGAAGCAATTTCCTTGGAGACAAGCATGATTTTCATGACTAAATTAGAGACAGACAAAGTTGAGGGAAAATAACTAAAGAGCAATATCTGTAATGCATATTAAACAAGAATAATAAATGAAATATTAACAAAGAGGCTAAAGCAACATAATAATAAAATTATCATTATTACCAGGCTGGATTTTTATAAAGAATAGAGGGTTTGTTCAAAAACCATAATAGATCATATTAATGTTCGAAATAAGAACATCACTATTATATCAGTGGAAATAGAAAAATCTTTTTGATGAAATACAATACAAATTTCTTTTACAAATACTAAAAATTATAAGAAAAAAATGTAGCTGTCCTTAATATAGTGAATAGTGCCAATTTAAACCTAAGAGTCATCCATATATGTAATAGAGAATCAATAGAGGTCTATCCAATAAGATTAGGGTAAAGTCCATTATCACTACTTTTATTTGAGATAGGTATAGAAATGATACGTATAGCAATAATACAGTAAAAAGATAAAACAAAATAATCACTTTTGCATGTGATATGATGGTCTACTTGGAGAACCATAAGAATTCAAATAAAAAAATTCAATAAAACAACAAGTTCAGGAAAGAATTAGGAAATAAAATATAGCCACAAAAATCACTAGTATTTCTATATGTTTCTTTAAAAAGACAGCAGGAAGAAAGGAAAATTTAGTTTCAAACCTCTACAAAAGTTATAAAATATTTGCTAGTCCACTATAAACATTTAGAGGGGAAAAAAGGTAAAGCATTTCAAAGTAAATCAAAGTAAATTTTTATAGAAAATAAGTGGTAATGAAGTGTGGTAGTACCAGATCTCAAACTATGCTATAAAAGAATAATCAAAATTATTTAATGCCAGTTAAAAACATAGTTTAAAGGTGACCAATAGAATTGATGATGCATGATGACATATAGAAGGAAATGAAAATCATAACATAGTGTTCAATAAAACCTAAATCTACAACTACTGGAATAAGAACTCATTATTCCCTAAAACCTACAGGAAAACTGGAAATCAGAATAGCACAAATGAGGAATAGATTAACAGCTCACATAATATACCACAACAAATTAAAAATTGATACGGACAAAATCAATGCAGCTAGAATTAGAAGGAAATGACTAAGGGGAAAAAGTAAAATTTCCAGCAAGATTTCTTATAAAAATCTAATATATCCAAGATATATAAGGAACTTATATAGTAAAAAAGAGCAATTTCCCAATAGATAAATGGTTAAGAACATGAACAGCTGTTCTCAAAGAAAGAAATATAAGATTTTAACAACCAGATGAACAAATTATTCATATCACTTATAATAGGATAAAAGCAAATTTTAAAAATTCTTATTTTCTATCTTACCTCTGTCAGGTTGTTAAAGATGGAGGGGAAAAAAAGGAAAATTACAATTGTTGGAAGGGATATGGAATGACAGCTTACTATTGCAGCATCGGTTGGATAGCAAATTGGTTTAACTATGCTGGAATGCAATTTGCAACTATACCTATAAAATTACCAAACTGCACCTACCCTTTGTTTCAGTGTTACTAGACAATGTTCCAAATAGATTTTTTTTTAAAAAAGAGAAAGGATCTATATGTTCAAAAATATTATTAACAGTAATTTTGTTGCAGCAAAGAACTGGTAAATAAATAAGTGCCCATCAACCACCAATTGCGAAATAGTTGAATAAATTATTATACATGGATGTAATGAATATTATTTTACTTTAAGAAATGACAAAAGAAATGTATTCAGAGAAAACTGTGGATACTTGCATCATCTATTATAGTGTAATATGAGCAGAATCATGAGGACAATTTACATGACATAATAAAAAAAAAAAACAACCTGTTAAGAGTTAAAAATTTAACCATTAGCAGAGTCACCAGCAGTGACTATAGAGTACTGATCATGAAATGTACTGCCACTTCTTGGGAGAGAGGTCATGGACTAAAAGTGCACAAAACATTTTTGGATGTGGTTAAGATGTAAATTTGTTTTGCTTCACTATGCTAACTTGTTTTAACTGACTGAAATATTCTTGGTGGGGGGGATGTTGGTGGGAAAGGAAAGGTTAGTGACAATTAAAAAAAAAAATAAAGGAAGAAAGAAACATGTGGCCATGATGCTTTTGAAGAAAATACACAGAAGGTTCAGAAGACAACACAGACAAGTGAAATAGCTTTGGCTTTAACATGCTAAATCAAATAAATACTTTAAAAAAAAGACAAGGTGGACATAATGAAGTTTGATATTTTATATAAAAACTTCTTTGCAAATGCAAATTTTCATGTTTAAAGCCAGGAAAACAAAACAAGTTGTTGTTATTGTTGTTGTTGTTTTAAACCTCTAAAATTCCAGGCGTATGGGAGCTCATAGGTCATCTAATCAGATCAATTAAAGTATAAATTCCCTCTACAATATTTCTGGATAGTTGTTATTATACCTCTACTTAGAAACCACCAATGTCGCTACCTCCTGAGGCAGCCTGTTAAGCTTTGGAATGTGTCTGATTTCTTCCTTATTGAGATGAAACCTGCCTTCCTATAGTTTCCTACCATCAACCAAGCAGAATAAGTCTAATCCCTCCTTCATGTGATAACCCATTATGATTCCATTATGCAATGTAGCATAGTGGGATGTGTGATATTTGGAGTCAGGAAGGACCTGAATTCAAACATTATATTTGATACTTAACAGCTATGTGGCCATTTAATTTCTCTAAGCCTCTTTCCTCATCTGCAAAATAGTAATCGCTGTAGTATTTATCTCAGACTTATTCTAAGGAGCATACAAAAGAATATGCTTATAAAATATTGTAAACCTCAAGACATGATACAAATTTCAAGTGCTATTATCATTCAGCTATTTTAAGATAGAGGTTATATCTCTCCCATCATTCTCTCTTCTCAAAGCCAAATATCTCTAAACCCAAAAAGGATATCATCAGAGAAATGCATGAGTAAAAATATTTTAAAAGGGTCAGTCACATAGTAAGAGTAATGTAAATCTATTAGTATCCATTAAACTTCAAGAGAACACAAGGACATCCTCCAGTATACAGGGGAGTGCTGCTGCTGGTGGTATAATATGGATTTATGGAAGAGCATGGACTAGACAGAATGATAGACATCATTATAAGAGGTACTCACATTGATAAGATCATAGATCCACAGCAATATAAAAATATAATCTATTATTTTCCCTCCTTTAAAGTTCACAAACAGCAGTTCAGTTATCACTTTTGCACATTTTTTCAGTATCCTTGATCTTTAGAATCAGTGTCCTGAATTCATTGAGGGCAGTTAGGAACTCTTACCTTGGGTTTCAATTTCTTAAACTCTTATTCTTTCTATTCTAGTTTCAAATTATCTGTGTGTACCCCAGATTATTGGGGCATCTTGCCACCTCACCTGCCTGCCACTGTTCTCTACTTCCCTCCTGCTTTAAAATAGCATCTTTCTCTGGACCAGAAACTATTACCTCCTAGAATGAGCTAATCCACTCTGCTTCAGAATTCTTCCGTAAAACCAAGTACAGACTCATCTGATTATATGTACTAGACCCAGAATGTGTTTCATATCTATTTACCCCAGATATGTCACATTACCTCTCCAGGATGCACATACACTAGTGCACCCATTCTACCCCCTACAAACATGTATCCCTTTCTACTTCTTACCTTGAAAACATTAACTAAATTATTATTACAAATGCTTCTTGGAAAGGTATGACAATTGAATGTTTTGTGGCTCAACTCACTATTCCTATAATTCTCCAGACAAAAATTCCATTGACTGCCCCACTCCCATCTGTATTGTCTCCCCCATAAAAATGTAAGATACTTCAGAAGGCTGATTTTTGTGATTGTGTCCCTAGAGACTAGCACAGTGCCTGACACATATTAGATATATGACAAATATTTTTATATTCACTTGTTCTCATAGATAGAGATTAATAAATTAATTTGTTTTACCTTCTTTTGGTCAGGTTAATCAAGACCCATACCTTCAAAATATGTCCTTCTTAGTTAGCCAAGTATATGTTCATAGACAAATACATTTTCTCTAGGTGGCACGGGAGAGAGTGGAATGCTAGAGACAGAGTACCTTTATCAAGTGGCTGAGTACCAGTAGAATGTCTAGGTCTGGGGAACTAGTTTTGATCTCAGACACATATTATCCTTCCTCTTTTCCCCCCAAAAAACTTTTATCTTTTTGAAAAGTTGTGGTAGTAACCTTAGAGAGCAAGAGGACAAAGAAGTTCACTGTGTTTTGGATTTTGTGAATAGAGATGAAGTCACAGATACTTTCTATGTTTCCTAAGATTCCTGAAATCTCTTATATTCAAATGTGGTCCATATTCCTTTTCTTTTGTCCATACCTGTAATATATATGGTACCAAAAATTCCTAGCGTATAAATTGCCTCTGCAGACACAGATCAGCAACCATATAATTTCTAACTTAGAAACAATAATTCAAGATGAATTTATTAAGTCCCTACTGTATGTCAGACACTGTGCTAGGCATTAGGGGCACCTGTAAAAATAATTAAATGATTCCTATTTGAAATGAGTTTGAAATCTGATAGAGGAAACAAGTACATATTAAAAAAGAGACAATGTAAATCTAAAACTATTAAATACATATGCACCAAGTAGTTTTTAAAAACAAGGATACTACCACTTGGTGGTGTTCAGAAAAGGCTTCATGTAAAAGATCGAGTCTGAGCTACAAGTTAAAGGAAAAGAAGGACAGAGGTAAGGAGAGAAGGCATTCCTGGCCCAAGGGGCAATGACCAATGCAAAGGTATAGAGACTGCAGACTGATTATCCTATGTGAGAAATACCTGGGACATTGAGAGGTTAAGAGACTTGACCACTATCATATACCTCTTATGAGTAAGAGACAGAATTGGAATCTAAGTTTTCCAGATTCCAAAGTGGGTACTATCTACCTACATATTTTTACAAAGGAAGAAATACTATTCCAAATAACCTAATAAAAGCTACCATTTATATAGTGCTTTAAGAATTGCAAAACACGAGGGGCGGAGCCAAGATGGCGGAGTAGAAACAGCGAGTCCAAGCCTCTCTGCCCCCAGATTCTCCACAAACTACGTAAAAAAGGACTCTGAAAAACTTCTGGAGCCCCAGGACCCACAGAACGACACAGAGAAGCTAACCTCCCGCTGAGGACAGCCCAGCACCCTGCAGGAAGGACCAGCGCAGTGGTCTGGGAGCCGGCAGCGCGCAGAGCGCAGGAGCCAAGCCGAGCCCAGGTCCACTTGAGCCGAGGTTTTAGCCCCAGGGCGGCAGGGCCAGCAGCCAGCTGGAGGAACCCCAGAACACCAGGAACTGTGGAGATTCCAGAATTATCAACATAGACTTGCCTAGGACAAAGTAAGAGGTTAGTGTCCTATGGACTTTGGGACCTGTATTTGGGGAATGCGTCAGCTCCCTCCCCTGGGGGCTAGAAGCCGCTGAGGAGACACGCCATTGTGTAGTTTTCAGAGGCATTTCCGGCTCCCAGCCTACAAATCGTGGGGAGATCCAGCGATCAGTCTTGGGGGGTAATCGCTCTTGCTTTAACCTCCCTGGATCTGGATTGTGATCTAGGGTGGAAGTTGTGGGTGGGTTTACAGCTTGCCAGAAACGGAAGTTGCCCCCCACACGTTCGGGACGAAAATTCCTCTATCTGGCCTTAAAGCCATAGTGTGGCAACAAGCCCAAAAGTCAAGCAATTAAGTGGCAACATGCCAAGGCAAAGGAAACAGAAAAATGCAACCCTAGACTCCTATTTTGGGGGCATAGAGCGGGAAAAGGACTGTGAGGTCAGAAGTCCTGCTCCAAAAGCCCCAGGGGAAAACATGAGCGGGTTGCAGGCCATAGAGGACCTTAAGAAGGACTTTAAAAATCAAATAAGAGAAGTGGAGGAAAAATTGGAAAGAGAAATGAGAAGGATGCAGGAAAAGTATGAAATGAGGGTCAACAGCCTGACTGAGGAAAACAACACCTTAAAAAATAGACTAACTCAAATGGCAAAGGAGGCCCAAAAGGGCAATGAGGAGAAGAATGCCTTAAAAAGTCGAATTTGCCAGATGGAAAAAGAATCTCAAAAGTTCACTGAGGAGATTCATTCCTTCAGAGTTAGACTGGAGCAAATGGAAGCTAGTGACTTTATGAGAAATCAAGATGCTGTTAAGCAGATCCAAACAAATGAAAGATTAGAAGGCAATGTGAAATATCTCATGGGAAAAACCACTGACCTGGAAAATAGATCCAGGAGAGACAATTTAAAAATTATTGGACTACCTGAAAGCCATGATCAAAGAAAGAACCTAGAAATCACCCTTCAAGAAATTCTCAAGGAAAACTGCCCTGATGTTTTAGATCCAGAGGGCAAAATAGAGGTTGAAAGAATCCACCGATCACCTCCTGAAAAAGATCCCAAAAAGAAAACTCCCAGAAATATTATAGCCAGGTTCCAGAATCCCCAGATCAAGGAGAAAATACTACAAGCAGCCAGGAAGAAACAATTTCAATATTGTGGAAACACAATCAGAATAGCCAGGACCTGGCAGCTTCTACACTGAGGGATCGAAGGGCATGGAATATGATATTCCAGAGGGCAAAAGAACTGGGAATGAACCCAAGGGTCACCTACCCAGCAAAACTGAGTATTTTGTTTCAGGGGAAAATATGGTCATTCAGTGGAATAGAGGACTTTCAAGCATTCTTGAGGAAAAAACCAGAATTGAATAGAAAATTTGACATCCAGACACAAGAAGGAAGAGATGCCTGAGAAGGTAATCAGGGAAAAGAAATCAAAAGGAACTTATCAAAGTTGAACTATTTACATTCCTATATGGAAAAGCAATAACTGTGACTGATGATATCTTTCTCACTATGAAAATAATGGAAGAAGGGGTGTGGTCATATGAATACATATGTGAATGTGTGTGTATATGGTTACAGTTATATATGGATAGAGGGCATAGGTTGAATTTGTTGGGAAGGGAGAATACTCAAGGGATGAAATTATGAGGTGAGAGAGGAAAGTGGCAAGAGGAGATGGGGAGAGACATGGTAGGGTAAACTATCTCATGTAGGGGAAGTGGGTGCAAAGGAGGGGGAGAATAAGGAAGGCTAAAAAGGCAAAACCACATTCACATTGAATTTGGTTCAGGGAGAAAATGACATACATACTAAATGGGATATCTCAACCTGCAGCAGGATAGGGGGAAGGGAGATGAGAGGAGGGATGATGGATGGGAGGGCATCCTTGGGGTGAGGGGAGGCTGGAAGTACCCACTATAGAAGAGGGACAGGATCATGTAGGGAATGGACCAGGTGGGGGGTGGGATGAGTGGGAGGGAATTATAAGCAGCCTTGTACAATATATCTACTATGATAATGTTTTGCATAGCTAGACATGTACAACATATACTGAATTACTTATCTCCCAAGAAGGAATGGGTGACAAGGGAGGAAGGAAATGGATCTGAAATTCAAGGTCGTAACATTAAATGTTTCAAATATATATATAAATACTATTATTAATACTCTTTTGCCTGTAAATGGGAGATAAGATGTGCAGGCATTGGGACACAAAGATTCATCTTCCTCTAATGGAAAAGTCGATGGGGGTATGGGAGAAGGTATGGGAGAGAGCAGATTGGAGGAACCGATATCTTGTGGGACTGCTATTCTGGGAGGTTGGGTAGGGGAATAATGGGGGGAAAATGATTGTAACTCAAAATCTGGCAGAAATGAATGATGTAAAACAGAAGTTAATAAAGTATTTGTTTAAAAAAAAAAATAACCAATCCAACAGAAGTGTTGCAGTAACAAAAATAAAAGCACAATAAATTCCCAAATTCCAAAGAATAAAAAAAAAAAAAATTGCAAAACACTTCACAATGATAATATATTCACAGCAACTCTGTGCAGTAGATGCTACTATTATACTCATTATACAGATAAAGAAACTGAGATACATTGAAGCAAAGTGTATTGCCCAGAGTCATAGAGCTATGGAGGTGTTAAATTGGGATTTAAAATCAGGTCTTCCTAATGGCTTTAGCGTTTAATGGACTGCACCACCTCTCTGGCTATGAGCAAATTTGATCATTGGTAAAAAATACTTTTTTATATATCCTGACCCCTCAAAGGCATACTTCAAGGACCAGTCCTTGATTCTCATCTCATTATATTCTCTTCTCTTTGGAATTTCAAAGTACTTATTATGTGTGTATGTATAAATATTTCCCCATAGTCTCTAGCTTTTCTTTTGGACTTTTCTACTTCTGACTAAAGTAGCATTATTCATACCCTCCACATCCGCAACATTGGTGTTACTCTTTTGTTGACTCTTCTCTCATCTTTCCCTCTCATATCTAATCAGTTAGCAAGTCCTATCATTTACACTTCTGAAACATATTTCTGATCTGTGCCCTCCTCCCTACTCCCATTACCACCCCAGGAGTATCCTCATTAACCTGCTAAAAAAATTAGTGAAATCTTCCTTCTCTCTCTTCCAGACTTTCAACCTATCCTTGATATAACTGTCAAAATAATAGATTTGGTTATGTCATTCCTCTCCTCATAAATCATCAGTGGCTAGCTCTTGTCTCCAGAGTAAAAGTCAAGTCTCTTTACTTGTCATTCATAGCTCTACATAATCTCAGGCAGACCTGCTTTTCCACACATTTCTAATGTTTTTCCTCTCTGTGCTTACTCAAAATTCTGGCCAAATTCAGATATTCTTTGACCCCAGTAACCTCTTCTGATCTCCTGCCCATATGCCTTTTCTCTCACCTTTCCCTATGTTGTAATGTCCTCCCTACACATCTTCACCTGCTGAATTTCTACCCATTCTTTCCAATTCAACTCATAACTCCCCTCTTCCATAAAGCCTCCCTCCCTGATTCCCTATTCTGTAATAACCCCCCCCCCTTTGACCTTTACATAATGCAGATTTAAAGATCTTCCCTGCCCCTAGCTTAAGTGCACCTGGAGCCTGTGGTGGGAGGCTTGTTTTTCAGGAAAGCCCACACCTTGATACTTTGTGATTGGGCAGTGGGTCCAGAAGGTTGTTACATTCTCTGGGCCAAGAGAAGGCTATATAAGCCCTGAGGAGAGGCTTTGCTTTGGGGCTCACTTTGAGAAGTGTTGTGTGATTTGACCAGACGAGACTCTGGGAAGCCGTTGTTGAGAGCCCCCCGGCTTTGAAAACCCAGATGTTGATGCTTCCCTCTCTGGTAACTGTGATTTGGTATTGATATAATGGTTGGACAGTTTGGAAGCCTGTCTATTTGATCTGTAAGTTCTGTAACTCTGAAGTTCGGGGTGCTGACCTTTTTCCCCTGAACTAGGTAATGTATGTTTGTTTGATTAAAGTAAGCTTGTTAACCCATTTTGAGTTGCTTTCCTTTTGAAAAGCAGATCTAAGAACCTATATTGGCAGCTACCCTGGGGATATTGGGGTGCTTGCTGCTACAACATAGTACTTTTTTTGCAACTGTCTACTATACTGATCTTAAAATATTATGTAGAATAGTTATCTCTGTTTACATCTTTTCTACTAATTGACTAAGCTCTGCAGTGAATATGTCTTATCCATATCTTGAATCCCCAGAACCTACCATAATGCTCTTTCCATAATGCTCTTTTCAATGCTCAAATTTTTTCAAGGAATGACAATGAATTTGCACCACTCTCAACAAAATGAGAGAAGGCTACAATGATCTTTTGGTGATTTAATATATAGAATAAAGTTTTAATCACTTAGTAGCGTCATTAAGAAAATATCAGAGGATGTTATAAAAATGATTATTCATATCTTATAAAAATACTTTTTGGGGGGTATTTCACAAGATTTCAACCAGCTATGACTTTGGACGTGAGTCCTCTGAAGTTACCCAAATCTCATATGGGTTAAGTGATTCAATTACTGTAAGATAGCTAATAAAATTCAGAAGATTTGAAATCAGATCTTGCTGCCACCAATCCCAGAACTCAATGCATTACACCATGCTATTTCTGCTCAGCACTGTGTGCCAAACTAAAAGCATATGATAGAAAATCTTCTATTCTTCATACAGGAAGAAAAGAAATAAACGAAAAAGAGATTATAAAATAACATTTCTATAGTTGGCTAGAATAGGGACTTTCTTGTGTACATCATGGACCTCTTTGGCAGTCTGGTGAAACTATGGCGCTCATTTTGGAATAACGTTTTTAAGGAATTGAAAGAAATGCAATTTTGACTGAAGTACAGAGGGAGGAACCAAGATGGGAGAATAGAAGCAGGAAATTCCATGACAGCGCCCCCCACAACCACCTCAAATGCCTATAAAATATGACTCTAAACACATTTTAGAGCTACAGAACCCACAAAGTGACAGAGAGAAACAAATCTCCTGCTGAAAGAAGCCTGGCAGGCTGACAGGAAGGGTTCATAAGCAGAGTTCCCAGGTCAAGGAGAAAATATTACAAGCAGCCAGGAAGAAACAGTTTGAGTACTGTGGAAACACAATCAGGGTTAACACAAGATCTAGCAGTTTCTAAATCAAGGGATCATTGGGCTTGGAATATAATATTCTGGAGATCAAAGGAGCTAGGATTAAAGCCAAGAATCACCTACCCAGCAAAATTGAATATAATGTTTCAGAGGAAAATATGGTCATTCAATGAAATAGAGGACTTTCAAGCATTCTTGATGAAAAAAAAAAACATAGTTCAATAGAAAATTGACTTTCAAATAAAAGAATCAAGAGAAGCATGAGAAGGTAAACAGGGAAAAGAATTCATAAGGAACTTATTAATATTGAACTATTTACATTCATATATGATAAAATGATCATTGTAACTCATGAGATTTTTCTCAGTATGAGGATAGTTGAAGGAAGTATATGTGTGTGTGTGTGTGTGTATACATACATATATATGTTTATATAGGAGGGTATATGTACGTATACATATGTGAATGTGTGTATATATGTGAACATGTATACATAGACAGAGGGCATAGGAACAATTGAACAGGAAGGGATGATATATAAAAATATAAAATTAAGAGCTGAAAGAGAAATATAATGAGAGGAGATAGGGAGAGATAGAATAGGGTAAATTATATCACGCAAAACAGTCAAGAGAAAACTCTTATAATGGAGGGGAAGAACAGGAAGGCAAAAGGGAATGGGTCAACCTTACTCTCATTGAATTTGGCTTAAGAAGGGAATAACACACACCAAATTGGGTATGTTACCCTATAGGAAAGTAGGGGAGAAGGGTATAAGAGGGGGTATGATAGAAGGAAGGGCAGATTATAGAGGAGGGTAGTTAGAAGCACACACTTTTGAAAAGGAACAGGGTCAAAGTAGAAAATAAAATAAGTGGGGGGCAGGATAGGATGTAAGGAAATATAGCCATTTTTTCACAATATATCTACTATGGAAATGTTTTGTGTAACTATACATGTATAATCTATATTGAATTGCTTTTCCTCCCAGTGGGGATGGGTGAAGAGGGAAGAAGGGAAAGAATCTGGATATCAAGGTTTTAAAATCAAATGTTAAATATATATATGTAATTATTATTATTTTATATGCAAATGGGAAATAAGATATACAGGCACTGGGGTATAGACATCCATCTTGCCCTAATAGAAAGTCAGAAGGTGGATGGGGGAGGATATGAAAGAACAGATTGGGGGGAAAGACTATTCAGTAAGATCTCTATTTTGGGGTGGGGGGTAGGGGAAAAATGGGGAGAAAATTTGTAACTCAAAATCTTGTGGAAATGAATGTTGAAAACTAAAAATAAACAAATTAAACACAAAAAAAGAAACACAATTTTTTTCTTTAGAAGTTAGTGAAAATGAAGATATATTCTTTTTTCAATCCAAGTTCACAGATTACCTAAAATCTCCCCATGAACCTAGTAGCATGCTGGACGCAGGTTTTACTGCCTCTCAAGAGGCATTGTTAAATCCTCATTGTAAGCATTCATTCATACTTTAGAAACTGAAATTAGCAAACATTATACATCAAGGCTTCATTGTTTTGTTGGTTATCTAGATTTTAAAAGAAGTGGAAAATATTAATGATATTAATTAACCTTAAAAATGTATTTTGTTGGGGCGGCTAGGTGGCGCAGTGAGTAGAGCACTGGCCCTGAAGTCAGAAGGACCTGAGTTCAGATCCGGCCTCAGATACTTAACGCACACACAAACAAAAACCTAGCCATGTGACCTTGGGCAAGTTACTTAACCCCAATTGCCCTCCTAAAAGCAAAAAAAAAAAAAATTATTTTGTACATTACCATCTGAGAGACCTGGTTGTTAAACATTTACTACCAAACCCCTGTGTGGACCCCAGAACCACAGAGCTAAAATAACATCCATGTCTCTTAGAACATAGGAGGTCATCCAAATAAGGACAACCTTTAAAAACAGAAAAAGATCCCATATTTTTATCTTTGCAGAATATTAAACATTATGAAAATATCTGAATGGCAGTGTTTTAAAACTCAGTCATCCAAGTTTCTGTGATACCATGTCTCTAGATTCAGATAAACAGTGATTGAGACATTCAATAGCAACATACCACATTACAACATTTCTGATCCACTTCAATTCTAGGCGAAACCTCAGAGGACTGAATTAGTTAACAGTTTGTATGGGGATAATGGAAAATATGACCTCATTAGCACCAGGTTTGTCTTTGTTCCCTAACACAAAAGTAAATTACAAAGTATTAATGTAGTTAGTGTAGTTTTAATGTGCATTGGGATACAATAAAACTTTTTATTAGGGAAGTGAGATGGCATGTTTGCACCACTGTATTAACAGCCACGTTCTGATAGGACAGCTAATCGTGTGGCCCAGTGGAATGCTCTTATAATGATGCTGTAAAATTTGACTCTGATATAGTAAAATCTGTTTATAGTAAAACTGCTTTTTTCATATGGTCCCATCAGGGCAGGTGCCTAACCTATTATATTTTGTAGTCCTATTTGGGTAGGGTTTTAAAACTTGCAAATGCCTTGAGCTTAAGGTTGGACAAGGAAAAGAACACACCATAGGATGCTATGACACATTCATTGTATTTACCCCCTTCCCTCCCACTTCCATTTGGCACACCATTGCCATCATTAGAGCCTAGAGTCCTTGACTAAACAGAAGTATTGTAATTTAACACATTTTAATAGGCTTGTTTTGGATTTTTTCACTACCACTGGACTATTATAAAATAACCACAGGTGCATTTACTTCTATGGGGAGGGAGGGAGGGGCTGAAAAAAGAAAACAAAACAAAACATTTCCTTGCTTCTCCACGTTGAATATAGTACTTCCTTCTGGGTTATATTTTGCCCTTTCAGAAATGGTGGCTGCTAGTCCTTCTGTCCATGAGTCATTATTACGTTACTAACTACATATTTTTAGTATTAATGAATGACTGCAGGTGCTCTGGGCCTATAGCTTTGGGGCCTCTATATATAATTTTCTGCTTTTGCAATGGACAAGGGATTAAAACAAATCTCTTAACACACTTTAAATGAATCTAAAACAGCTCTCAGTAGGAATGAAGATGCCAGGAGTTCTTAACCTTTAGGATCAAACCCTAATTTGCAGATTTGAGCTATATCCCATATACCTTCTTCCTTTCTTTATTCAAGGTAAAGTACTCAAAACTCGATGTAAATGAACACTGAAAGTGACCCCTATCCAGCCTGAATATATGTAAAAATATGGAATTAAAATTTTTGAAGGATGACCTTAGGATAGTACCTAAGTCTCTAGATACTCAGTGTAGTACAGTACACTGTCTCTTGCAAGATCCCACTGGAGAACCACTGATCCCAACAATAATCAATGAGGTCAATTATTTCTCTAAGTGACTCACTAGTTTATCACTCTTTAGTGAAACATTTAATTTTAAAAGGAATATCTTCTATCTTCCCCATCTATTAAATTAAATAACATCACATTTAATAGCTTATATTTTTTTTTCAAAAAGACAACAGGCCATCCTCAATCCCCAAGTTTACAATTTAACTATAATAAAACTTAGATTAAATGGAATCCACTGGGACTAAGGGATTCTGATTAATTGCATTTTCTGATAACTCAAGGTAAACTAGAAAAAAAAAAACCTTTTTGTTCCAACACTCATTGCTGAAAAATCTTTCCAAAACATTATTGGTACATTATTCCATCAGTAATAGTAAGCAAAATTGAGATTTTCTTTGATGATTGAGGATTGTGCAATGCCCCAGGGTCATCTCTGTGAGTACTGATTCTTATTGTATAGGACTGAAGTTTTAGATGCAGATGCCACCAAAGACTATGATTAATGTATGACAACTTCCTGGAATTTTATTTTCAATTAACTAATTATTTTCCTATTTAGTTTCTTACTTTCACTTGCTTTTCTTCCAATAACACACTATAGAGGAAAAAATCTTCCAGTTAATCAAACATTTCTTTTTGTGGGTTTAGTTATCTAGGGTTTTATTGTTTTCTATTTGTTTTCTGGCATCTTAGGAAATTTAAGTAATTTTGTTTCTATTTCTCTTATATGTTCATATTCTAATTGTCATAGCTCTTACGCTGTATTATAACTTCCATGACAGAAGAGATTATATCTTACTTATCTTTATTCTGTATTTCCCTAATACAATACAATGTACTATGATTATTTAATACGTTTGAGGAAAGACAAGTGGCTGAAAAATTCATTGTTGTTTTATCTCCCCCCAAAATGATGTGTAAGTATAGCAATAATGGTTGAATTCAGTCATGCCAAATGTTTTCAAAGTTCTTTAGTTCAAATACTGTCGTCCCAAATAATTTATGTTTTTAGCATAACCAGGATTATTTACCACAGATAGATATCTATTCTCTTAAACTGATTTTGCTTTATACTAATATTCACCTTTTTAAGTACTTCAAGAGTTATAAGGTACTTTCTTCACAACAACTTAGTAAGGTAGGCTGGCAAGTATACTTATCACCAATTTGTAGATGAAGGAGCTGGCTTTTTGTGGTAGTCACGAATTGGAAATTTAGGGGATGCCCATCAATTGGGGAATGGCTAAACAAGTTGTGGCATATAAATGTAATGGGATAGTATTGTTCCATAAGAAATTATGAGCAGACAGACTTCAGAAAAACTGGAAAGACTTACATGAACTGATACTGAAGGAAATAAGCAAAACCAGAAGAACATCGTGCACAGTAACAGCAACATTGTATAATGGCCAACTTTGATACACTTAACTCTTCTCAGCAATAAAGGGTTCTAAGACAATTCCAAAAGACTCATGATGGAAAATGCTGTCCACATCAAGAGAAAGAATAATGGAGTCTGACTGCAGATTGAAGCATATTATTTTCTCTCTTTTTTTCTTTGTTTCTTCTTTCTCACAGCTTTTCTGTTTCTAATTCTTGTTTACAACATGACTAATGTGGAAATATGTTTTAAAAAAAGATGAAGGAGCTGGGGTTTTGAGATCAAGATAATAGTCCATCACATTTTAAAAGCTATGAACCAAAGACCTTTGAATTTCTTCATCTGAAAAATGCAAGACCAGTACTAACCTTTAGGTTATACTGTTAGATAAAAGATTTCTAAAAAAGTATGGAAAATGTAAACTCACCAAAAAAACCAGGTAGAATATGGGGATGAATGAACATAAATTCATTACCACAATGGGGAATTTCAAAGACCATTTTCTTCTGTTGGTGAGTTAATAGTAACAGCTTAACATACCAAGGAGAGCACATATACTTCTTTGAATCAATGATCTAATTAATGTGGGTAACTTGCTCTTTTTGTGATGATTACAACCTATCTTTATCTTCTTATCCTATGAGATTTTTGTCCATACATTCTTTTTTTTTTGAAAAATAAGTTTTTATTGATATCTTCTGTTTCTTGCATCATCATTATCTCAAATATCTCTCTCTCCACGCAAAAGCCTTCTTTTGCAACATATAGCAATTTTAGAGAGAAAAAAAATCAGCATTGATCAATACATTGAAAAAGTCTGAAAACACATATAGTGTAACACCTGTGGACTTTTCACCTCTGTTAAAGGATGGTTGTATGTCTCCTCTCCTAAGGAGCAGAATAGAAATTAGAGTGGAAAATAAAGTTACTGGATTTATAAAACTGAACAAAGGTCATTAGGAAGACTTGATTATCAACAAAGCCCTTTAAATCCATCCTACTTGCAATGCATAACACAAAGCTTACTGGAAAACTGGAGCTACAAAAATTACAAATGGTAATGCTATTATTTGGCATATAGTTGCCAAAGGCATTTAATATAAAGATTTTACGGAGGTGTCAACTGATATATAGCAAACACACAAACAATCTCAAACACTGTAAAATATGCAAGGAGAGCTGGAGCTAAATATTAAGCATATGAATTATATATTTTGCAATGTGAGCTAAGAAAATGCTTGCTAGGCACCATAGTTAAAATGAGCAATAAATACCACAGTTAATGTTCATAATGTTGTGTTGTGGAGTGTTCCCCTCCTCTGTGAGTTTGGTTTTCAAACCATGTCCTGGTGCTTTGGATAATGAAGCGATTAGACTATTCCTTTCTGTTACATATTTAAAACAGGTTTCAGTACTGCCTCATTTTAACATAAGGACTTGTTTTGGGTGCCAGATATGTGAACCATGAATATCAAGAGATTGTTTTTCCCCCTGCCAAGATAAGGGATTGCTTCAGAGGCCAAACATATGTCTTTCCTTCTCCTCCCTTAGGACATTTCTGGATAAGGAGGAGGTGGGGACAGTATCACATTGACTTTAGATGATTTTAACATAGAAGAGGCTTTTTTCTTTTTGATAATATCACTCTCTTTAAGCAGCAATTTTAGTTTTAACTTGAGATTCAACCACTCTAAGTCAGTTGACCTGGTCAACATAGAAATAGCTTAAGAAATTTTCTAAGTCAAGAATTACCGAGAATATCCATCCTTACTTCTTATTTTCAGAATCATTTCATTTTAGTATCAATCTCCTTGAATGACATTTTCACCATTCAAACTCATTCAAAAATTATTTCAAGGAGAAAAATGATAAAGAAAAAATTCCAGGTATATTGGAGAAATATACACATATGAGAGAAGTTCATCAATAGATATATGCCATGCTGCCTTTGAGAAGATGTATGTATGTGTATACACATATAAGAGTGTGTGTGTGTAAAGAAACAATGGATAGACGGATGTCCCTGTAATCACTAAGGACCTGGGTTCAAGTTTTACTTCTAATATACAGTGTGACTATGGCCACCTCTCAGTGCCTTAGAAAATTCTTTAAAATCATATGTTGCAGAATTTTAAAATTCTTTAAAATTATAAGTTGCTGACTGGCATCAATGCAAGGAGTTCCCACATTGTGAATTACTTACACCAATGAAATTGCAAGTACAGAATTTTTTTTTTACTAGAAGGAAATAATGTAGATAATGTAAAATTAATGCCATTTTTTTTTTTGTAGGCTTGGAGACTCCAAGTTCCTTGAGGGCAGGGGATGTCTTACTTTTCTATTTGTTTCACTAGCACTAGCACAGTATCTGGCACATAGTAAGCATTTGATAAATTCTGGTTAATTAACTTTGGAATGAGTTTATAAGTTTATATGTGTGTATATATATGTATATACATATATATGTAATTTTTCATTTTCCATTTTGCATTTACTTTCAGAAGATAACATTATTCAGTTTGCTTTCTATGACCACATATTGACTCAGTAGGGAAATTTAACTAGGGAATCCTTTAGGGAAGCTTAGAATTTAAAATGTAAACCATGAATTATTTTTTTAAAGGGACCCATTTAGAACCGATGAAGCATTAACTGTAAAGGTGTGCCTCACTTTAAGAAACCTCAGTATCCTATCATATGCAAAATCCTTCTTTATAAAACAAATAAGCAAGGATTGTTTGCTTTACCAAAGCACTCTATTTTAATTAATGAGTTACCATGGGTGGCTAGGTGGTGCAGTGAGTAGAACACCAGCCCTGGAGTCAGGAGGACCTGAGTTCAAATCCTGCCTCAGACACTTAACACTTACTAGCTGTGTGATCTTGGGCAAGTCACTTAACCCCAATTGCCCTGCCCTCCCCCCTCAAAAGAAAAAAGAAAAAGAAAGGAGTTAATGAAGTTATCCACAGAATTTATTTAAATAATAAAAGGTCCCTAAAATTTGATTTCAAAAAATATTTCTTGTAGCAGCCAACATTCACTTATCATTATTTTATGGAATATAAGAACGTTAGAGTCTGTCTCATTCATTTTGCATATTTCAAAAGGTGAGTATTGTAGACCTTTAGCTACTTATGATGCTCATGTGCATCTGTATTACTGTATTAAATACCATAAAATATTGTTACTTCAGTAAATAGCTTCTAAGTCATTTGAAAGTTATGTAAATGTCAGTAATTAATAAAATTAAAATCAAGGCATTAGTATCATCACAGATAGGAATGCAGTCAGATCAATTTTGCCCAAAGATAACTTTTGTCCAACAAATTGTGAATCAAATATAACCAGTTGACATAAATGGAAATCTTGAGAATATGAACAATAAATTATTAGCATACCATAACATAGTGACTATCAGGAATGTGTTATCTCATATCATTTCCTCACTTTTATTTCCACCCTTGAGTGATACACAAAACTAGTCTAATAGGATTAAATGCATACCTTTAACATAATTTTCATGGGGGAAATTTAGTGATTTAGAGTCTAACTAATGCATAGACAGGATAGGCATGCTGTGCAAACATACTCAAAAATTATTTTGTCTGTATCTATGTGTGTGTATGAGCGTGTGTGTGTGTGTGTATGTGTGTGTGTATGTGTGTGTGTGTGTGTGTATCATATGAGAAGAAAGTGGTGGGGGGGAGAAGAGAAGAGAAAGCAAAAGCAAGAGAGAAGACAAAGTAGGGTTGGTGAGGGGAGAAAGCAAACAAGAGGAGTGGATGTAGATTGTATTTCTTCCCGTTATAGGGTCACAAAAGGGAAAAAAATGCAGAAATACTTTTCACAATCAAGACCTCTCCTCAGACTCATTGCCTTTCATTACATAGGCTCATGAGGAGTTTGAAATAGCCTATCAAAACCATGATAAACATGGAACTAAGTCTGAGCCCACCAATTACTGAAACTTAGAACTGCTCCAAGCAGGGAAAAGCCAACAGTGCTAGGAGAGGAAATGGGCACAGGCAGCATCATTGTGGTCATGTTCTTATTCCATGCCTAGGGCTTGAGTGCATCTGGGAAGCAGTGAGAAGAAAAAGCCTTATCTACATTTGTGAGTGAATGGGAGAGAAGTAGTTAGAAAACAATTTTTTTTTTATCTTTCTGATATTTGGTTGTTTTTTTTTTATTTTTCAGAGATGATAAGAATAATTAGAAGTATAAGGACTTTAAAGGATCAATCCTTTACCTCCCCCAGAATTGTCAATATTGTCATGAACAGTGGCACGGAATCCTTGATTTCTGAATTGTCTGATATATTGATTGAGTTCAATTATTTTTATTTTTATAATGTGAATATCATTTCCCAAGACTTTTTCTTAATAATCCTTAATAAATCTGAACCTGAGATTTGATTCTATTCTTTTTTTAGATACTGCTTGGGAATATTCTGGTTTTCTATTGTAGGATTTGTGAATATAGGGTTGATCAATAGTGTTGCAAACCTTCATTCTTTAAGATCAGTTTTGAACAGTTGAATACATGCTGTATCTACACAGGATCAGTTACATTTAGAAAAGGAGTTAATCAGTACACAGATGAACTGATTTTGCTATATTGTCCTTTTTTTTTCCACCAGACTTTCTATTTCAAATAGGTAGATTTTGATTCATTGAGGAAAGCTTTCCTTAAAATGTCCATAATGGTCTATCACTGAGCTATACTCAGGCAGGTTTGCCTCACTCCATTTAATAAGCATTTCTTAATCTGTGTGTTATGTAGGATCCTGGGCACACAAGGACAAAAGTGAAGTAGCCTGTACTCATAGAGGGCACATCTCCTGTAATGCAGAGTAAAAAACACCAATTTGGAGACACAGGGCCTTGGTTTAAATCTGAGCCTTGCTACTTACTCCTTGTGTGACTTTGAAGAATTTAGGTGATTTTTCTAAGCCTCAGTTTCCTCATATGTAAATGAGGGGTTTGTACTACATAAAGTTCCTTCCAAATTGAAATTAATAATTTATTAGTTCATGGGAAAAGGGGTGATACTGAAGGGGCTTATATAGGAAAAGACAGAAGAAAGAATGTGGAGGAAAAATGTGATTGGTACCAAAACATAGAACATAATATATAGATTAAAGCCTTTGAGATCAAATGAGTCAAAAGTTCACAATGAGATTTCTGTACTATTTTCTAAAACTATTCTAATATCCTAAGCTATTGAAATTCTAGTAGGTGGGGGCAGCTAGGTAGCACAGTGAATAGAACACCAGTGTTAGAATCAGTAGGACCTGAGTTCAAATTTGACCTCAGACACTTAACACAAAAAACTAGCCATGTGACCTTGGGCAAATCACTTAACCCCAATTGCCCTACCTTTTCCCCTCCAAAAAAGGGGGGGGGGGGAGGAAAGAAAAATAAAGAAGAAAATCTAAAAGGATATGTGGTCTACTGAAGATTAACATATTAATGTTCAAGAATCTGATCTAGGTCTTCCTAGAAAAGAGACCGAACCTTACATTTACTTGTTCTAACTAGGAGGATCACTGGAGGGAATAACCAAGAGGATCTAGTAGACAAGCAAATGCTCTGATTGTCTCACTACCACCGAAGTCTTAAGGTTAGCTCTGGAAAAGGAAACCACATACAGCATATGTTAAATTGGTTTGAGTTTCTTTGTTTGTTTTTTAATGATTGGGGGAACAGAGTTGCTCATTTTTATAATCTGCTTTCCCTCACAACAGCCCGAGCTGGTAGAGTACAAGAATTGTCCCTATTATACAATTTACACCATCACAAAATTTGAGAGTTGGATGGGACCTCAATGGTCACTTTGGTCCAACCCATAATCAATCAACAAGCATTTTTTTTTCCTTTTTTTTTTGGAGGGGGGGAAGGTAGGGCAGTTGGGGTTAAGTGACTTGCCCAAGGTCACATGGCTAGTTTTTTTTTTTTTGGTGTGTGTGTGTGTGTGTGTGTGTGTGTGTGTGTGTGTGTGTGTGTTAAGTGTCTGAGGCCAGATTTTGAACTCAGGTCCTCCTGACTCCTGGGCCGGTGCTCTATTCATTGTACCATATAACTGCCCCCAACAATCATTTTTTTAAAGCATTTACCATGTACTTAGTCACTGAATAAAAGTACATGAGGAAGGATTCCTTAGTATAACATATCTGAGAAGCAGTCATTGATTTTTTTAGATGAAGAATTTAAGTCTCAAAGAGGTGGATTTATTTACACAAGGTCATAAAACTAGTAAGAATCAAAATTCAGACTCAAGTTTTTCCAGACTCTATCTGTGATCTTTCCAATATACTCTGTTGTTTCCCCACTGAAGATCAGCTATGGTCTTCATCAGCACAAATGACCAAGGTCTGATAAGATCTTACTCAGAAGCACCAAAAGGCTGTCATTCACCTAGTCTCCCCTTCTTTCACCAATTCTTTTGTTAAACTATAAGAAGGCCAAAGTAAACTAACTAGTAGCTGCTCCAAGATTCTACAGATTCGTTGCAATTGTTTTCAACATTTGGAACAATCTTGATAAAGGAAAACAATACTCTGATATGCTTATCTGTTTGTTTTAGGGCCAAGATGTCCCATACAGAATCTTGAAGTATTCTGGCCATAATTTTCAATTCTTTGTGGTTGAATATGAGAAAGAAAAAGATTTCAAGGGGGCGGAGCCAAGATGGCTGAGTAGAAACAGCTCGTCCAAGCCTCTCTGCCCCCAGATTCTCCACAAACTATGTAAAAAAGGACTCTGAAAATCTTCTGGAGCCCCAGCACCCACAGAACGACACAGAGAAGCTAACCTCCCGCTGAGGACAGCCCAGCACCCTGCAGGAAGGACCAGCGCAGTGGTCTGGGAGCCGGCAGCACGCAGAGCGCAGGAGCCGAGCCGAGCCCAGGTCCACGTGAGCCGAGGTTTTAGCCCCAGGGCGGCAGGGCCAGCAGCCGGCTGGAGGAACCCCAGAACACCAGGAACTGTGGAGACGCCAGAATTATCAACATAGACATGCCTAGGACAAAGTAAGAGGTTAGTGTCCTATGGACTTTGGGACCTGTATTTGGGGAATGCGTCAGCTCCCTCCCCTGGGGGCTAGAAGCTGCTGAGGAGACAAGCCACTGTGTAGTTTTCAGAGGCATTTCCGGCTCCCAGCCTACAAATCGTGGGGAGATCCAGCGATCAGTCTTGGGGGGTAATCGCTCTTGCTTTACCCTCCCTGGATCTGGATTGTGATCTAGGGTGGAAGTTGTGGGTGGGTTTATAGCTTGCCAGAAACGGAAGTTGCCCCCACACGTTTGGGACGAAAATTCCTCTATCTGGCCTTAAAGCCATAGTGTGGCAACAAGCCCAAAAGTCAAGCAATAAAGTGGCAACATGCCAAGGCAAAGGAAACAGAAAAATGCAACCCTAGACTCCTATTTTGGGGGCATAGAGCGGGAAAAGGACTGTGAGGTCAGAAGTCCTGCTCCAAAAGCCCCAGGGGAAAACATGAGTGGGTTGCAGGCCATAGAGGACCTTAAGAAGGACTTTAAAAATCAAATAAGAGAAGTGGAGGAAAAATTAGAAAGAGAAATGAGAAGGATGCAGGCAAAGTATGAAATGAGGGTCAACAGCCTGACTGAGGAAAACAACACCTTAAAAAATAGACTAGCTCAAATGGCAAAGGAGGCCCAAAAGGGCATTGAGGAGAAGAATGCCTTAAAAAGTCGAATTTGCCAGATGGAAAAAGAATCTCAAAAGTTCACTGAGGAGATTCATTCCTTCAGAGTTAGACTGGAGCAAATGGAAGCTAATGACTTTATGAGAAATCAAGATGCTGTTAAGCAGATCCAAACAAACGAAAGATTAGAAGGCAATGTGAAATATCTCATGGGAAAACCACTGACCTGGAAAATAGATCCAGGAGAGACAATTTAAAAATTATTGGACTACCTGAAAGCCATGATCAAAGAAAGAACCTAGAAATCACCCTTCAAGAAATTCTCAAGGAAACTGCCCTGATGTTTTAGATCCAGAGGGCAAAATAGAGGTTGAAAGAATCCACAGATCACCTCCTGAAAAAGATCCCAAAAAGAAAACTCCCAGGAATATTATAGCCAGGTTCCAGAATCCCAGATCAAGGAGAAAATACTACAAGCAGCCAGGAAGAAACAATTTCAATATTGTGGAAACACAATCAGAATAGCCCAGGACCTGGCAGCATCTACACTGAGGGATCGAAGGGCATGGAATATGATATTCCAGAGGGCAAAAGAACTGGGAATGAACCCAAGGGTCACCTACCCAGCAAAACTGAGTATTTTGTTTGAGGGGAAAATCTGGTCATTCAGTGGAATAGAGGATTTTCAAGCATTCTTGAGGGAAAAACCAGAGTTGAATAGAAAATTTGACATCCAGACGCAAGAAGTAAGAGATGCCTGAGAAGGTAATCAGGGAAAAGAAATCAAAAGGAACTCATCAAAGTTGAACTATTTACATTCCTATATGGAAAAGCAATATCTGTGACTGATGATATCTTTCCCACTATGAAAATAATGGAAGAAGGGGGTGTGGTCATACGAATACATATGTGAATGTGTGTGTATATGGCTACAGTTATATATGGATAGAGGGCATAGGTTGATTTTGTTGGGAAGGGAGAGTACTCAAGGGATGAAATTATGAGGTGAGAGAGGAAAGTGGCAAGAGGAGATGGGGAGAGACATGGTAGGGTAAACTATCTCATGTAGGGGAAGTGGGTGCAAAGGAGGGGGAGAATAAGGAAGGCTAAAAAGGCAAAACCACATTCACATTGAATTTGGTTCAGGAGAAAATGACATACATAGTAAATGGGATATCTCAACCTGCAGCAGGATAGGGGGAAGGGGGATGAGAGGAGGGATGATGGATGGGAGGGCATCCTTGGGGTGAGGGGAGGTTGGAAGAACCCACTATAGAAGAGGGACAGGATCATGTAGGGAATGGACCAGGTGGGGGGTGGGATGAGTGGGAGGGAATTATAAGCAGCCTTGCACAATATATCTACTATGATAATGTTTTGCATAGCTAGACATGTACAACATATACTGAATTACTTATCTCCCAAGAGGGAATGGGTGACAAGGAGGAAGGAAATGGATCTGAAATTCAAGGTCGTAACATTAAATGTTTCAAATATATATATAAATACTATTATTAATACTCTTTTGCCTATAATTGGGAAATAAGATGTGCAGGCATTGGGACACAAAGATTCATCTTCCTCTAATGGAAAAGTCGATGGGGGTATGGGAGAAGGTATGGGAGAGAGCAGATTGGAGGAAGCGATATCTTGTGGGACTGCTATTCAGGGAGGTTGGGTAGGGGAATAATGGGGGGAAAATGATTGTAACTCAAAATCTGGCGGAAATGAATGATGTAAAACAGAAGTTAATAAAGTATTTGTTTAAAAAAAAAAAGAAAAAAATAAAAAAAAAAGTTGCGGCAATGAGGGGGGAGCTTGGCTATTTCACAAGTTATAAGAGGAAACTTGCTTTGATAAGCATGTTATACACCTGCAAACCAAGAGGTTTCCTGGATTGTTATCTTCATATAAGCTACCATTTATAGATAGCTGAATTAAATAGCTACATGAATCAGAAAGTAGACTCTCTTTCATCCTCCCAACCAAAAGAAACTGCTCTTTTCCTGAAGGGGAAAAAAATTAAACTTGCCATAGTTAGATGTGGCTTGAGTTCAGAGTCAGAGAGAAGCTCCTCCAACTTCTAAATCACACTGGTAAACATTTAGCACCATTCGTAATAGCAATAAGTATAATAATAATAATAAATAATAGCAAGCATTTATATTGCACTTTAAGATTTGTGAAGGGGCAGTGAGTAGAGCACTGGCCCTGGAGTCAGAAGGACCTGAGTTCGGGTCTGGCCTCAGACACTTAACACACACAAACAAAAACCTAGCCGTGTGACCTTGGGCAAGTTACTTAACCCCAATTGCCTTCCAAAAAGCAAAAAAAAAAAAAGATTTGTGAAGCACTTTGCAAAATTATTTCATTTTATCTTTGTATCAAACATGGGATGTGAGGGCTATTATCTTTCCCACTTTACAGTTAAGGAAACTAAGGAAGGTAGAAGTCAGGTGATTTGTCCTTCAAATGTCAGGAATACACGAGTGACTGTGTCAAAAAGGAAAGGGTAAAGTGTAAGATATGTGGAATATGTTCTATGAATTTGTTTACACAAATGTAGACACTGAATCAATGCATAGGAGATTAGATTTGGAACTAGAAGAACCATAGAGGTCACTGAGTCCAAATTCATTTTGTAGATTAGACAACTGAAGCAAAGAGAGTTTAAATTACTTGCTCAGGGTCATACAAGCAGAAAATGTATGGAGCAGGATTTGAACTCAGATTTTCCTGACTCCAAGTCATCTTTATCCAAAGGAAAAACAAAGAGGTTAAGGTAAACTCCCTGCTGCAGCCATGCTAGGAGACCAGATTTCAGTCTCCCCATGCCAAGCAGATGGCCTTACAGAGGTGGGGAACCTGTGACCTTGAGGCCACATGTGGCCCTCTAGATCCTCAGGTGCAGCCCTTTGACTGAATCTAAACTTCACAGAACAAATCCCCTTAATAAAAGCATTTGTTCTGTAAAATGCATTAAGCACAGCGTAAGGAAAACCTGAATACAAATCCTGCCCCAGACATTTCCTTACTTATAAGACCCTGAGCAAATAACTTAACCTCACTTTGCTTCAGTTTTCTCATATACAAAATGAGTTTGGACCCAATGGCCTCTAGGGTCCTTCATGCTCTTGTTATTTACCTAAGTCTGCACAAATTAATTTAATGTACAAATTCCACAATCTGATATTTTACTTTTCCTCTTTCCAACCCAGCCACTGTGTGCCTACCATTGGAGGGGCCTTTATATGTACAAATGCTGCAGTCCCCAAACATTGTAGGTAATCATGTTAAAATTATCTCACTAGTTTTCAGTCAAAAAGTTCCTTTTCACCAGTCAAGTAGCCAGTTTCTCTAACAAAAACCTGCTTACTGCTATAAGCCCAGGTGAGCTTGAGTTTTCTTCGGAAAAGCCTAGGGTACTCTGTCTGAACAGGTAAAATGTGGCACAGTGGAAAGCGTGCTATTACCTTTAGAGTCAAATGACCTGAATTCTCTCCTACCTCTGTCACTTACTACCTGTTAGGGAGCAAGCTATTTATCCTCATTAGGCCTCATCTGTAAAGCAAGAGAGTTTAAATAATGGACAGCTTCTAAGGTCCTTTTGAAGTCCAGATCTAAAATCTTATGATCAGCAAGACAGTCTCAAGTCAGCACACAAGCTCCATCAAAAATCAACTACCCTAAATAATCTAATGCTAAGTTTTTAAAATAGTAGCATTCCTGAAACTTAATCTTATTGAAGTAAATGTTGAAAACTTAAGATAAATAAAATTTTTAAAATAGTAGCATTCCTTAACAACCAAAACTAAATTCCTAAACCTGTAGTCACTGAAGCTTAACAAACTGAGATTAAGGAGAGGGCACCCTAGAAGGAAGAAGGGGCTGAATTTTATAGAACTACTTAAGCCCCCTAAAAACTGTAAACATTAAGAGTTAAAGGAGGGTGATTTATTGTTCTATCTAAAAATCCAATAATACCTTGTAGCAGATGTGAATATAGTCATCAGCCTTTGAAGTGTGGAAATGGAATATGTGTTGAATGTGTCCAGCAGTACTCTCTACCAAGCCCCTATCCTGTATAGTTCTATAGGAATTCCCCAAGTCTGTCTGCCTCCAGAATTGCATAAGACCAAACACTGCCTGTTTTGCAATTAACAGCCATAGCCAAGTTTGCAACTTTGGCACCTCCTCACTCAGTCTGGGTTATTTATCATATTTGCATTTCCTATGGACTCCTTCTGCTTCCTTTGCATTGACAAAAGAAATCTCAAAGATCCCTGTTACCCTTTAGCCCACCAACCAGCCCTACCTGTCATCAACTTGGATTCTTAAAGGGTCAAGCGGGGCGGCTAGGTGGCACAGTGAGTAAGAGCACCAGCCTCGGAGTTGGGATGACCCGGGATCGAAACCGGCCTCAGAAAAGGAGCACCCACACATAAATAATGACTAGCCCTGTAACCTTGAGCAAGTTACTTAACCCCAATTGATTTAAAAAAAAAAAGGGTCAAGCAAAGAGCTGCTGAAGAATTGTGGAACTCATCAGGTGGCATCACCTGCCTCAAAACTTTCAGCCAATATCAATTACTTCTGTGCTACCCAGGAGAAACCTAAAGCATCAGCAAGGACCTTTAAAATAAAGAAGCCAAATAGATATTAGTAGAGGGTCTGGGTATGATGCCTGGACTTACTGTGGAAGAGAATAAGGTATGGCCTTATTACTCGCCATGTAATAGTGTTGTACGATTCTTATCAGCCAAATTCCAGCTGCAGTTGGCTAACTAGCCAGTAGAAAGTGACTCCCTGGGGCCCCAGCCCTGAACAGCTAAAATAAAATGCAAAATGTTCAACAACACCCTTCCCCCCACTACAGATAAAAGGCGGTGGAATATGTAGGCCACATTTTTAATAGGGCCTCAGCTAGGCCTCTGTTTTTTGCACCCCCCAGCTAATTGCAGGGGCAACTGTAAGCATACAATTGAGCACGTAGTTAAGCAGCCAACTAACCACCTGGCTTGCACACACAATTAAATATTTGCACCTGCAATAGTAGTATGTGTGAAAGTTATCCCTGTAATTAGTTGTGGGGGTAGAAATAGAAGTAATTTTCAAAAAGCTCCCTAGTTCTATATTGAGTTATTTAAAAATAGGTAATTTTTAAAAATCTACTAATTACTTCTTAAAAAAAAAGATTCCACACTGAGGGTTTCTTTTTTTTTTTCAACCCAATCAGCGAAAAGCATAGTATTCAAGTGTTTCCACATGTAGATAAAATATATATGGGCATCATTTTCCTACATATTAAGGCCTTTTCCTGTCTTCCAGCTAGAGTGTTAGTTTCATTGCTTCCCTCTCCCCACGTTATACTGACATGCAAAAAAGTTCCCCTCTAAACATCTTCTTTAAAAAAAAAAATAAATAAAAAATAACCGTTAATGGCTTGGTAAATTGTCTGTGAAAGAAATATCTCTGGAGTTTTGATTATCATCAGTTTTGCTGATTTTACCGGACAGTTGTGTTAGAAAACTTGATTATACTATTTAATGCATTTAGCAACATTACTCATGAGTAAAGGAATTTACCTATTCTTGGCATGCACGCTGTTGTCTACCACAGGATTTAGAATGCTTGGATTAAGGGCCATTCCTGGGAATTACACTCATCGATTGGGATAGAATAAATGCCTATTTCAAGCAAAGACTTTGAGTAGAAATTCAAGTCATCCTAACATTCTAAATAGCAGTTTAGACAAAGGCCAAAGTCTGAAGCTTAAGTAGTAAATCTGCTACATTTCGATTTCAATGGTAATTTTTTTTTCTTTTGGTTTTTTATTTGACATTGTGATTACTGCTTAGTTCTAAGAACTTACTAGTTCAGGAACAATGTAATGTCTCCTGATAAACTGGCCTGCAGTTTGACCTGGAGCATCCCTTAACACAATGCCTTACTATTATCATGCTGTGGAATTTTGACCAAAACATTCTGTTTCTTCAAGAAAAAAAAAAGTCCCAAATAAAGCCCACTCTTTAGAATTAAGTGACCTGCTGGAAGTCAGTGGGGACTGATAGGATGCCAAAACCCAATGGGGCAAGAGAAATATCAAGAGAAGGGTTGTGGGAGTTAGAATCAGGCAGATAGACCTTGAAGTACAACAGCTGTGCGTTGTCTTAGAGGCAGAGGATCAAGTAGAGAATATGAGATAGGCAAACGTTGGCTTAAACTTTCTTCTCTCTTTGATTGTCCTTGGACATCTGCCTCATCTCCTGTCAAGAATGTTTGGCAGCTGTTAGCTCAGAATAACACTGCTGCTCAGCCAAGCCGCCATCCCAGTCTTCTAATACTTTAAGCCAACTAGTCTCTGTTGTGTGCCTAGACCGATAGAGAGCTATGCTAATGCCTTGAGCTAACTAGCCTTTCTAATAGCCATGAAATACATCGGAGTGGAGTCTTTGGTTTATTTTCCTCACGTGCTAATTGGCTTTAATTGTTGGCCAATTGGATTTCAAGTTTAGAAAAGAGGGGGCCACACAAAAGAAAAGTGTTCACTTCAGACCGTGGGAGAGGCTGACTGTTCTGTTTAGTCTCTAATGGAGTAGACTTTATGCAGATGCACATATCTCCGGGCACTGGGTGTCCCAGGGAAAATTCTCAGTTCAATCATCATGATTTTGGGAAAATCCATATATTTCTCTCTGGTCAAATGTCACTCCCTTGAACTATTTGTTAAAGGACAGAAGGCTGCCCTGATCTCACTCTCCATTCCCTCCTCCCTTCCAAACATGCACACAAACACACACACACACACACACACACACACACACACACACACACACAACTTAGCTGTATGGTATCAGAAGTGAAATGGTCTAGAACTTGGGGTGATTTGGTACCCATGTGCTGAGTTTCCAAACTGAAAACTTCCCTTTGGTATAGTAAACAAGTAATGCCGTAGAAGGCAATAGGTTAAACTGAGAGCATTGGCAATAGAATATTTCTACTAAATCCAAGAAATTAGTGTCCTGTGGATGTTAAAAGATTTCTTATCCATTATTCTACCCATGTTTCTCAATACTAGCCTCAGGCCACTTCAATAGATGTAGTATCTTAGGTGACTCCAAGATTCCTTGGACTATCAGCTTAGAGTACAAATTAAATTCAGGGTGGCAAGTTTGTAGAAATGATTAGAAAAGAATAAATAATGCTGATTGAAATATAATAATGGTTTTGGACTAGCTTCAGGTAGAAATGGAATAAATGTTTATTTGCCCAAAATTCTGGTATTGTTTGTTTGTTTGTTTGTTTTATTACTACAGTAGAGCTAAAATATTTCTCATGGATTTTTTTTTCCATTTTAATTCCCCAAATTCACCATATCTATGTGGAATGTGAAACTATTTCATAACCAGTTGAACTATTTTAATTTAATTGAGTAAATATCTAGTCCAATTCAGTAAAAATTAATAAGAATAATGACTTACAAAGTCAGTTGATCAGTTTGGTTATCTTTTCGTCTGTATCTGTGATGATTTTAGAGAATTCCCATTGTTAAAATTCCCTCCATTAATACTTATGTGTACTTTATAGTCTTAAAATATTGCCCAGGGCAAAGAAGTTAAATGACTTGGCCTGGATCATAAAGCTGGTATGTATCAGAGACAGACCTTGAACCCAACTTGCCTGACTCCAAGACCAGTCCTTCTCTCTAGCAGGCTGTGCTTCCTCTCAGATATTAGGCTGATTTAATTGGACCCACTTTTTTTACTTCTAAGAACCTCTAGAAATTATCAAGTCAGTTTATACATAGATACATCCCACATTCTTTTCAGTTTTCTTCTTGATATTCTGTTAAAATCTACTGTTTTCTGAACCCTCATGAAAATAGATCCTAAACTTGATATATATTTAAATAATCTTTTATAGTTGATCCCATGGCTAGTAAACAGGACAGTAAGGACTTGAACTTTCTCCTAGTTCCATGTTTAGGGTCTCTTCCCAAAGTATCTCACAAAAATCCCTGTTCACTAACTTGCCTGTATATTTGTAATTTTTATATGGTTTACTATATTGCATCATTCCACTCTCATACAAATGTTTCTTGAATTCTAAATAAAAATACCATATTCTAATATTATAACTTGCATATTCTGCATTATCTTTTTTTAAATGTTACCATTTCTTCATGGTAGAACAAAAATTGATGCCAAACTATTATGTGGAGACACTAGAAGAAAGAGACATGTAAAACTAAAACTTCTAGGCTTTAATTCTCCCAAATCCTTCCTTGGAAAAATTCAAACTATACATCAAATATCTATTATAGAAGCTTAATCCTGAATATGATCATGTGTATATAAATAAAAATTCATTAAAACTATTTGTAAGTGACTATAGTGTTTAGATACTTTGCAGAACATGAGAGGCTTCCACATCATCAACATGATCATCTCTGATGCTTAAATAGTGCTTTAAATTTTGCAAAGTACTTCAATTTAATAATCATCTATTCAGTTATTACTGTGCATCAGTCATTAGGAACAAGAGGACTCTCCCATCAAAAATAAACTTTTCCACATGCAGTTTTGCAAAACTGCACTAAGATTTTAAACTAACAAAATTTAAAATTACACAAAAACTTTTGGAAACCTGTGAGCTATATCAGCTTAACACTGAACTTCTGGAACACTGTATTCACTCTCACATACATTCTGGTTGGTAAAGAGTTGTTACTATATTCCAATGATGAGTAGGAAGAATAGGTAAGGGAGGGAAATGAAAGGGCACCAGCATTTATTAATCCCCTACTATGTGCTAAGCACTTTAAAAATTTCTCATTTGATCTTCACAACAACTCTGCAAGGTATGTGCTGTTGTTATCCCAATTTTGCAGTTGAGGAAACTGAGGCAGATAGTCATTAACTGACTTGCCCAGTGTCATACAACCAATAAGTGTCTGAGCCTGAATTTGAACACAAGTCTTCCTGACTCTATGAAGGGAATGAAATCAGTACTTCTGCAAATTCTGGTTCTTCCATACAAACATATACATATATATGTATATCACATACATAAATGCATATATCCATATAAACATATTTATCTGTTCGTCTTCTAACAGATTGGCATTTATATAGCCATATCACTAGAAGAAGCCTATGCAAATATAATTCATTGCAATCCCTTTAACCCATAGAACCTGTATTGTAACAATTAAAAGCAGAACTCGAACTTAGCACACTTTCCCCAGACTGAATGGCCTTTAGACCTTCATGAATAATAGTTCAAATTATATGAATTCAAATTCTTTGTAATCTGCTTATTTGCTTTGCTTTTTACTCCTATCCACTTTGAAAACCTGAAACTTCTGAAGATGACTAATATTCAGTTGCTCACCACACTAAAAGTCACAGCCAAGGAATAGCAGTGAAATAATAAAACATTCCAGCGAGAAAGAAATGAACAATTGGGCAGCAGAAAATAATCTCCACCATTTCCCCAAGTAAGTGCAGTTTTGTTTACCTTCCTTCCAACCCCCAATAGCCTAGGATATTAGTTCCTCTGAAGGACTCACAAGTAAAACAGGACAAGTTTTTTTGTTTTTTGTTTTTTGCAATCAGAATGAGGGAGTTGGAGCTTTCAGCGCAGACAGCCTTGGCCTCCCTGCCTGAAAACTACTCTTGCCAATATCTCTGTCAGCTATTTATCACTGCAACCACTCCTAGTTTCCATGAAGCTCCTGTGTTGGCTTGCATGAGGCACTACTCATAGTTCCCAGCTGTAGGCATCTCCATGCTACCCCTACTCAGCTCTCTCTCCTTGATCCTGAATCCTAACAGAGACCTCATTACTTCATGCTGTGGCAAACAATCGAACTGCAATTTACAAATGAGAATTTATGCTTTGAGAACAGGCATCCTGGGAAAATTCTTTCCCTACTATGGCAATCCCTGTTATATAAGCATCTTTATGTCAGGTTTGATTTTTTGTTGGGGTTTTTTTGTTTTGTTTTGTTTAGAACTAGAGACATTGGTCATTTAAAAAATGCTCAAGAACACCTTATTTATTCAGTAGCTGTCTTAACTAGAACCACAAAGTTGCAAATATCAGTCTCATCAACTAACCATAAGAGTAAAATAAAACTTTAAAATATCATTATCGGAGGGGCGGAGCCAAGATGGTGGAGTAGAAACAGCTCTTCCAAGCCTCTCTGCCCCCAGATTCCCCACAAACTATGTAAAAAAGGACTGTGAACAACTTCTGGAGCCCCAGCACCCACAGAACGATACAGAGAAGCTAACCTCCCGCTGAGGACAGCCCAGCAGCCCTGCAGGAAGGACCAGCGCAGCGGTCTGGGAGCCGGCAGCGCACAACGCGCAGAGCGCAGGAGCCGAGCCGAGCCCAGGTCCACGTGAGCCGAGGTTTTAGCTCCAGGGCGGCAGGGCCAGCAGCCGGCTGGAGGAACCCCAGAACACCAGGAGCTGTGGCGATTCCAGAATTATCAACATAGACATGCTTAGGACAAAGTAAGAGGTTAGTGTCCTATGGTCTTTGGGGCCTGTATTTGGGGAATGTGTCAGCTCCCTCCCCTGGGGACTAGAAGCCGCTGAGGAGACACGCCATTTTGTAGTTTTCAGAGGCAGGTCTGGCTCCCAGCCTACAAATCGTGGGGAGATCCAGCGATCAGTCTTGGGGGGTAATCGCTCTTGCTTTAACCTCCCTGGATCTGAATTGTGATCTAGGGTGTAAGTTGTGGGTGGGTTTACAGCTTGCCAGAAACGGAAGTTGCCCCCCCACACGTTCGGGACGAAAATTCCTCTATCTGGCCTTAAAGCCATAGTGTGGCAACAAGCCCAAAAGTCAAGCAATTAAGTGGCAACATGCCAAGGCAAAGGAAACAGAAAAATGCAACCCTAGACTCCTATTTTGGGGGCATAGAGCGGGAAAAGGACTGTGAGGTCAGAAGTCCTGCTCCAAAAGCCCCAGGGGAAAACATGAGCGGGTTGCAGGCCATAGAGGACCTTAAGAAGGACTTTAAAAATCAAATAAGAGAAGTGGAGGAAAAATTGGAAAGAGAAATGAGAAGGATGCAGGAAAAGTATGAAATGAGGGTCAACAGCCTGACTGAGGAAAACAACACCTTAAAAAATAGACTAACTCAAATGGCAAAGGAGGCCCAAAAGGGCAATGAGGAGAAGAATGCCTTAAAAAGTCGAATTTGCCAGATGGAAAAAGAATCTCAAAAGTTCACTGAGGAGATTCATTCCTTCAGAGTTAGACTGGAGCAAATGGAAGCTAGTGACTTTATGAGAAATCAAGATGCTGTTAAGCAGATCCAAACAAACGAAAGATTAGAAGGCAATGTGAAATATCTCATGGGAAAAACCACTGACCTGGAGAATAGATCCAGGAGAGACAATTTAAAAATTATTGGACTACCTGAAAGCCATGATCAAGGAAAGAACCTAGAAATCACCCTTCAAGAAATTCTCAAGGAAAACTGCCCTGATGTTTTAGATCCAGAGAGCAAAATAGAGGTTGAAAGAATCCACCAATCACCTCCTGAAAAAGATCCCAAAAAGAAAACTCCCAGGAATATTATAGCCAGGTTCCAGAATCCCCAGATCAAGGAGAAAATACTACAAGCAGCCAGGAAGAAACAATTTCAATATTGTGGAAACACAATCAGAATAGCCCAGGACCTGGCAGCTTCTACACTGAGGGATCAAGGGCATGGAATATGATATTCCAGAGGGCAAAAGAACTGGGAATGAACCCAAGGGTCACCTACCCAGCAAAACTGAGTATTTTGTTTCAGGGGAAAATATGGTCATTCAGTGGAATAGAGGACTTTCAAGCATTCTTGAGGAAAAAACCAGAGTTGAATAGAAAATTTGACATCCAGACACAAGAAGCAAGAGATGCCTGAGAAGGTAATCAGGGAAAAGAAATCAAAAGGAACTTATCAAAGTTGAACTATTTACATTCCTATATGGAAAAGCAATAACTGTGACTGATGATATCTTTCTCACTATGAAAATAATGGAAGAAGGGGGTGTGGTCATATGAATACATATGTGAATGTGTGTGTATATGGTTACAGTTATATATGGATAGAGGGCATAGGTTGAATTTGTTGGGAAGGGAGAATACTCAAGGGATGAAATTATGAGGTGAGAGAGGAAAGTGGCAAGAGGAGATGGGGAGAGACAGGGTAGGGTAAACTATCCCATGTAGAAGAAGCAAGGGGAAGTGGTTGCAAAGGAGGGGCAGAATAAGGAAGGCTAAAAAGACAAAACCACATTCCCATTGAATTTGGTTCAGGGAGAAAATGACATACATACTAAATGGGATATCTCAACCTGCAGCAGGATAGGGGGAAGGGGGATGAGAGGAGGGATGATGGATGGGAGGGCATCCTTGGGGGGAGGGGAGGTTGGAAGTACCCACTATAGAAGAGGGACAGGATCATGTAGGGAATGGACCAGGTGGGGGTGGGATGAGTGGGAGGGAATTATAAGCAGCCTTGTACAATATATCTACTATGATAATGTTTTGCATAGCTAGACATGTACAACATATACTGAATTACTTATCTCCCAAGAAGGAATGGGTGACAAGGGTGGAAGGAAATGGATCTGAAATTCGAGGTCGTAACATTAAATGTTTCAAATATATATAAATACTATTAGTAATACTCTTTCGCTTGTAATAGGGAGATAAGATGTGCAGGCATTGGGACACAAAGATTCACCTTCCTCTAATGGAAAAATCGATGGGGGCATGGGAGAAGGTATGGGAGAGAGCAGATTGGAGGAAGTGATATCTTGTGGGACTACTATTCTGGGAGGTTGGGTAGGGGAATAATGGGGGGAAAATGATTGTAACTCAAAATCTGGCGGAAATGAATGATGTAAAACAGAAGTTAATAAAGCATTTGTTTAAAAAAAAATATCATTATCGGAATCATAAACTTCACATGAGTCTAAGGTCACTTTTAAGTACGCATTGCTTTCTACAAACTACATTGACCTGTGTACTTATTTTTAAGATATTTTAGACTTATGAATCTATACTTTTATTTACAAGGTACCAACTATCTCTTTCACAGGAAAGTACCCCTCTCTCCCAACTCTCTTTCCATAGTACAATCTGTCTCCATTATTCTTCAGGTCATCTGGCCTATCAGAGGGATTAACCTACAGGTTCCATCATTTTTACATTTCTAAGAAGTGTAAAAATACATCATTTTTGGCTCTTCAACTAGCTGCATTCATTTTCCTTCTTCAACTTTCTAAAGATGTAAAAGTCTTCTGACAAGCTAAGTGATATGTCACACTTGAACAGAACTTTAATTTCTATTTCAAGAAACAATATTCCTCAGATGAATATGGTCATTACCATAAACCCTTGAAAGTTCTCATGGCATATCCTCTTTTTCAATGGCTATTTGGGAGAGTATCTTTGCCTTTGACTACATGGAGAAATTATTTTTGCCCGGTGCTTTGAATTACAAAAGAATTTCGCTCAGCAAATGTTGGGTTCTCTAAGTTCCTACATTCTTTTTCTTTTCCTCAAAGTTGAAAGGGAACTGAGTTTAGAGGTGTTCCTCTATGCTCCCTTTTGAGTACTTTTTCATGTTTGATTTTCATCTCAAAAAGACCACGTCACAGCATTCACACTGAGGGAGAAGGACTCGGCTTCCTCAGGCACAGCCTATACAATTTTGGACAATCTGTCAAGGGATAGAAAGAAGTATTAGTCAAAAGACTCACAAGGGCATTCAGCACCTACAAATTTACCACCCTCCTCTGCCAGTATAGAGCATGCTGATCTGAAACAACTTTTAAAAAGGACACTTGCAACTCAAGTTACCTTTCAAAGAATATGAAAGTCACTTCCAAAGGAGTGGGAACAATGAAACCCAAGCAACCTGAGAACTCATTTTGGAGACTGAAACATTGCTTTATCACCTTCCCTATGGCTCTACTTTATCACCATCACCATCATCACGTCAACCAAGATTAATTTATTTAGCAACCCCATGATAAATGTTGTGGTCACTGCAGAAAATTATACATTTAGGAAACCTTTAAGTCATCTCTGAAAGTGGACGAAAAAGAATCTCTCTCTCTCTCTCTCTGCGTGTGTGTGTGTGTGTGTGTGTATATATATATATATATATATATATATATATATATATATATATATATATATATGTCTCTAATTGTACATAGATTAGAATATAGAGGTGCAAGGGTAGGAACCCTGAATTTTAATTGGACCCATGCTTATGATATTTACCAAGGGACACAAGCTAGCTTATTTTTTTGCCATGAATATGGATTGACTTGAAATTAATTAATATTCACGAACTACTATTAGTCATTAGAAAAATAGTAATTAGAAGACTACATCTAAATGACTAAAGGACTGCCATTGTCCTCATTCCTCCCCCATTCCTTATTCCTTTCTTAAATACTAAGGGTTCAGTCTAGGAGAATGGCAGAGGCCTCCATTAGGGAACCATGGGTAACATTTTTGCTCTATGGCCTCACCTTAGACTTCACAATATGAGGTGTTGTAGATCTACTTTCAAAAGTACTGGAAATGCCAACAAAGTTTGTTTGTTTTTTCCTTAGTTTTTTCTCTCGACTATTATATGTATAAGATCAATTTCTCACATCATGTCTTTATGGTTTACAATAGAATTTGAATATTAGAAGAAATGGGAAAATTATTTTAAAATTAAAATAGAAAGATGCAAGATTTTCTGCCTCTAAAAGATTTGTATTTTGAACAGACTTAATTTTTTCCTCTAAATTAAATATATCTTATGTCAGAAATGTAATAATACAAGAGAACTATGATGCAAAGAAATGTCTTCTTTGATACTCATTAAAAAACTTGATCATCAGTGCAGATGTTACAGGATAACATCTAGGTTTGGCTGACCATCTTTCTTCTCCCTTCCCCCAGTCCCTCAGAAAAGCAATGTCTTCCCAGGTGGGTCATTTTCTTTTTGAAGACTGATGCTTGGAAGAGAAATCTGGAAAGACTCCTGCTATCTGCCTTTCACTCTGCACAAGACAAGACCACCCAGAGATTTGCCTGAAGAAATATAACACCAACTATTGGGCCAAGAGGCCTCAAATTGGCCGAGAGAGCACAGTGAAATTGACAACTCACCCAACATTGAAAATAGTAAAAGATTAACTTGGATACTATGATACCAGACAAAAATAGAATTAGAAATCAATCCAAATTTATCCTTTCCATTCCTTTATTGCAACACCTTTTTGCTAGTGTTATCAATTTAAATAATTTAGTAAGTCAATAAGTATTTTAGTTAACATTTTTTTTCTGATGCCCTTCACCAATTTTTGATGGCAACTGAGACATTCCCTTTGTTCCTCATTAAATAAGTTATTCTTTGATTTTCCTTTAGAATAGATCACCTTAAATGTCTCCTTTGGTCAGTGACAAATGTAACTTCAAAGAATTATGATTTTATTGGCATTACACTTCTTACTATCTCCTTTCCATTTCTCTCTGTCTTCTGACCACTAAAAGATCTCATCAGCCTCAAATGTTTTCCTAGTTATTACCAGTCTCAACCTACACAGTTCCAGCCTAACTGATAATCCAGACCTCCTTGAGTAACCATAATATGTCTCTGTCATGTCATAAGAGAAATTTAAGAATCTCTTTGCAGATAGATGCACTGAGATTTTGTGTTACCTTTCAAGGCAAATGTATTAGCCTGTTTCACTGGTAGAATAAATCTACCCAATATTCATGGAAGGGCCCTTGGTGGATATGATGGCATGCCTTTTTTAGGTTTTCTCAGATACAAAGTTTGTGCCATAATAAAACTTTAAAGCATAATATAAGTGAAGAAGCCATAAATTTATTATACAGGCCATTTTTCTTTCATACATGATAATAACAAGAGAACCCCATATAATTACATAACTCTATTCCTGTTTGTATTCTTTTTTAAAAAATTCCTTTTGCTCCTTCTCTCTCCCCTTTTCCTCCTTTTCCTCCTCCTCCTCCTTTTTCTCTTCCTCCTTTCTGTCAACTACCTTTATTACTACTGAAACTGTGATGTCATTGAATAGGCAGAACTTAGTGACATTTGGAAATTCACAAATGTAATAGAAAAATCACTTTACATAATATCTGAAAATGAATATTATGTTTTGGAAATATAGTTCAACTGATGGTTATCATGATCATATATATGGAATGACTACATTTATATCAAATGTATGCATAAACACATTTCTCTGTTATGAGAATTTCTAATAAGACTCAATATTTATACAGCCTTGAACTTTTGAACACCTTTACTTAATATCTTTGAGATATAAGATAATATTATTATGCTCTATATTAGGATACTATCATAGAGCAAGGGACACATGCAGAATAAGCCTAAATCTCTGACCCTAATAAGCTTTAAATGAAATTTCTTCAGTTTCCATGGATCAGAAGAGGTACCCTACTCATGATGCCAGCTAGTGTTGTGGGTCTATATGGCAGTCCAGTTCACAGTGCGAAGCCTCATGAAAGAATATAGAGCTCTATCATTCTCCAGATTTTATATATACATACACACTCATGTGTGTATGTATGTATGTGTATATATGTCTATACGTGTGTGTGGTTTCCAGAGCAATATATAATCTTATTGTAGCTCAGCAGTTTCAAAATCAAAGTAAATCAATAGAAATCAAAGCAAATCAATAGAAAATAAAACAAAGTATGACACAAGAGATAAGAAATTTTCCCTTCAAATCAAAACCATTTTAGAGAATCAAGGAAGGGGGTTAATATTAGGTTTTCTCTCATCCAATGCTGTGTAAATCATATTACTGAGCCCTAGTGAACTTGGAATCAGATCATATCTTCATTTGTACTCTTCAGATCAAATAAAAAATACATATAAAATTCTTTGTGGACTTTAATCTACTATATAAATACTAGTTTCTTATGATTATGACTATTATAATCTTATTTATATATTCATATCAAATATATTTTCATGTCACATATATTCATATCATAATATATTCATAATTCCTGTTTTGGCTGCTATGTGCCAGGAACAGGAGAGTTAAAAAATAAACAACAATGAGCTAGTCTTGACCTTAAGGAAACTTCCTTTGGAACAGGGATACCTTGGATATAAGACCCTCCAGATTATTCATGCTCAGATTCCTAAAGGTCTATAACATCAATATACACAGCACCCATGGAGGCTATGAACATGCTGGTGTAGTTCTGAATCACAAAATGTAACAGATTCTCCGTGTTGAAGACAGAATCAAAACATTTATTCAAACATCAGAAAGCTGAATCCCAACACAGGAAAGCCAAATCCATCATAGCAACCAAGAAGTTGGCATGCATAAGCAATGCAGCAAGCACCAACATTCCCAAGCCTTCCCTCCATCAGGCCTTCAAAACAAAATAGGCTCCCTTAAGCAAAAATGCCCCTTTCTTACTTATACTCTCTGCTCTGCCTGCTCCCAACTCTGCTCATGCTCTCCTCTGCTCCTTCCTGCTCCACTCTTCCTGTTCTACCCTTTCAGCAAGCTCCTCCCACTGTGGGCTCCATGTGATTACATTTGACCTATTAAGGGCAGGAAGATCTTCAAATTCCCATTCCCATTATATGGTCTTAGGGCATAATAACCCCTGGATATATAACCCATTTTGTTGCCCAATATGAATCATAAACCAGGTGATGAGTTTTGCATTCAAACCTTAAAGGACTATATAAAATTGTTATCATACTATGAAGATGATTATTAAAGATACCTAAGTCTGTCATTTAGAGAGAACAATGAGACCATTTGCTGTTGGATGGCAAGAGTACTACACTGGTTTAACTATAACAGTAAAAATCCTAGAAGAGTAGTTCCCAAAACATGGGTAATAGACTCTGCTAGCTTTAATAGTAAGCACAAGAAGAACTCACATTCATATGTGCCATAGGCATTTTCCTTATGTTATTCTAAATTTTCTCAAATAATAGATATAAATAATCCAAACAGCATTACATTGGGACTTGGAAAAACAAAATTTTACACTTAAATTCTGTTTCCTTTTCTCTAGAAGGTTTGGAATCAGTGATGCTAGAGTACTATCTGGATCCTTACTAAAGATATAAAGGATATGGAGAAGTCTGTTTTGCCTGCATAGAGGTAATACTCAGAGTGCTGAGAGGGTACTGAAGTCTACAATACTAGTGTCAATCTCATGATCAATCAAGAGCTTATACAATCTTCTGTGCATTCTAGGAGGCTAAAAAAGAACAGTTTCTGTTCCCATGGATGTTACTGCAGTGAAGCATTATGGGTAGGGCAATAGATTGGGAATCAGAAAACCTAGATGTAAAGACCTTAAAATCCATATAAATTATTTACATTATTACTCATTAAAAGATAAGATATGGAACAATTAAGAGATATAAGTTTGTATGTAAGTGATAGTGCCACATAGCTTAATATCAGTTACTGAAAGCAAAAGAAGGGCCATATCAAAGTGGTCTGAGGTAACCAGGAAGTGCCCCATGAAGAGACATTGGCACTTAATTGAAGATTTGAACAATGGGCAGGACTCCCATGTGAGAAGGAAAGAAATGGGTTCATGGCAAGAAATAATATGTGAATATAGGCAAGGAAATGAAGTTGATTTTAAGACTCTAGGATTTAGAGCTGTTAGCGAAATAGTCAAGTCCAAGCCCTTCATTTTATAGATAATGAGAGAAAAATGTTTCATACTCATCACAGCATTTTCATCTTCAACCACCTTTTCATGTTCATCTTCTTGTTCTTATTCTTGTCCTTCCTCCTCCTTTTTCCCTTTAAATTCTTCCCTTTTCTTTATTCCCTCTTTCCCTCCTTTCCCAGAGGTATCTTTAACAAGTGTCTAATTCTGATCTCCTCAACTGCTGAATGATTTCTCTTTTATATATAGGTCCCCAAATCATGACTAACTCTCAGTTAGTCACAAGATGTTTCCTGTGTTTCACTTGTTTTTGTCCAGTAACCCAGCCCTTATACTCCTGACCAAAATAGAAGTTGATACAAGTCAATAAATACTCATGAATACCTGCAATGTGCTAGGCACTGTTCTGAGCACTGAAAATAGAGACAGAAACAAAAAGAATGATCATTAAGCTCTAATGGCAGGAGATAATGCATAAAAGAATGCTAAAAAGGGGAGGGTAGTTGAATAGCAGAGCAAAATTTCTGGAGTGTCAAGAACTGTACCTGGAGAGGAAAGAAGTAAACTTGACTGGTCTGGGCCCTTCCTTAAAATGGATGTTCCAGAAAGAATTGATCAATAAAAGAAAAGGGCCAGAGAGGCAGTGAGATCTTCCAGGTGGAATGGCTGCTAACCATGATTGGTAATGGTATATTCTAGGTAAAAATGCTGTTGGAAGTGGTAGATAAAGAAGTCTGGAGAGTTAGGGGTAGAATCCACAGAGGAATGAAGGAGAAAAGAAAAAAGGTGGAGAGCAATTTCCAGATTACTAAAACATCATAATCTGCGAGGAAGAGATGACATAGGAGATAAGACCTGAAAACCAAGATTAGATGGCTTTGGATCCAGATAACTAAAAGCCTTTCTTGTGAAGAGTCAAAAAGATGAGCAGGATTATGTTGTCCAGATTGTTAGGCTAGTGATCTGGATAAAGAAGCCTGTGAAAAACCTAAGGGTACTACTGTAGGAATAGGACACTTGCCCGTGCCCTACCATCCCACTCCTATAATTTGCAGACCATAAAACAGATTCCAAGATCTGAAACATAGTACCCTGTCCATAAAAATCCAAAAATAAGGCAATAATAATGATTACGCAGAAGAAGCTTAGTCAGTAGAAAAGAAAAACCTAAGCATTGTCTAGTAATTACTACTGAAGACCAAGATGGAATTCTAATAACCTTTGCAACTTTAGAGACATCACCTTTTCCATCTTTTCATGTACCCACCTAATCACCTTATCAGTTGTTACTTTAACTGTTAAATTGGATTCACAACTGAAAGGTCAATCATCTAGTCCAAACCCTTCATTTTGCAGAAAAGGAGAAAAGAAGGTTTCATCCTCTCATCATAGCATTGTCATGCCCCCCATCTCTTGCTTCTCCACTTTCTCCTGTTCTTTGTATCTATTTAGTTGTATATTCTCTATTATAACACCTAAGAGATTCTTACTTTTCTAAAGTGGAATCTGGAAGGAGGAGAAGAAGCACAGGAGAAGGAAAGTAATATTGTGGTTAAGGGTTCTTGGTAGTAGCCAACTCAGGAAAAGAGAAAAACTAGGAAGCTGCAACCCAGTAAAGGACAACAGATTAGAGACTTAGGTGGATCTCTACTCAAACCCAAGTGGTAAGGTATGACTGAGAAGCTAGCAGTGAATCTCCTTCTAGACTGTAAGTCACATGGCACCAAAGGAAGATTTGGTTATGTCCAGACTTCTGAATAGTGCCAGTAATTCTGTCAAAAGGAACTAGGGACAGTATGGAAAAAGTACTGTGCTGGGAAGAAAAAGAAAGACCCAAATTTTGGTCTTAGCTCTGATAACCGATTAATTTTGTTATCTTGGATGCATTTCATAGTAAATATTTTAGAAAGAAACTCTTAGCAAATTCCTTACAATTGCAATTCACAACTAAAATGTAGGTTTATGGGAGGGATTTCCCCCTCTTCATCTGAGCTTATAAGAACCATAATATAATCACAAAAGACCCATAGAAGACCCATAATATAATCACAAAAGTATAAAAAAAGTGTTGAGTTTTTTTTTACAAGCCACAACAATGTATGAATAAATTTCTTCAAGATCCCTCTGCCTCTCTGGACCCTTCCCCTAATTAGTTAGCTCCTTCTAGATCTCTACTTTAAGGAAGGGCCCAGGCCAGCCAGATCCACTTCATTCTTCTCTAGGGTCAGTTCTTGACTCTCTGGATTTCTTGTTCCACTGCGTCCTTATACAAGGACCTTTTCTCCCTCTCCTCTATTCAGTTTCCTTTTATACATTGTCTTTCCCTGTTAGAATATAAGCTTTTTGAGGGCAAGGACCATCTTTCTTTTTGCTTCTATTTCTATTTTTAGCACTTAGAACAGTGCTTGGCACATAGTAAATGCTTAATAAAAGCTTATTGACTTTATTTGAATTCAAATCTTGTTAGTTTAACTAGAGCAAAACATACATACTAGATCTTTCTTGATTGTCTTGTCACTTCATAATTAAATCACCCTACATGAAAAGTCAAGGTCCCCTAGCCTCTAACATTGGCATGCCCTAGGAAAAAGGAAATAGCTCAGAAGGTACTACCACACAGTAAACAGACCTTGTAACATAGATTCATTGCCACCAAATCCCTGTAACTTGGCAGAGCACAAGAGTCTCCCACAGAATATAAGCAGCAAAAGAGAAGCCTACCTCTAGATACATGTGGAAAGCACTCAGGAAGTCTGTTCTGATAACTTCTACCTGATTCATTTCTTCCTCTTCTAATGCACTGTCTCTGCAAAAACACTATCACAAAGACTAGTCTCAAATACTGGCAATTAAAGTCTTATTTCTCTCTATTTCTATAAGTAATACAAGAATAGAGAAAAGAATGTGTGCTCCTCAGAACTCATATACAACTTCTCTCTTTCTGCCCTCACATCTCAACTAACTGGCCTTCCTTATGGTATTGAGTTACAGTACTGGGGCCTTGTATTCTGTAATCCAGATCCCAATATTTTTTCATATGGCTTGGAACCCACATCCCTTATCCCATGACTTTTTCCTTGCAAAATCTGCTCCGTAGCACTGTATACATACCAACTTGATGTCCTTACTCCATTGTCCTACTCAGTAGTTAAGATGAAATGACCCAGAATGCTTGGTCCCATTTAGACCCTCTTTCCTTGGTGAATTAAACTTAACTCAAAAATTTATTAAGTACCTACCATTCAACAGTCACTAAGGATACAACAACAAAGAGGAAATGTTCCCACAGACTTAAATTCTACTAGGGGTGAAAAATCTATACAGAAAAGTAAATATAAAATATAGACAAAATAATGCAAAATAGTTTCAAAAGAGATACAACATTCACAATTCAAATGATCAAGAAAGGCCTTGTATAGGCCTGGAGGTATGTCTTGATGACAACAGGGATTCTAAAATGCTGAGATGAGGAAGGAGATCATTGCATATATAGAGGTAAATATCTGAAGGTATTGAAATGGGAAATAGAACATTCTGTTGGGAAGGGGAAAGCATTTATTAAGCACTAACTGTATGCCAGGCATTATGTTTAATCATATTATAAAAATTTTCTCATTTGATCCTCATAACCACTCTGTGAGATAGGTGCCATTATTATCCCCATTTTGCAGTTGGGGAAACTGAGGCAGACAGAGGTTAATGGATAGCACAGGGCAATACAACAAGTAAGTGTAGGAGTTTGGATTTGAACTCGGTTCTTCCTGACCCAGAACCCAGTGCTTTATGCAAAGAGCTACCTATCTGCTAGCAGAGCAATTTGACTGGTTTGAACAGGATAGTATATCAAAAGAAGTGATATAAAATAAGATTGTAAAGGTTATATATTAGAAAGATTATATATGCATGCATATTCATATATGTATCTTATTTATAACCATTACTGCAAATTTTATAATGCATATGTTAAATCATCATATGCTTCTATATAAGTATTATTTTGTCCTTTTCCCACCCTTTTCTAATATTTATTAGAAAATTGTTTCCTATTCATTTTAATACATATTTATTGAGCAAAGTGACTAAATTTTATGGATGGAACATTTTTAGCAAGGAAAATTAGTTGTTGCTTCATCATTTCAATGCCCAAAAGGTTCACAGGTAAAGTGGGAAAGCAAGTCATCTTCAGTCTCTCAAATGATATCTTTGTTCACATGACCATTATGAAAACAAGATTGTCCTCTGTGATGCTGGTGGAATGACTTGTCTTCACCAGATTGGCGGAAAGTTAAGGTTTTGGTACAATTGACTTTAGCCTTTGGCTGTGGGAAAGGCCACTCTCACAAGAAATTGTTTGACCGTGAAACCCCTCTAGGGGAAAAACATGGGCAACATCTGGAACAAAGAAAATAGAGAGAGAAAACCTTTCAGGGAGAGAGACAGAGAGAGAAGGACTGAGAAGGATTGTGGGAAAAGAGGGGATGAATGGACAAATAGAAGAGTTAAATGTTTAAAAAAGGGTCTCTAACAGGAGTAATAATATAAGTTTAGCTAAGTTCTTAATTATAAACCCAGTTTTATCCTAAATTCTTTGATTCAAAAAATGAGTCTTGAGATTCTACCAGTTTTTAACAGATTTATTACTGTAATTTATCCTAGTTCATCCTAAGCTAACAAACAGTGTGAGAAGATAATTGCTGGAAGCAGGAAGGACAAAGGTATTCAAATCTTAAAGAAGTACTTCCCCAGATTTCCCAAAAATTTGAGCTCAGATGAAATTAGAATTAGTTCCCTATTTTAGATAGAATTGTTCCTCCATCTGCTACTTACACCAAGGGCCTTGTGGAGGGTAGCTCCCCTCCCCCTTCTTCCCTGCCCACACCCTGCTGAGCTGAAGGGGCATCCTTTAGCATTCTTCTATATGGTGGTCTGCTCAGGACAGTATTGGATTACATCTCCCAGCAGCCACCAGTGCTTCCTTTAGTCTCAATAAACTTTGTTGTGGGGGTTTTTCCCCCTTACACAGCATGCTCCTCTGCTTCTTTGGTTGCTGTGACTAAACCTGAGGACTCAATGGGAGTTAGACCTAGAGAATGATAACTGTGTCCATTGACTTTCCCTTTGCCAGTTCCACCTCTTTCATTATATTGGAGAGCTTTGTCTCAGAGTAGGAGATTATGCAATGGTCTGAGAAGGAGATGAGACTTCAGTAAGATATAGCACACAAAAAAGTGTGACCAATTGCAATGACAGGGCTGTGATGGTAGCTTGTGATGGAGTGAAATTAAATCCCTAACCAAACAATACAGCATTATACTATATCTATGGGGACCCTTGTTGGGCCTAGATTGAGAGAGAAAGTCAGAGGGAGGGAGCAAAAGAGGGGGAGGGGGAGAAAGAGAGAAGGAGAGGACAAAATTGAAAGGACACTTTTTCACATTTGTTAGATTTACTGTACTCTTAAAAAATGACAATATACCAGACATAAACATTCACAATGAGATTAGATCCTGGTATCAGCATGTCCCAAATGATAGAAAAATATGTACAAAAGGCTATCAACTTGGAAATCTATTCATTATTTTAATACTGAACTGAGATGCAGATTCTAAAGCCTATCCCAGAGTTTTGATCACTGACATTTCTTCTGCTTGGGTTTTCATAAAAACAGACCTTCATAAGCCATTTTTGCCCTTACTTTGTATATATGCCATAAGCTCAGTTCTCTCAGGACCCTCTTTATATTTGCATGTTTTATGTCAGGGCAGAGAATATGGGGGGGATGGGCTTTCTTGCTTCCCCACCATGCACATTTGCTGATGCAACATCAGAACTTCAAGGCTATATTGGGCCACACACCTCTACAAGGAGCATTGAGCAAAATGGAGTAAAGAGGAATGATTAGATGCATAGACATCAGTCTTGCCACCCACATGGCTGGCCCTCCTGCTCTCCCCTGGGGAGAGCATTACTTAGTTCACTTAGTGAAATTAGCAAGGCTGCTTTACCGTCAGCTGTTCAGTGTGACTTCCAGGGAATTCTGCCTTCCTTCCATGTGAAAACCTGAACTGGAAGGTAATGGTGAGACAGGAATGAAGGAAATGTTCTACCCTGTGTATTCAGCAAAGCATGCTCTGAGATTAGATCCTCTCTTACTTTAACCTGAGCTACTAGAACAACCTCTTTACTAGTCTCCCTACTCCAATATCATTCTCCTCTAATCTAACCTTCACTTCACTGCCAGCTGGATATTTCTATAGCACAGTTCAAATCATGTTATTCCCATGCCCAAAAGCTTCTTTGCCTCCCCTGTGCCACAGAATAGTATCCCAATTCTTTTTTTTTTTTAAAGCAATTGGGGTTAAGTAACTTGCTCAAGGTTACATGGCTAGTCATTATTTATGTGTGGGTGCTCATTTTCTGAGGCCGGATTTGATCTTGGGTCATCCCAACTCCAAGGCCGGTGCTCTTACTCACTGTGCCACCTAGCCGCCCCTAGTATCCCAATTCTTAAAGTTGCTATGCAATTTATATTTCTAGCCTTATCTCCCATTATTCTACCATAGGTACTCTACAATCCAGATAAAATGGATGAATATTTTTTTTCTTAAATGCACATCATTCTTTTTTGACTCCAAACCTTTGCTTCATGCTGTTTCCTCGTTCTAGAATGTCTTTCTCCTGCATCTCTGCCCATGGAAATTCTCATCATCCTTCTGGATTCAGCTCAAAGACCATATTTTCCAACTAATCCTTCCCTGAGTCTCCCAACTAGATGTGAGGTCTCCTTCTGTTAAACATAGATCATATTCATGTTGTCTTGTATTACAGTTACTTGTAGTGTAATGGTAGTGTTTTCTTATCCTTCCTCCCTCTAAAGATTAGCACAAAACTAGGATTACAGAATAAGGTCTTGGAAGAATTTCAGAGATCAGCTAGTATGACACTATCATTCTACAGCAGGGGGAAACTAGGGGTGGCTAGGTGTCTCAGTGAATAGAGCACCAGCCCTGGAGTCAGTAGGACCAGAATTCAAATCCAGCTTCAGACACTTAATATGTACTAGCCGTGTGACCTTAGGCAAGTCCCTTAACCCCAATTGCCCTGCCTTCCCTCCTCCAAAAAACCAAAAAAAAAAAAAAGAGTGGGAAACTGGAGGCCCAGAGAAATCAAGCAATGTATACATGATCACAGAAGTTAGTACATAGCAGAGCTAGGAATTAAATTCAGTCCCAATCCTTTTCCCAATTGCAGTATAGATAGCTGCCTCAGTATTACTTGAGGCATTAGAATACCTCAATGTACTTGAATGTAAAATGATAATATTTGAATCCTCTTTTCCTTTCCCCACTCTACAGTTTCTAGCAAAAATGCAATATGTATATAGCCAATAAGTATTTGTTGCCCAATAAGTATTTATTCACTTAAATTATATTGAAAGTAGGCAGTGTTTAAATTCTAACTAAATAACTACATCATCCTATCACAAAGGAAATCTCGAGGGAAAGAATATCTGGCGATCATCAGAGAATGTTTTTCTTAGGGCAGGGTAAGTATGAAGTCTTAGGACGACCTTGATTTGCAATGAAAAAATTGTTGGAATCATATAGTTCACAATTCCCTAGAGTAAAATTGAGTCTACAACACAAATGGTTGAACTCACTTAAAAAACAACAAATAATTGTATTCTGAAAATCACTTTTTTCTAGTCCAGACAAAATCAAGTTACTATCAATTATTGGTAATGATATTAATATTTTACTCTTCCAGTGGTTGTTTTGGCATCCTGGAGTTGATCCTCAAGCCATTACCATTAGACCATAATCACTCAGTCTATTAATAGGCATTTAATAAGGGACTATCATGGACCAGGTGCTGTATTATGTTCTAGGAATACAAAGATAAAAATCAATCAATCCATGAAGGCACTGGGTTTGGGCTCCCATGTTTGATTTGGGGTTTGTAGTACATTATTTTGTTTTAAATGTCTATACAATGCAATTGATAAAAGAGATAAAAGTGATCTTCCAATTTCGAAGTAATATCCATAATAACAGACTTTTTCTTTGTCTAGGAGCTTAAGAACTACATAGGACAAGATTTTTGACATAGTCAAGTGTAAGAATGTACAATTTTTGCATAAAGAAAGATCAAAGTAGATGATTTTCTTTTCCGCACTTGGACTGTTACTTAGAGGTTCTTCAGGGAAAAGCATGTCAGGTAATACTTGAAGTTGCTGTGTAGGACACAAGAACCACTAAACAAGGTAGATGGATTTTTTCAGCACTTTTTTAGAAGATGCAATACTCACTATGAGGGCACACAATCTTGGCCAGTTTTATTGTAAACTCATTTTCCTACTGCTAAATTCACTTGGGGAGGAAGGGGGAGTGAGTGTGGGGAGAGGAGCTGAAAAAGAAATCAAATTGTGAAAACAGTTAGATAACCAGGTTCCATACCCCATACTCTATCTTATTCTATTTAATATTGACCTATTGAGGTTTTCTGAATGAGTATTTTTACATTTATAGTGAGAATAAGTTTATTGGAAAGAAATAAATTCAAGTGTAATATGTGTGTGGATGCGGGTATTTATATATGTATGTATGTATGTATACATATGTAGAAACCACTTTCTCCCACTGTTCCCTTCCCCCCTCCACCTCCTTCCCTTTGCACACCCTGCCTTCAGTTGCCATGAGCCAGACGTTAAAAACATTTCAGACTTAAAAGGTTAAGATCTAAGCACTGCTGATTTTATCTGGGCTTTTAACTAACACAGGCAGGTGGATTAGAGATATGTGTACAATCTCCACTCTAGACACTTGGGTAAATATGCACTAGTGCTGAGTGAGCCAAAGAAGGAATCCTGTGTTATTGTCTATTAATTCGAAAGTGGAGATTAAAGAAATCAGTAGTGTAAATATCCAAAAGGATTTCCACTTATATGTAAGAACATTACTCTAGCAGACTGGTGGCTCCAAATTACATTAAAGCTTTTTACTTTCAGAAAAGTGTGAATTCCTTTTATTTTAAATTTACATATTTTCCCTGACTCTTTGTTTGGAAGGCCTGGGGCCAACAGACCCTAGGATTCAGTTCTATTGGCACAGATTGGCAGGGAGTACGTTTTCTGTAGAGTTTTATTTCTATGACAGATAGATTTTCCTAGTTTAAATTATGAAGTCTACTTATTTTTTTTTCTTCTGGTCTCCCCTTGATGTAATATTTCCTAGAAATGTCACAATGGAGGGTAAAGGAAGCTTTGTATCAAGTTCTATACATTTCTAAATTTAGACAGTATAAAATCCCTGTATAGTTCAGAAGATTTCCCCTGGAAACTTCAGAAAACAAGTCTGCAGTTGAGCCATCAGAGTGCCACTACAAATGAATTCCATCTGATGACTGGAGAAGTTAGACAAGAATTCTATTTTCCACCCTCCTGCTATGTTGCTGTAAGCTATGTTGGGGGTGGGGGTAGAGGGGAACTTAATTAAAATTCAGATGCCTTGACTTCAACAAAAGTCTTCAAGAAATACTATTTTCCTTTATTATACTATATGTATGCATATATATATGCATGTATATATGCATATATATTTTTTTTTGTACATAAATATTTTTCATGATATGAAAACCAAACCAGTCTAATAAGAGTCTAGCTAATAGCTTTGGTTTTGTGAGAATTTTTTTTTTTGAGACTGTGTCTATCTCCCCTAGGCTGAAGTGTATCAGCCTCTCATTGGCAGATCCCACTACTGATCAGTATTTCCTACCTGGACCCATTAGCTACTCCTTAAAAAATCTGGTGGTACCCCCTGCTCCTAGGGGTCCACCATCTTGGTGATGGATTTAGTTTAGATACTGAATCACCTTAGCCCGCTGCAGTTCTGAACTCCTTAGCCCATGAGACCCATTACCATGAATTTCTGAAATAGAAGGGCTTATAGAAATATGCCACCATGACTGGCAATAGCATTGTTTAACAATTAAAAACAACACCAACAAACTTTTGGTATATCCATAACAATTACTCAATATCCAACCTCATATTTCAGGTCCCCTTCTCTCTAGATTTACTACTTAATATCTTTATGACCTTCAGCATGACACATCAACTTTTTGGGTCTCAGTGTTTTCCAAATCTTTCAAATGAAGGGATTGGACTAGACCTCCAAGACAGCTTCCAATTCCAAATACTATTGTCCCAGGAGCTAAAATCATACTATCTGCAATGTTATGCTAACACTGTTGTCTTATTATCTCAGCCTCAGGTTCATTATGCTGTTCTTAATTATTATATTAGGGAGAGGTATGGGAGTATTTGGGGCAAAATAGCCATTAAATAAACACCAAAATAACTGATCAAAGGAAATTCAATACAAAAGAGTAAGTAATTTAGTAAAACATGTGAGTCAGATCTTGATCTTGGAGAATAAATGATGAAGCGCACTTCTCATCATAATGAGAAGGGGTACTATGGGAGTAGAATAATGTATATTTATCAGACATTGACTTTCGTTTCCTTAAATGTTTTAGCTTGCTGCAAGTGCAGTTTCTATGTTAAGATAACAGAGGAGAGGTATCAGGAAATGGCTCCAGTATAAAAAATAAAAGTTATCAATAAAATATTTTTAATTGTGAAGATGAAATACAATCCCAACCTTGTATCAGGTAATCCATATATTAGCATACTTTCAGGAGTAGAGTGCTAAATTGCTGACAATTTCTTCTGGTTTAGCACAGTGCCTGGAAAATAGATTGATTGTCATGAGATTCATTGGAGATGTTGGTGACTTCCAGACTAGGTCAGGAGCAAATGTTCAAAAATATTTCCCCGGCACCTCCTCCATCAAGCAGTTTTATTTTGGCTAATGAGTTAACAGGCTGTTTTAAAATACAATGCAGCTTGCTAGTGGAATTGTGAATTGGTATGACCATTATGGAAAATAATTTGAAATTCCTTGAAGAAAGTGACTAAAATGTCCATATTCTTAGACACAGAAACTCACATACTTGACAAACTTCATGAACAAAAAATGAAAAGCTCCATAATAAACAAAAATATTTATGGCATCACTTCTCGTGGTATTTAAGAAACTAGAAACAAAGCAAAGGCCGTTTAATTGGGGAAATAGCTAAAAAAATTGTGGTAAATGAATTTAATGGAATATTACTCTGCTCTAAGAAGTTAAAAGTAATTTGAAAACAGAGTAATATGGAAATACACAAACTGTTGCAAAATGAAGTTAAGAAACAAGAAGGCAACATACACACTAACTACAATAATGTAAATGGAAAGGACAGCAACAAAATAAAAGAAACTAAATGTTGTCAAAATAGTAAAAACAATATTGACCCCCAAAGAAGAGATATATCGGAATAACTCCTCCTGTTTTTGCAGAGGTTGGGGTCAATGTTTGAAACATTCTAATAGTGTCAAAAATTTTATCAATGTATTTATCAGTTTTGCTTATTTTTTCTTCCTCTTTCAAAATATGAAAAATATTTGACACAAATCTATTTTAAAAAATATAATGGATGGATCTCTTAGAAGGAGAGAGGAGGAGAAAACCTAGGCAATATAAAAACAAGAGGCATTGAAAAAAGTCTATTAAAAATAAAATGCAGCAAATACACAGTTGTCTGCCTGAGAAAGGGAAAAAGGACTACTAAGATTTGGGAGTTGGAAGAGAAAAGAAAGTCAAATTGGTTATGAAAGAACATAGCCTGCTTTGCAAATTTATATCAGGAGCTAGGAGAGAGAGAAACAGTCTTCTTAACTAACAGGAATGGTCTATAAACTGCTGTTGATTGATATATTAAAAATAGTTGACTGAAATTAGAAAATTAGACCAGCCTAGATAAGTTTAGAGGGGCTAATCATCAAAAGTTGTAAATTATTCATTTTTTGACATAGCATCATAAATTAGCTATTAAAGGGATAGTGTGTTTGGGATCTGCATTGATAACTAAAGCATCTGTCCTGACAAAAAGAAAGTATGAATCATTTGATGGATCAAAGTGAAAAGTGTTTAGGGGAGTATGATGGTCTTTTGAAATCATTGTCTATATTAGCAATAGCATTTTTTAAAAAGTGTCATGCCAAGTTTTCCACCCTTATTTTCTGGAATGTTGATGTGGAGTACAATAGTTTATTACTACAGTGATCTCTAGTTTCCAGGGAGAAGGATATGGTACCCAAATACCTCTAAAAACTAGTCCCATGCTGTCTGGGGCACACATAACATGTACTGTAAATCCTTGGTCTACAGAGTAACAGAGGAAAAACAACAGGTTGACCTTAAATAAAAGTCCTCAAATAGAGCACTTATTGTTAAGGATCAAGAATGGCTATAATTAATTCAGTTCTAATTATATTAAAAAATTAAAAAGGAAGGATTATTGATTTGAGATAAGATAAGAATTTTGGCTTTCCACTGCATCCTAAATGGGATACTATTGCTTTATCAGTTCAAATGCCACCCTTTCCATGTCTCATTCTCTGCTAGCATGAGTGTAGTATAAAGAGGTCTAGATTTGGACATGGGTTTGTATCCTGTCTCTGTCACTTCCTATTGGTTTATTCCAGGCAATTTACTTAACTTCTCAGAGATACAGTTTCCTCATATATAAAATGTGAAGGTTAAACCAAGTGATGCCTAAGGTTGCTTTCAGCTCTATGTATGTAAGTCTAGCAGCCCATATATCGAGAAGTTATTCCTTTAGTTTTTGGTGCTTTAGAACAATGTTTGTGCTTGTTCAAGCTTCAAGTATGGAAGTACTACTCCAACACAATACGTAATGCTAGGGGTAAGGGTATAAGTAACTCAAGATATCATCTCTTGAGCCTGTAGGGGTTCTTAACCTGTGGCTAAGATCTAGTGGAGTCCCTGAACTTTAAAAAGAAATAGATAACTAATTTTCAGTATCATTGGTTGCCTTTGTAGTTATATGTACTCTATCATATACATTTAAAACCATTCTTCTGAAAACGTGTCTTTGGGTTTCACCAGACCACCAAAGGGGCACATGACACAAAACAAGTTAAGAACTCTTGGTATTCCGTACCTGTTTCCATATTTCTAAAATATTTCTTGCCTTGCTGAGAAGTCTGCTTTGTTGCTCCAGCCTTACTTTTACTTTGCCCCAGGCTCAGACAAGGCCCATTTACCAAGTAATTATGTACTTTTTTCTTCCTCTAAATCCTCTGCTTCACCCTTAGCTGGGATACAGGCCAGCTATTCCTGCTCCATTCCCTCACCTCATCCACTTCTGAATGGCCAGGAAGGAATGATAGTAGCTCTTTTGGTATTGTCTTTACTTTGTGCAAATGTCTTATTCCCTACAATAAATTGTTAGCCCTTTAAGGTTAAATTCTCTGTTGTTCATGTTCTCACTGCTCCTCACTCCTCCAATGCCCACTACATTTCTTTGTACGTACATAGTGGGCACACAGTAAATATTGGTTGGATTTAGATTTATTATTGACTTTCCTGATAATCCTTTCGAATTTAAGGAATCGAAGAAATTCTGACTGAAGAAACCATTTTTACTTCCTCCAGCAGTTTGAAAAGATGATAATGAAATAGACTACAAAAGACATTCTTAAGTAACTTCCTAACTTGGATGCCCACATTTGAATCTAAACACTTTTCACATCCTAGTCTGTGCTTGGAAGTATTTGACAGCTGGTCAGTATACCTTTAAATTTTAAGGTACTTAACTGTTCAGACCCCACAAAGTCTGGAATGAAAAGAAATGATTTCCACATTCCTTGGACCTTACTAGATTTATACAACTTTTAATGAATGAGAGGGATATCAAAGAGTTTTAACTCAGTTGTAGGACATTTTGGTTGTTTCCAAGCTGAGGGTTAGGGTTTTAGAAGGGAGAGGGGGGTGAATAAGGAGTCAGGTTTAATGCAAGGTGATTAATAGTCAAATGCTAAGATATTTTATATGAAGAACAGACACATCCTGGATAGGGGCAAGGCAGGTTTCCTCCATTACTCTCCCTACATTCCTCTCCACTGTTTGGAAGGAATCTTTTTATCAGGGTGAAGGGGTATTTCTAGTCCAAATCTCTTTAATACTTTACCACAGTTTGGGATGATGCTAGCTCTCACTGAGGGAATATGAATTACAGTGGTAACTGACCTTCTTTTATAAAAAGTGGACATTGGTTAGGGCTCATGTGGTAGGAGCTGTGGCCTTCTTCAGGGTTTCTTCCCTGTACTGCAAGAATGAGAGCGTGTCCATGCCCTATCAAATATCTCGATAGCTGACTTTTTAAGTCATCTTGGACACATGGTTTTGCTATCACTAGGACAAACTTGTGGTTTTTATTTGATGCTTTCCCATGTGGAGCTCTTTCCACCCCCAGTCCCCAATCCTTCCCTGCCCCTTGCCTGTTTTTCATTGCAACAGGCCCAATAATGACCAGCCAGATTTCAAAGAGTCCAATGAATTAGGGGGGTGGGGAAGAAAGATGTGTGTGGGTCAGGGGAAGTCAGGCAAACATTTCATCAGCCTTCCCCCAGCAAGTATATTTTCTGAAACCTAACTCAAATTCAACAACAAAGGGTGGCTTGAGAAAGCAGAGGCCAGCCCCTAATGTGCAAGCACTTTAATACAGGACCTAAATCAGTTTCAGTATCTAAATCAGCCTTAAATCAAAGTCACTAGATAAATGAGGAAGCTATTCCCAAAACAAGGGGGGGCAGAGTAAAAAAAAATCTTCCAAATGCACCTGCTGGAGACGCTGTGTTGCTGGTTCCACATTTCAACTCTAACCTATATTTGATATGGTGTTGTTGCAGCTGTGGGTTGGGGTGGTTTATTTAAGTGGCTCCAAATGCTTGACAGTGTGGCAACCAGCTGAATACATAAAACAGGCTCTCCAAACCCTTTATGGCCCAGGGTCAGAGTAAATGGAATAATAAAATCCAAATGCTTTTGTCTCATTTTCCATCACCCAAGCCTTCCGCATAAATCTACAGCTTTGCAGTGACCTTCGTGATCAGTACGGGGATGAGGCCGCAGGTTGGAGATACATTTGGTCTACATCTTGGGTCTTTAAAAGCTTTTTCCAATTAATTTTAACTGGCTTCCATAAGGATCAAGTACAGCTTCCTCCCTCCTGCAACCCTCCCACTCCCACCTTTTTAACCAGCCAAGTGATGGAATGCTCTTGAGTAATGCAACAGGTATCAACTACATTATACACAATATCACCAAAGGGAGAGAACAGTTACAATTACCAGAAAGTCATAGACTTGTAGCAGTCCCCCATTTCTAAGGAAGAAAGTGACAGATACATTGAGTTTTGATATCTGGAATTTACTGGTCAGGCTTTCTCCTAAGGACTGGTAATAAGAACTTCTATTTACTTCATTTAGTTTTTGCTTGTATTTCTTTTGCTCCTTATAAAACAAGCTCTGAGAAGAGCAATAAGAGTGGATCTGGAGCACTGGGAGAAAGTTTATGAATGTGTGATGAGTATTGTTCTTGTTGTTTGTCCTTTGTTATCAAAGAAGGCCAATGACATCAGGGAGGTCATACCATGCATGACCTGCAAGTGAATCGGATATAAGTGAGGGAAAGCTCTACAAAGTCACCAACCTAACTCTTTCCTCGGGAACCTCCTGGGTCTAGTGGCAACATACAGATCAGGACAACTGGAGTGGCCCTGGAAACAGTATGACATCTTATGGGGAAAAAAGCATTACCTACATTTTAACAAAGGAAGAAAATGAAGTTTAAAATGAGTCATTTGTCCATGGTTTTACAACTAGCAAATGGAAGAACCAGAACTTGAACCCAGATCTTGAATTCAAAAGTTTGCCTATTCCTCTGAACATTCAGATCTGCTATTCCTCTAAACAGAATGGTAGTTTTAGTTGGGAGTGGGGGCAGGGAGGGGGCAGTATAGGGAGGAAGTGAGCTTTATGAATTCCCTCCAACTAATGACTTCATAACTACTTTGCATATATTTACATTTCTTTTCCCTATACTTACTCTCTACGTGATTAAATTGTACTTATTGTCTCCTCCATTAGAATCTAAGTTTCTTGGAAACAGAATATTTCATTAATTGTATTTTTATCTTCAGTACCTAGCATAATACCTGCTACATAATAACCACTTAATAAATGCTTAATGATTGACTGATTGAGTACTGACACTTAAAATACCTCTATCTTAATTCTGGAAATCAGGTAGGATTATAACCCAATGAATAAAATGAAGGAATTACCTACCCCATTATTTCAAATGCCCTTTTCCTTCATAAGAGTAAAAAAGTATGTATATTTCCTGTTCACTTGTCCTCTTACATCCTCAGAATGCTGAGTAGGGAACTAGTGATATTGGCAGAAGAACAGTACTTGATGAATCCAAACCATTATAGAGGCAGGAGGTGATGTACATCCAAAGCCTGAGTTTTTCTTCTTTACTCCTTCTTAATTGATCCTACTGCCCTGAGATAGGAAAGCCAAAACCAGGAAGTAAGTTTGGTTTCTATCCATGAGACATGGTATGCTCAATGAATTAAAAGTCTCTCAAATGCTACAATTTACCTCCTGCTTGCCTGTTCACCTTAGCTGTGTTACTACTCCACACTGCCTACCATTTTCCTATTCCATTTCCCCTGGACTCTAGATACTTTTTCTTTTTCCTGATCATCAATCCACTTTGCTTTGGAGAAATAATGATGGTGGGAGAGGTGTTGTATTTGGGAGTCAAGAAGTCTTAGGGTAAAGGATAGTCCTGGCTTTGCTGTGTCATGTTACCAAGTCACTTAATATCTTTAAGAAGCATCTCCTTTATAAAATGGGAGATACATACATACACACATACATATATCACATATGCACACATTATATAGAATATATATAAAATATTGTTCCCCTCCCCCATTGGGATATGTATATATGTGTGTGTATATACACATACATACACATACATACATACATACACACATTTATATCTACATCCATACATCATTTAAAATGTAAAATTATTTTAAGTTGTATAAAAATGTGCCATTATTCCTGTCTTTTCAGCTACCTTCTGTTTTCTTCCCTTCCAGTCTTCTTACACCTTATTTTCCTCCACATGCTCCGTGATCCAGTCACACTGGCCTTTTTACTATTTCTCACACATGATACTCCATCTTCTGACTTCTTTCACTGACTCTCCCCCACAAAGGAACTTTGTCTCTTCTCTTCTTGACCATCTAATTTCCCTAGCTTTCTTCAAATCTCACGTAAAATTCTAATGATTGAAAGAAGCCTATCCTAGGGGTGGCTAGGTGGAGCAGTGAATAGAGCATGAGCCCTGGAGTCAGGAAAACCTGAGTTCAAATTCGGCCTCAGACACTTAACATAAAAACTAGCCGTGTGACCTTTGGCAAGTCACTTAACCCCAATTGCCCTCCAAAAAGCAAAACACACACACACACACACACACACACATACACACACACACTCACATACATACATACATATATATATATATATATATATGGAAGAAGGCTATCCTAGGCTTCCTTAATCTTGTTCCTTTCTTCAGGGACTACTGCTAGTTTACCTAATATATATCTTGTTTGCAAGTTGTGTCCCCCATTGGACTGTGACCAACTGGAGAACAGGGACTGTGCTTTTGCATTTCTTTGGATGCCCAATGCTTAGCAATAATAGTGCCTGTCTCATAGTAGGCTCTTAATCAGTCCTAGCTATGTGATTCCAATCCATTTCTAGAAAAATCAAGTAGACAAAAAAGAAAATCTGAGAGCAAAATATGAAATTTCTATGAAAAGTTTTGGCTAAATGGTTGCTAGTTCTGGAGCTGGGAGATGGCCCAGATAAAGTCCCCTCCACTGCTCCCACTGCCATAGAAGAAGCTTCATAGGGGAAAATAATTGATTACAGATCTGCAGAAGGATGTGGAGTGTCAGGAATTGGACAGGTGATTTGTGTATAGTGAATGCTGATGGATGAATGAGATTGGTACTGAATGAAGAGCGTGAAATGGTCTTCAAGTATCAAATGAGAGTTGGTGTCCATGGGTTGAGCAGTTCATGAAAAAAATCAATGGCAGATTAAGACGGATCAAGAGGGACAGAGGGATGCCAAATAATACTGTTGATCCAAATCAGTGACTCTCAAAGGGGGTGCTGTGTTTAGATGTATATAAAATGTTGCCAAAGGTCTGTGAGATTTTTGATATAATGATATTGTACATAAAAGAAAATATCTGTTTACCAACAATACGTGGTATGGTTTGTGTAATAGTCATAAAATAGATAAAACTTGTCTGTAAGTCCTCGTATCAAAGCAGATAATGAAGAGCTCAACAAAAACAAAACAGTCTCTTATTTAAGGGAACCAGTATATGTGCTGGTCTCACAACTCTTTCATGGTGTTTCTAACTGAAAAACAAATTCAGTATGAAAAAATTCCTCACAATTTAGAATACTGTACCATGAGCAAAAAGAGAAACATGTTTTATTTATCCAAATCTATTAGTATTATGGTCAAGATTATGTATTCTGTTGCTAACAAGGCCACATAACCACATCCTGTACCAGTTCAGGGAACAACTGATGGTCCTACTTTGATGTCAGAGTCAATCACTAGCATTGCTTAGCTGAAATATATTAGGTGATTTTGTTACTTAATCCTTTTCTGAAAGGGGTATAAGAAGCAGCACTAGAAAGTCTGACAGTCTCTGCTGAATTGTAATGAATAATTTAAAAAAAGAAAAGATATTATTATTAACATTGTGGAGGAAGGAATATTGACTTGGCCATTAGTAATTGTTTTAGTAAGTAAAAAAAGAGGAAGTGTAGAACAGAAATTCATTTCAGACCCAACAAAAATTTAAAATTCTTTTAAAAGCTCAGCCTGATATAACAGAAGTTATCTAGTGATAATGGATCAAAATACAGTCTATTCATTGTTTTCAGTCATCTTCATCATTGACTGAGATCACAGCACAGTCAAACTGTCATTTAAGAGAGTCACAAACACTACTCAATTCAGAGAACTCAGAGGCATAGCTGTAAGTTTTGTCTGCCTTGAATGTACAAAGAACACATGACCAATTTAGGACCATTGACGAATTGTTCATTCTAAGCTTCAACTAAATGCATTTTGAGATTCATATTTCTTACTCTTGTGAATATTTCTATTAAGTAAACTTGGTTTAGATAAGCTCAGAGGCCACCTTGAATATAAAATTACCCTTGCCAGATAAGTTTTGATAAGTAAAGTAGAATGAAACACAAAATATAGAGACTAAATTTCTTTAAGCATATGGTGTTTTTTTTTATTATGGTATTTTTGTATGTTTATTTTGAGACTGAATCTTCCATTCTTGCCCAGGCTGGAAGCACTTCAATCACTCATGGTTCCAATTCAATTATTGATCAGCAAAGATTCTTTGACCTGCTCATTTTCTAGCATGGTATGGGTTGTTCCTCCTTAGGCAGCCTCATGGCTCCCCATTCCCATTTTCAAGGGCTCACCATATTGGTATCAGACTTAGTTTGGACATATAATCAGTTTTAGCAGTAGTGTGACTGTATAAGTATGGCCCAAGTAATATCTGTAGTGAGTATAAAGTGAAAGTGATCAATAGATTTCAGGGATTAGATCTGGCAGAAAGAGTGTCTGAAGGGGATGGTTAGGTGGTGCAGTGAATAGACCACTGGCCCTGGAGTCAGGAGGACCTGAGTTCAAATCCAGCCTCAGACATTTAACACTTAACTAGCCATGTGACTTTGGGCAAATCACTTGACCCCAATTGCCCCTCCAAAAAGAAAAAAAAGGATCTGGAAAACTGTGAAGAGATTCCCAATATTGTATAAGAGGCAGAAACAAAAAATCATTCCAAAGGGGGAAAAAAGAGCAATAAAATAAAATGGTTGTCTGATGAAGCTTTACAAATAGCTGAGGAAAGTAAAGTGAAAGGGAGAGGAAAAAAGGAAAAGATATGCCCAAATGAATGCAGAATGCTAGAGAATAGCAAGGTTTTTTTGAATGAACGGTGCAAAGAAATAAGAGAAAAAAATATGATGGAAAAGACAAGAGATCTTTTCAGGAAAATCAGAGATATCAGGGGAATTTTTTCATGCAAAAGTAGGCATGACAAAAGACAGAAATGGTAGGGACTTAGAAGTAGAAGAAATTCAGAGGTGTCAAGAATATACAGAAGAACTACACAAGAAATATCTTAATCACCCATCACCATGTGTATGGTTACTGATCTAGAGCTAGACATTTTAAAGAATGAAGTCAAGTGAGGCTTTGAAAGCATTGCTAACAATAAGCCTAGTGGAGATGATGGACTTTTAACTGACCTATTTTTAAGAACCTAAAAAAATGATTAAATCATTGATATACTCAATATGCCAGCGAATTTAGAAAACTAAACAGTGGTCACTGGACTGGAAAAGATCCGTTTATGTCCCAATCTCAAAGAAAGGCAATGCCAAAGAATGTTCAGATTACCAAACATTTGTGCTCATTTCATATGCCAGTGAGGTTATACTTAAGATTCTGCAAGCTAGGCTTCAACAATATGTGAACTAAGAATTATCAAAAGAACAAAATAATATTCAACAAGGCACAGACACTAACTCTGTAACCCTGGGCAAGTCACTTAATCCTGATAGCCTCAAAAAAAATCAAAGAGGCAGAGAAACTAGAGACCAAATTGCCAATATTGACTAGATTATGGAGAAACAAGGAAGTTCCAGAATAACATCTATTTCTGCTTCATTAACTACACAAAAGCCTTTGAATGTATGTGTCACAACAAAATGTGACAAGTCTTCAAAGGGATAGGAATACCAAATCATCTTACTTTTCTCCTGTATGTGGGCCAAGAAATAACAGTTAGAGCTGGGCATATAGTAACTGATTGGTTTAAGACTGGAAAAGAATAATGACAAGGCTGTATGTTGTCACCTAATTTGTTTAACTTACAGACAGAATACATCATGCAAAATTTCAGGCTGGATAAATCAAAAGCCAGATTTCAGGTTGCTGGGAGAAATATTAATAATCCCCGATATACAGATGATACCACTCTGACTACAGAAAGTGAAGAAGAATTAAGAAGCCTCTTGATGAGGGTGAAAGAGAAGAGTACCAAAGCTGGCTTGAAGCTTAACATCAAAAAAACTCCCAACATCTTGGCAACTGGAGCCATCATTTCCTGGCAAATAGAGGAAGAAGGAATGGAAGTAATGGCAGATTTTACAATCTTGGATTTAAAGATCACTGCAGGTGACAACTGCAGCCATGAAATAAAAAAAAAAAAACACTTGCTTCTTAGAAGGAAAGCTATGGCAAATCTGGACAGCATACAAAAAAAAAAAAAAAAAAAACGACAAAAAATGGAGACATCACCTTACCAATAAAGATCCACGTAGTCAAAGACGTGGTTTTTCCAATAGCAGCGTAAGGTTGTGAGAGTTGCATTATAAGAAAGCTGAACACCAGAGAATTTATGCTTTTGGATTATAGTGCTAGAAAAGGCTTTTGAGAGTCCCTTGGACACAAAGGAGATCAGATCAGTCCCTACTTAAAGAAATTAATCCAGGCCATTCACTGGAGGGTCAAATACTGAAGTTGAAGCTTAAATACTTTTTTCACATAATGAGAAGACAGGATTCACTGGAAAAGACCCTGATGTTTGGAAAGATTGAAGACAAAAGGAAAAGGGGAGAGCAAGGGATGAGATGAATAGATAGTGCCATGGAAGCAATGAACATAAACTTGGACAGACTTTAGGAGATAGCAGAGGAAAAGAGGGCCTGGAGTTCTAAGGTCCATTGGGTCATGAAGAGTTGGATGTGACTGAACAACAACAAGCTCAGAACGTCCCAAATCACATGATACACTAGCTGCAGCCTTGACTAGTGATTATTCATAGGCACACCATGCTGGTTGAGCCTAGGTTTTAAAATTAAAGGGCCAATCTCTTCTTTACAGTCATGGAGGACTATGTATACAACCAGGGCAGCTAGGTGGTCGGGTGGATAGAATGCTGGGCCTAGGTTCAAGGACACCCATATTCCTAAATTCAAATTTAGCCTCAGACACTTATTAGCTGTGTGATCCTGGGAAAGTCATTTAACCCTGTTTACCTCAGTTCATTATCTGTAAAATGAGCTAGAGAAGGACATGGCAAACCATATTCCAGTATCTTTGCCAAGAAAACCCCAAATGAGGTCACAGAGACACAACTGAAATGATTCAGCAACAACAAATGTATACAACTTTGAATATGTTGAACAATTTGGTTGATGCATTATTTATTTTTGCTGAACTGCTTTTATTCTGTTTCTTTTTTTTTATTCCTTTATGCAAAGGATGACTTGCATAAGTAGGGGAGGAGAAGGGTTTTATTTCAAAATTTAATATTATGTAAAAACAAAAGGTATCAATAAAATATTTTTAATTAAAGGGCAAAGAACATGGTTCAAAATTTTTTTCTATTCCACTGTCCAAACCATTTTAATTCTTTTCTCTAAATGGAAATAAAAATTTTAAATAAACCTTTCATGGAGGTATTAGTAAAACCTTGAACATGAAGTGTCCATTACTTTCTGATATCTCAGGATTTTATCTGTCATATATAATATGCCAGCATAAGCATCAGACCACAGTTTACTGCTGAGGTCCCAGAGGTAGATTTGTTTTGTGGGGGTGAGTAGAAAGACAGGAAGGTAGATGTCAGATATCAGAACCAAAAACAGAGAAAGAGTGTTAGAATCAAATCATAATCAGAGAAAAGTCATCATCAAGAAAGATTCGAAAAGTGTGAATTGGGAGGATAACAGCAGAACAGATGCCCAGCAACCTGAGACAAAATAATCAGATTGAAATGAAAATGTAGCATCAAGGTATATCAAAGAGTTTGTAATGACAAGAAAGTCAGACTAAGTGAAGTTCTTGGAGATAACAAGTAAGTACTTTGCCATGCTCAAGCTGGTGTTCTGGTGGAGCATTTTTGTTTTGTGGGGCTTTTCATGGATTAGAGACATTCTTCCTTCCATTTTTTAAAGGAACAATTCTGTCAGCTGCTGGGACCCACACAATACTAATCAATGGTTTATTGAATAATGCTTCCTTTGGGAAATAGACTGATAAAATGTAAAGTCGATTCTGTGTCAAAATTCAGACCAAGCTAAAAACTCCTGTAGTGGTGATCCTGACTAACTCAATCTATAAAATTCAGGCCTGACATAAAAGATGCTTGTCATATCTGGAGCTACCAGAACCATCCACATACCAACCTCAAAATTAAGTAAAAGGTGAGAGCTTAACAGTAGTGTTCTAGCATAGCCTATCCACTAAGATTACCCCCCACCTCATTTCTCTTGGATAGATGTGTATTAATGAAAGAAAAACTGTTACTGAAGACTTAACCATCCCCCATGAACAATGCTGAACATTCAAGTTTCCAGTACAAAAGCAGGACAACCCCTGTTCTCACAAAGCTTACATCTACTAAAAGGAGAGGACTCACATGAGAGGAATAGGTAGGGAGGGATGTTTCAGTCTAGAAGTCACAGGGAAGATGAATCAAGTCACAGGAGAGTTGACTGACATGAACTCCCCCAAAGCAATGGTAGTTTAATTTTAATTACAATTTTCAAAGAAAAAGGAAGACAGGTATGGTGGGAGGTACATGTGGGGTTGCAAAGCAGAAAAATGACCAAGGTCAGGGGTGTGCTAGACCCATCCTACCTGCTCCATCAATCAAAACACATTTAGTAAGGGCTTACCGGGTATCAGACAGTTGAATTGAAATGAAAATGATAATCATAAAAAGGGGTGGATAATACTGAATAAAGGCCTCATACCTCTGATGGGACCAAGAAGTAAAGCTACAAATAACAGTGTACCTGAAAAAGGCAACCAGAGAGAAGGTTGATTATATATGCATTCAGTATGAAAAGGACTGCTCATTCTCACTCTGGCCTCATGCACATGGCTAGTGATGCCTTCTAAAGTGTCATCTTCAGACATAAATGACAATGAGACAGATGTTTGCTGAGCATATGATTCTTGATACATTCCTCATGTGAAATCATAAATAATTGGTTTCTTGTGACATCATAATCTTTTCCATAGAAACCAACTGTGATGTTCCACATTGAAGTTGTTGGCTTTGGGATGAGAAATCCCAGCAGGAGCTGACAAAAACTCACACATGAAACAAAAGGCACTATTTTCACCCAAATGTCTTGATTAATAAAGTATGAGGGAAAGAAAACAGAAAACATGTTCATTTTTTTTAAGTTGAAGGGTTCTGTACCAAATGGCAATTTTCCTAACATTTCCAAAATATAGAAACCCCTTTCTTCATATAACAGCTATTTTATGCAGATTAAAAGAGCGCAGAAAGTTGTTTGGACATTTCGCTAAACATTATATTAATGTTTCCATAGAGAGAAAGGTTCTTAAATGAAGAATTCTTGCCAGACTCAGTATGTAAAAACTCTGGGTGCCCTTGTCTGCTAAATGACTGCATGATCTTGGCACATTAATTTCTGAAGCTGTCTTTTTCATTTCTGACCTTTATATTGATGCTAATAGATTTGGAGAAATAAAATGTAAATTTGCCTCTAAATGGATTAGACTGGGGTAGGGCAAAAGCACTAGCAAAGCTTGGATCGTGTACACTAAAATTAAAACATTTCTGTTCCAATGATTAATTTTATTAGTGGTACATCCCAATTGCCTGAGTGAATAACACATTTCTCAAGTAGATACTATTCTCATTCAGAGCTAGAGTATATGGGAAAACATTGATGCTTTCTTGCAGCAGTTATCTATTTCATAATAGCATAATACAAATTCAATGAATGTGCTGGGGGTTTCACAAAGATCACAGTCCAGCAAGAGTTTGCTGTTGTTTTGTAATTCTTACAGGAGAGAATATATCTTCTCAAGCTTTGGCAGAACTGAACTTCAATACCTCAAAATATCAGGAATTTCGTTTGTGGGCACTTACTCCTCTAGGTATGTTATAGCTTCTCCCCTCCTTAGCCCACAGTTTTTATCAGTTGCTATGGCCCAAAACATTAATGACCTCTTGGTCAACCTTCTAGTGAGACTCGTCCAAAGACAACAGACATTAAATCTGTTTCCATAATCAGTATTTCCAGGAGAATGATGAGTTTTACCAAAGCTTACACATTCCATTGCTTAAGAGTTTAGGAACCCAGGGTGGTCCCCACACCAGAATAAAGAATGATATTAATTGACATTAATAAATTAAAGAGAAAAACAAGAATTTTACAAAGCTATCAATGCTGGTGCACATTTGATTAGTGATGTCACTATCTTATTATACTAATATCTCCCCCCCCAAAAAAAACACCTTAAGGAGGAGAATGATGAACTACTAAAAAAGTTTAGGAAAATTGCAGCCCTCAAGGTAGAATCACAGAGCAGACCTTTTTAACTTTTTTGTGTATCAAGTTTTTGCTGTTCTGGTGAAACTATGGATGCCTTGGAATAATGTTTCTAATTATTAAAACACAGAGAATTACAAAGGAATTACAAAGAATTACAAAGGAATTACAAAGGAAACAAATTATATTGAAATATAGTTATCAAAATGTTTTTTTCTTTTTAAGCAATTGGGGTTAAGTAACTTGCCCAAGGTTACACAGCCAGTTTTTGGTTTGGTTTTGTTGTTTTTTGTTTTTTGTTTTTGTGTGTGTGTGTGTGTGTGTGTGTGTGTGTGTGTGTGTGTGTGTGTGTGTGTGTGTATTAAGTATCTGAGGCCAGAACTGATCCCAGCTCCTCCCGACTCTGTGGGCCGGAGCTGTTACTCACTGTGCCACCTAGCCCGCCCCTCAAAATGTTTAAAAAAAAAAAAAAGTTCACAGACCCTAGGTTAAAAATCCCTGCCCTAGAGAGTTAAGGGCAATTTTTTTCTTCCATGGCCATGTCTTATGTCTCACCTTTGACCAGAAGGGGCCATTCATATGTATACCAAGTGACTCCCCAAACCAAGTATTAAGGCTTGTGGGTAGGTGGTCTCAGACACTTCCTGGCTGTGTGATCCTGGACAAATTACTTAACCATTCTTTGCCTCAGTTTGCTCAACTATAAAATAGGGCCATTAATAGCATCTAACTTGCAGGACTATTGTGAAGATCAAATGAAATTTTTTTCAAAACTTTTTAAGGCTTGGTATATAGTAGGCATTATATAGATCCCTTATTCCCTCACTGTCTCCTAATTCTGGAAAGGAGGACCCATGGAAAAAAACGGAAGCCTTTAATAGTCAATAGACAGCTAGATGGCAGAGTGGGGGCAGCTAGCTGGCACCATAGTGCACAGAGCACCAAGCCTGGAGTCAGGAAGACTCATCTTCCTGGGTTCAAATCTAATCCTAGACACCCACTAGCTGTGTGAGCCTGGGCAAGTCACTTAACCCTTTTTACGTCAGTTCCTCATCTGTAAAATGACTTGGAAAAAGAAATGGCAAACTACTCCAGTGTCTTTGCCAAGAAAACCCCAAGGCGGGGGGGGGGGGGGGGGTTGTCACAAAGAGCCCGATATAACTAAAACAACTAAACAACAACAAACAGTCAATGGAATCTGGAAGTAGAAACAACAATGTATTTCTTCATGGCAATAATCTCAAGCATCGGCTGCATAGAAATTCTTATTTCAATAAATAGAGAAACTCTATTACTCACCTACAAGGACTCCTAGACCACTCTAACTTAATTCTAAGATCATCTTTCTCTTTCATTTTCCTTCCCCCTTTACTCAGAGCTCTACGGCACTATCCTCTCTTCAATCTTATGAAGGAGGCCTATGATTCCTCTCCAAAAGTTAAATGGGCATTCAGTTGTTAGATTTCATATTTCAAACATTGACTTACTCATCTACCAAGACTGCTCACAAATGTGTGTCAAAGGTGAGAACAAATATTCATAGTTACGTAGAGTTGTGTGCCAGCACATGCCTATCAAACTCTGTTTACCAACATGCAAGTATTTTGATCTGTCTTGACGTCTACAGATTGACCTGAAGAAGTCCATTTCATCATCATCCTGACCCTTCTCCTCGCCCCAAATGGAACAAGAACTCTGCCCTTGGTATCTAAAGCTCCGATAGGCAAGTTTATTTTGCCCAGAAACAGGTCACCTCATTACTTTCTAACTATTTCCAAACTATTCCCCCTTAACAGCTTTAGCTCCCCTTTAATGTGCTATCTTATCCCAGTAGGCTTATTGAGGAAAGAATCTATCTTGCTTGTTGTTGTTGTTTTTTTATCCCTAGTATTTAGCACAGTGATCAAAGCATAGTAAGCACTTAATACATTTTTCACTCATCTCTTTGGTCTGGGTTTCTGCCAAAGACAACATACACAACAATAAAGTAATATTGAAAACCTTATCTCTAACCTGAAGATTTCATAGAATTTTCTACTTGACTTTTAAAAGAGATGAATTGGATTAAAATTCTTGCATCCCTATGTCCCTTAGTCCCTCACTTTGGAAAACTGCTAGTTAACTATGTGTTAGATCAATGAAAAAGTCATATTTATTATATATGTTTAGAGAAGGTATAATTTAGGTCACTCCCATGGAAACATTATATTTCTACTTGAAATATGCTCGCTTTATAGCTAGTGCCTCCATAATAGCATGAAACATCAACCAGAAACTTTTCCCATTTATGATGGAAGTGGGGGAGTAGGGGGAGGAGAAGAGAAGTACTAATAGTGACTACATTTTTTTAAATGACTATAGAAGCATGGAATAAGTGAGACAGATGGATGGTTGTAGAGGTTTGACTTCCAAGTAGTTAAAGCAGAGAATCCCAATTCCAAGGTTCTGTTTCATTTTTCTCATTTTAATAATTAATATTTTATATTAACTATGAATCTATTTTGAAGGGTAGAGAGAGCTATGCAGTGTGGATTATGATAGCACAGCTCCACAGTCTTTTAAGGTAGAAAAAATATAAAAAGAAAACTTGATAATGGAAAAATATCCATTTGCTTAATGGCAAACTTTGATCCATGGCTTGGAGCCTAGACAGTGAGTGGATTGTAAGCCCCTAAATAAGGTCCCCCAAATCAGTGTGTGTGCCGCCAATCTGTCACGAAGGCCAGCTGTAATGCTTTCTGGCATTATGATGTCTTCAGCTGGTTTGTGTCAGAAGTCCAGTGAAGGGGAGGTTTTCCAGAAGCTGGCTATGGAACGTCTGGCTGCCTGGATCAAGGGTGTTGCCAGTTTAACATCACAGCAAGGGGCTATAACATCTGGCCAGAGACCCATTAGGGAAAGGGAAGTGTGAGGTGAGGGGGATGGGGAAAAGTAGAGAGAGGAGAAAATAGGGGGAGGGGTGTTGAGGGTACTGAGAGGTTGGGAATTGAAGGTAGTGAGAGAGGAGGGGAGGGAGAAAGGAAGAGGGGGAGAAAAATCCACTGAGATTTAGACTTTAGTTATGCTACTGATAATATAAGGCATGAATTCCAAAACTTCAGCACTCAGGGAGAAGTTAGATCACCACCCACAGAGGAAGATGTGAAGCTTTCAGATCCCAGGACAAATTTCACAGCCGTATGTAACTTTCAGTACAGCTCTGAAGGTCTTGTGTATGCAGAGGTCTGATTAAGAGCCCTTTTCTTTCTTCTTACAAATTGAGGTTTTATTAGCCAGGATCCAGATGCTTCTCCTTAAAAAAAGATTAATATCAAGTTCATCATTCCACTTGAGACCAAGTGATGTGAATGGCAATGTCAGAGCCAAACATGTGTGAAGTATACAAAAGTCTCAATAGGAAGCAGTCTGTTTGCAAACAATTTGGAACTGCATCCTATTTGAGTTTGACTTGGTCACTTTCAACTTGCCTGGCTGGAAAGACAGGAGGATAAAGAAAATGTGAATGCCCCACAGTATTCTATGTGTGATTCCTTTCCAGAGAGAACACTGTGGTTACTGGGTACAAAGAGCTGCCAGTTCTGAATTCAGCTGAGATGTTACTGAGAAAGCTATCCTGCTCCAGGTGGGGAAGGAATGACAAGCTAGACTGCTGCAGATTAACAGGGACGGAGGAAAGATTTCTGTGAGAAGATCCCAAATAGAGTGCTAATTGTTTCCAAATGATGAATGTGGGCAGATTAATATGGAATGGGTTCAAATTTGGCTTGAAAGCTCTTGGTAGGGACCCGGAGCAAGTCCAGAAGGCCATGCCTGCTTTCAATTACTAAGCAGAGAAGCAAACCAGGACTTTTTTTTCATGAGTGACAAATGAAACGGACAGAAATGACCTCTCTGCAATCCTTGGCACATTTGGCTTTCGGTGTGACAGAATGCAGCCACATATATTATATGGAAAGGAATGCCAAAGATTTCTAATAATGCCAAAGAGGGAAGGTTTCACATAGAATCCAAACTCTTGAGCAATAGGATTACTATTCTTAGTCCCAATCACATAACTACAAGATTCCCTTCTACTCTGGGATTTCCATAGCGCCAACACTTAAGCCTAAAGGCTGTTTTGGTGAAGTCATAAAATCATAGATTATTATAGCTAGATGGGACGTGGGAGATCACCTACCAGGCCAAAATGCTCATTTTATAGATGAGGAAATTGAGGCTTAGAAAGGTTTTGTAATTTACTCATGGTCACACTGCTAGTAACTAAAACTCAGGTTGCTGACTCCAAATTAATAATGACTTATAATAATAAAATAAATTCCTATTTGCAAAGCTCTCATTTGATACTTATAACAACGCTATTATCATTATCTTTATTTCGCAGATGAGAAAAACAAGATTGAATAAGGTTAAATGACTTGCCTCAGGGTCACTAAACTATTAAGTGTCTGAGGTGGAATTTGAGTTCAGATCTTCTTATTCAAAATTCAGCACTCTATACACGACAAGACACTTCTACTCACATTTTGAGAATGGCTGCCAATGGCTAATCAGGATTGTCAACACCTTTAGTAGGTAGAACTTTTCAATAGAACAAAATTACCGATAGCCATTGATGACTAATCCTGTATGTCTCCTCTATGTTGATCTAACTTCAAGGGCCTCCCAGGATTCTTTTCTCTGACAAACTCAGAGTTATTGCAGAAATGGATGGCAACGAAGTAGATGAAATATTTTTTTTTACTTCAAGAGATTATTTTTATTGATATTAGAGGTTTGCATCAGTATTATAGTAACTGGAGGGAAAAAAAGAAACAGACATGAATGCTATTTACCAAACCACATTAGTCAAAATACTGCATTTTAAAACCTCTTAAGTTGTTATACATCATCATATAAGTCATCACCAAATAGTGAGTACAAATTCCTAAGAGTTATGTTGACATGGAATTTGTCAGCCGAAGTGCTGAAAAATTTATAACTCCTCATATATCTGTAGTCATATCTTCCATAGAAATTAACATATTATAACGCTAATATTTCAAGGTAATGTTTTCTCATGAGGATGCCATATTTTATCAGTTAATATCATCTGCGTAAAAACTATTCAATTACAGTATCAAGCTGTATATGATTAATATTGATATTAGAGATATAATGATAACATTGTAAGGTATCATTGCCTTTCAATCAGCTCAGTTTAGAATAAGAAGAAAGAAAATTCATGCATTTCTTATAAATAATAAAATAAAATGTGTGCTGCATGAAAGTAAGGAACTAATAATAGCACTATCTGGAGATAGTGGTAATGAGGTAACATTGTTTTATTTTCTTACACAACTTTAAAGTGCTATACAAAGGGTAGTTATTGTTATTCCAAGATGCCAATGAATATGTGATCCTTCTAATGATACCAATTGCTACATAAACCATAGCTACCCATGCAGGGGTCCTTATTTATGTTCTCTCATGAATTTCTCACAGGACATCCACTCATATGGGGGGGGCCTTCTTCGAATTCTTATCATGTTACATGTATGCCAACAGAAGTCACAGACGATCCATTGATTGTGTCTCACGCTTGTTAGGTGACTATGAATCTTTTTTTTTCTTTTCTGGTCCTATATTTCTAGCATGGCATTATTTACATAGCTCCCCCTGAGTCATTCCTCATTTGCTGTGTTACAGCCTGGTCACTCTCACCATGCATCTTTCCTTTGCTCTTGGGTGGTATTCAACTTTTACATCTTTAGAGACCTCAATCATATTCATAACAAGTGGCCATAGGATGATAATTTTTATTGATATGTTTTATAATTTTATTGATTTTTTTATATCACCTACACTTTCCTATTCATCAGCATCCCTCCCTTTCTTTTCAGAAAACCATAGCTTATAATGAAGAAAGCAAATTATGAGGGGGGAAATGGTAAAGCCGGTTAACACATCATTTAAGTCTTATGTTTTATGCAACATTCCACAACAATAGGGACCCCTCACCACCACTATCACCCCTGCAAAGGAAGGGTGGGGGAAGAAGATAATCATCATCTTTGGGGCGGCTAGGTGGCGCAGTGAATAGAGCACCAGCCCTGGAGTCAGGAGGACCTCAGTTCAAATCCAGCCTCAGACACTTAACATACACACACACACACACACACACACACACACACACACACACACACAAAAACTAGCCATGTGATCTTAGACAAGTCACTTAGCCCCAGTTGCCCTACCTTTCCCTCTCAAAGGAGAGAGAGAGAGAGAGAGACAGAGACAGAGAGAGAGAGAGACAGAGACAGAGAGACAGAGACAGAGAGACAGAAAGAGAGAGAGAGACAGAAAGAGAGAGAGAGAGAGAGAGAGAGAGAGAGAGAGAGAGAGAGAGAGAGAGAGAGAGAGAGACTCATCCTCTTAGGCAGGTCTATTGCAATAAACCACTGGTTGATTTCCCTGACTCAAGTATCTTCTAACTCCAGAACAACCTTCACTTGGGTCAAATTGATCTTAAAGTACAGGTCTCATCATGTTATATACACTGCTCCAAAATTCAGTAAACTCCAGTGGCTCCCTGTTACCTCTGGGATAAAATATAAAATCCTCTATTTGGTGGTTAAAGTCCTTTACTACCTTTCCACTCTTCTTATACCTCATTCTCCTCCATCTTTTCTTCAATTCAGTGACACTGGTCACCACTATCTCCTAACTCCATGTATTTTCACTGCTTGTTCCCTATGCCTGAACCTCTTTTCTTCCCCATCCCCACCTCCTGGCTTCTTTGGATTCCTCTGAGTTTCATTTAAAGTTATATTGCTTGAAAGAAGCTTTTTCCAGTCATCTTTAGTCTTTGTGCTTTCCCTCTGAAATTATTTCCAATGCATCCTCCATAGATCGCATTTGAACATAATTTTTTGCATGTTGTCTTCCCCAATAGGCTGTGAGCTCAAGGAGAGCAGGTATGGTCTCTCGCCTTTCTTTTGTATCCCAAAAACTTACTTTAGCGCCTATAGCGTACAGTAGGTGCTTCACAAAACTCGTTGACATGACTGTACTATGTGGGGAACTGTTCATATAGGTGGGTACATTCTTTTTTTTTTTTTTAAAGCAATTGGGGTTAACTTGCTCAAGGTTACACGGCTAGTCATTATTTATGCGTGGGTGTTGGTGATATAAAAAAAATCAATAAAATTATAAAACATATCAATAAAAATTATCATCCTGAGGCCGGATCTGATCTCGGGTCATCCAAACTCCGAGGATGGCGCTCTTACTCACTGCGCCACCTAGCCTCCCCGGTGGGTACATTCTTACTGCCTGTTTGGAAAGCACATTACTATCCTTTTTGATTGTTTAAGGAAAAATATAGGAAGCACAGAAAATATGGAGGAAAAGAGTTCTGGAGTCAGAGGAACTCTGGAGGATATAAATTCCACCTCTGACACATTCCGTGTGGACTTTGCTAAGTTGCTTAATCTCCCTCAGTCAAGGTTTACTCATCTCATGGTAAATTGAGGATGTTCCATTAGATCACCTTTGAGGTCATTTCTAGGATCCTGTGAAACCCTTTTCTACCCCACCCTCATCATCAGTGATTGTCTGACTCTTCTCAAATATCATCAGAAAAAGGAACCAGGTTACCAAATCCTGGTAATTGGGCAACCTATCTTTCAGTATGTGAAATTAACTGTCAGTTCAGATGGCCTTCCTTTTGCTTCCGTTCCCACTCATTTCTATGAAGGGATTTCATTGGAAAACCAACTATTCCTTGATCTTAATTATGCAATGATAAAATTAAGTGATCAAGTTGCTCCAGGTAGCTACTGAGATCCAGTACATTCCTTCTACCTCTTTAACAGAAAACCCCAGAGAGAACCACCAGACATCAACATCAATTCCTGGGTATTTATCTCTCTTTATAGCCTTCATATTACCCCTTTGTGTGAAACCTACTGCCCCTCCACCCACAATAATATACATTTGAAGTTTTCAGAGATAGTCATTCCATCAGTTTAACTTGCCCTTTACACTACTAATGAAGCAAAGAGTATTTGAAAGATGCTTGCTAAAATCATAGATGCTGATGCTGGTGTATTAGACATTCCAGAACCCAAAGAAGATATTCATGTGTGGAGAGTAAGTGGCTTATTCAAAGGTACTTAGCAAGTAAGTATAAGGATTAAAGCCAGAAACCATGTTTTCCTGATTCCCAGGCCAGTACATTTCACCACCATGAAGCACTCAAATATAGTACCTGAAAGTACCATAAGGTTAAGATGAGACTATCCAGAGAGGGAAAGGATCATAGATAGGATCAAAGATTTGAAACTGGAAGGGACCTTAAAGTATGTTTTTCCAAGGATGTGCCGAGAAATGTTTAACAAGTTCTTCAAAAACATATGACACGCTTTTAAACTTAATCTGCATTATTACTATTTCCTCTATCACTTTCTTAATTCTAGATCATCAATAAAACATAAATAAAACTTTGATTTGTAACATTTGCTGATTTTCAAGATATAAATGCTCACACTAAAAATGAACAATTAGCTTTCACAAGCAGGTCTGAGCTGGCTCCAGCCCTCTCCTGTGAGATACAAACAAATATGGAATATAAACCCAGGAGTACCTGTTGAAATATATATTATGTTGAGCCTCACCAGTCATAAGCTTGAGTAAATCAGATAAAAATTCAAATGGAATATAAACTTTTAAAAATTTCCTTCAGATTCAAAAGATAATAAAATTTGAATTCAGGAATATTTTAAACCTGGATGATAATTGATGATAATGATGATAGTATTTACATAGTACTTTAAAGTTTGGAAAAGCACTTCAAAATATTATATCATTTGATCCTCAAAACAACCATGTGTGACCTTGGGCAAGTCACTTAACCCCAATTGCCCTCCAAAAAGCAAAAAAAATAATAATAAAATTTTAAAAAGCAACCATGTGAGGTAGGTGTTTTTACTATCTGGACTTTACAGATAAAGAAACTGACAGAAGGGGTCAAGTGACTTTCCAGGGTCACACAGCTATTCACTATTTTGGGCTGAATTTGAATTTGAATGTTTCAAACTCTAGGCCTTGTGCCATATTCACTGTACCTTCCAGCTGATAGTATTAAAGAGAGAGAAGTGTGAGAGTATAATATAAAATATGAAGTAGAAAATTACAAATAAGAGATCTGGTTAAGACATAGAGCAGTCTCTTTGGTGGCTTGTTCAAACCAACTGGTTTATCCAACAGAGGGAGGCACTTTTCAAAGCGGAGAAACATGGAGGGAAGAAGAGAAAAGCTGAAAAGAGAAAGGAAATAATTCCTATCATGATTCTTCATTGTAAACACATTTTGAGCAGATTGCAAAAAATAATTCCACTAAAATTAGATTACAAAGAGAACACAGTACACTAAGTACAATTGTATTATAGAAATAGGAAATTAATTACTCTGGAATAGGGTATTTTTACCAGGGTCTGCAAGCTTCCTCGTGTTACTGGTGACAATTTTGGACTGTTCTCTTAAAGTAATCTGAGTCACTGCAGTGTGACGATGCTAGGACTTTGATCTGACCCACTTCAATTAGTCTCTTGATCTTTAATTTAAGCTTGGGCAGTGACACCTGGATCCAGAGGGAATTACTATGGTATTAGTAAAAAACTAGTTAGCAGTTCTTTTAACGTGATTGCTTACCAAAGGCAGTAGAAGTTCATTTAGGCCAATGAAAAATATGTTAATAATTAATATGTGGCTCCAAACACGTGATGTGAAATGTGTATGCTTAAATGACCGTTTTCTAATTATATAATAATTTCTAAAAGACTTTTAAAATAATCTGAAGTTGACTAATACATGAGAATTTCATTAGTATCTGTAATTTTAATAGCGTTATAGGTTATAAGACAAGTTTATTATTTATATTATATCTGTTCTATTTGGATTTTCCCATGTTGATATGTAAAGACTCGATACAGATATTCATGGGTATGATTAATGGATATGTAACCGAATTCATTTAAATGTGACATTTAATTGTAAATTAATTTTAAAAATTCATTAAGTACTTGATATGTATAAAGCTCCAGAGAACAAAGTTAAAAGGAATAACAGACCCTACCCTCCAGAAGCTTATATTCTATAGTCTTACTTTCATGTTCTTGTGAGAGAATACTGACATTATTATGGATCCCTAAATTTTGCATATTAGCACCATAGAAATTTAACTACCAGTATTTGATACTGTTAAGAATTAATAAGAATTTTTAAAAGCTAGGTGGTAGATTAGGTAGAGTGACAGATGTAGAGTCATGAAGACCCAAATTTGAATCCTATCTCAGACACTTCAATAATCAAAAAATCCCCCAAAGAAAATAGAGTAAACCTTTTCTTTTTTCTTCTTTTTGGAGGGGGGAAGGCATGGCAATTGGGGTTAAGTGACTTGCCCAAGGTCACACAGCTAGTAAGTGTTTAAGTGTCTGGGGCTGGATTTGAACTCAGGTCCTCCTGACTACAGGGCCAGTGCTCTATTCACTGTGCCACCTAGCTGTAAACTTTTTTTTCAAGGACAAGACTACAAAAATTATAGGCAGAAACCTTCAGAACCATCCTGCCAGGGAAGGCAGATCGAGTTTTGGTTAAACAAGCTTCCTACTTCAAGCCTGCAGTGTATGGACAGAGAAGTACTAAGAAAACTAGAAAACCACATTTTGTTGGCTCTAGTCACCTAGTACTAGGAAGCAAGTAAATAAATACCGAAAGTAAGTAATGCTCTAATTCTGACTCAGTAGGGTATTTTGATATACTGAACAGTATGACCTAAGAAAAGGCAGCTAGGTGACACAAGAGACAGTTCTGGGCCTGGAATCAGGAAGAATTTATGAGTTCTAATCTGGCCTCAGACATCGTGTGGCCCTCAATAAGTCACTTAACCCCTATTTGCTTCAGTTATTCATCTGTAAAATGGGGACACACTGAAGAAGGTAATGGAAAACCACCCTAACATTTTTGCCAAGAAAATATGGGGTCACATAGAGTTGAACATGATGGGAAAACAACCATAAAAACTGAGTGTAATCCTTCTTGGGAGAAAATATATCTTTATTAGAATACGTGCCTTTTAAGTATTCCTGATGTTGAGTAGAAATACTGAATTAAAAATATAAGAATCACTAGAGATCTAGAAAGGGAAAGGCATTTGAGTGATTTGATGAATATAAACAATGATGAAGTGCTTACATTTTAATAGGAGAAAAAAGACACTTGTTAGTGTCTCTTCTGAAACCTAATGCCTAGAATGGTCACAGAGGGAGTTAAGACAAACAAGAGAATCTGAGAGTGGTTTTGCTCTGTTTTTATTGACATTTTAAAAAAGGAAATAAAGGGAAAGGAAAAGGAATACCCTATGGAAGAAATGAGGGAGAAGTGAGTAGAACTTCCTATTTCTCTTAACTATGGTACAAAAGAAAAATATACAAACATTAATGAAGGCATGGAAGGAATGAGTACCACATGAAAATCACTCTTATCTGAACCAGACAAAAGAGCATTGAATAAACACAGAGATAGCCACACATATACATATGCATACACATCACATTTGGTACAGCATTGATTTAAATTTAATAAAGAAATACATGGAGTCAGGGAAAGGGGAGTTGAGGAGGAAAAGAAGTTGGTGAAGGAAGAGTCACAAGAAACAAAAAACCTCAATCTCTGAGGGCAGGTCCTAAATTTGGGGGGGGATTAGAAAAAGCAAAGTATAGGAGCTAAGATCATTTCAATTAAAGATGACTAATATCACTAACGGCGATCATTCCTTTCCTATCAAAACATTCCCTTCAAGTATTTGTATGGTACACCGTTGTGTATGTGTATAACACCAGAATTATTACACTGCTTAAGGAATATTTAAACACAATGTATAGTGATATTAATGATCACTTCTTTTTCACCAACATCTTTATAAGGTAGGTGGAAGGCAGGGATTAAAGAAAGGAAAAGAAGATATGCTAGAGAGAAGTAAAAAATAATAATAACTAAGAATGTAAATGTTAAATGGAAGAGGACAGTAGACTACATTAGAAAGCAGAATACAACAATGCATTGTTTACAAGAAACATGTTTGAAACATAAAGCTTTACATGGAGTTAAAATAAAGATCTAGAGAAGAATTTTTTATGCTTCAGGTAAATTTTAAAACAGGGATATAGTAAATATGCTAGAGGAGGAGGCAACAGTAAGGAATAAAGACATGGATAAGAATGATAAAAAGGGAAAATAATATTATGATTAAATGGGTAGTGAAATAATTGTAACAATATATACAAACATTCTCTTTCTTTCTTTCTCTCTCTCTCTCTCTCTCTCTCTCTCTCACACACACACACACACACACACACACACACACACACACACACATACACACACACACACTAAGTATCTAAAGGAAAAGTCAATCAAATAACAAGGAGAAATAAACCTCATATAGGACAACAATATCTTCTGGATATAGAGCATAGATATAAAGTATCACACTATAAAAAAAAATTAGAGGACCAGAGAAGAAAATGCATATTTTACAACTGAAAATAGGGGAAGAATTTTTTTCTGATCTTACCTGACTAAATAAGAGATAGAGAGAATCTCAGGAGATAAAATTAATAATTTTAATATGCAAAATTGAAAATATTTATGCAAATTAAATCAATGCCATTAGAATTAGGAGGGAAATTGTTAAATGGGAAAAAAATCTCTGCAGAAATTTATAAAGATCTGATATCCAAGCTATATAGGGAACTGATTCAACTATCTAAGCAGAAGAGCCATTCTCCAAAGGATATGAACAGGCAGTTCAAAAGGGAAGAAATCTACACTATCAACAATGTTATCAATAAAATGTTCCAAATTACTAACAGAAAAATGCAATTTAAAGTGAGTAATGGTAATGGGAATTTGAAGACCTTCCCTGCTTTGAAAATATATTCTGTCCCCTAATATATATTTTGTCACCTGAATGTAATCACATGGAGCCTGTAGTGGGAGGAGTTTGCTGAAGAGTGGAGCAGAGCTCACAGGAATCCAGGAGTCAGAGCAGCTCGACAGGGTTGGGAAGACAGGACACATCCAAGGGAGACAATTAGGCTTATGAGTACATGTTGGTTTGTGGGAAGTCTAAAGGATGATGTGACTCTCTGTACTGTTGTGGCTCCTTAATTTCTTTGCTACTATGATGGAACTGACTTACTGGTTTTGGGATTTGGTTTTCTGGTGTCTGAATAAATGTTTTTGCTTTTGTCTTCTATATGGAGAGTCTGTTTTATTTTGCAATTGAGCACTATGCAAGTATTATTTATAGTGACCATAGGTATTATGAATATTACATTGGCACTACAAATTGACTCTCATATTTCATCTTATACTAATCAAATTGGCAAAAATGACAAAAAAATAAAAATAATTGCTAGAGGGAAATATGGGAAGTCAAGAAAACTAATGCATTGTTAATGGAACTATATCCTTTCTGGAAAGTAATTTGGAAGCATCCCCTAAAATACAATAAACTGTCCATAACTTTTGATCCTACAATACTATCATCAGTTACAAACCCCAAAGAGATAAAATAATGATTAATAGGACCCATAGCTACAAAATCTTCATAACAACTCTTTTTCTGTTGTTACAAAGAATTGTAAACTAAGGGAATGTCAATTAGCTGAACAAAGTATGGCATATGAATGAAGTGCAACATGTTTTGATATATGAAATGAAAAAAGAGTTGGTTTCAGATAAACCTGGGAAAACTTACATGAACTGATACAGAGTATGATGAGGAAAATCAGGAGACCAATTTATAGATAAATTTATACTTATTATATATATGCACGTGTGTATATATATGTACATATGTAAATATATATGGAAAGAGATACACACATACATATATATGCATATATATATATAATTTATAGGTAAGTACAGTTATCCCTTCCACATCACAGAGATTAGGGGTGCTCCACCTAACGATCTGGAAAATTCAAGTAAAATTTTTTGGCCCTCCCTTCTTACCAAAGAAGTCTGAATTTTTTCTTTTTTTTTTCTTCTATGGGCTGTTGGAAATTTTGGGTTAAGTATTTGGTCATAAGTTCTGTATCATCTGCTGGCTTTTACATGTCCTCTGTGGCTTCCTCAAAGCTCCCCAAAAATTCCCATCTAATTTTTTATACCAACCCATGATATTTCGAAACCATGATGTGGAAAGTGGTGATATGGAAGGGATAATTGTACAACACTGTAAATGAAAATAACTTCAAAAGACTTAAGAGATACAAATAATACAATGACCAACCACAATATCACAGGATCAATGATGAAACATGTTACCAAACTACTGACAGAGAAATAATGACATTTATTTTTAAGTTTTTTTTAAAATTAATATTTATCATTCTAAACCTGATCAACACCAACTAACATTAATATTTCTCTAATTAAGGAACAGAAAAGAGGATTGTTTATAAAACTGAAAATCTCTATTTTGTATAGTTTGCATTAAAAACTATATAACAAATTCAATTTTTAGTTTAAGAATTGTCCTGCTTATGTCTTCCTCTGAATTTTCTTCTTCCATGTGCTTTTTTTTAATGCTTCAGTGACACTTCTCTTCCTTTTTTGGCATCCCTACCATTAGTACTGCTCGCCCTGATCCTCACCTTGTATCAAAAAAAAAAAAATGTATAGTCAAGCAAAACAACCTTAAAAAAAACAAATGTTTAGCTTTAACTCTACTGGTCAAAGATTGCTTGGGCAGAGTCATCTTCAAATCTAATGGAAGTATTGGCCAGAGATAGATCATTGTGTCCTAGTGGATAGAAAACTAGATAGTCATGGGTGACTAGGTGGCACAGTGAATAGAGCACTGGCCCTGGAGGCAGGAGGACTTGAGTTCAAATCTGGCCTCAGACACTTAACACAAAAACTAGCCGTGTGACCTTGGGCAAGTCACTTAAACCCAATTGCCTTCCAAAAAAAGCAGAAAGAAGGAAAGAAAGAAAGAAGGAAGGAAAGAAAGAAGAAAACTATACAGTCAGAAAGATCTGGATTCAAGTCCTAACTCTTATATCAACTAGCTGTGAAACCATGCACAATTGTTAAAGCTCTCAGTGCCCCTAGGGAGCTCTCTAAGAAAGGGTTTCTTAAGCTGGGATCCACAGATTTCATGAGTAGATTTCAGGAGATCCATGACCTTGAATGAGAAAAAAATAAATCTTTGTTTTCACTATCTCCTTTGATTCTAACAACAACCATGCAATGTAGGTGCTATTATTGCTCCCATTTTATATATGAAGAAATTGAAACTTGGAGAAGTCAGATGACTTGCCTACACTCACACAAATAGTTGATTGAGGTGTGATTTGAATTCAGATCTTCCTGATGATCAGATTCAGCACTCTTATCTACTGAACCACCTAGCTGTCTAGACCTTTGACTTAGGGTCCTGGGTACCAATCAATAACTTTTGTCTCTAAACTGTGAAGTTCTCAAATTTCACTCCTGATTTCACTGTATGCAATCATAACTTCACTGTATGCAATCAGCATACACAACTTCACCACTCTCCAGTCCTTTCATTTTAATTTCTGCTTTATTAAAATGGAAACATACTGTCTACCACTCTTTCAGCATCTCTCCATTGTCAAATGTGTTTCTTGTTCCCACTACTAGCTGCTTAGGGAAATGTTAACTGATTCATGGTTTTAAATCCAAAGTACTTCAAAAGATTGTGCTATCTTCTCAATGTGGGGCCTGGCTCACAGTCACTGATTGGGAGATGAAGTTTGCTCTCAAGTCCCAATGCACTCATACACTGCCTGTTTCTCACTACTCCCACATCCTGAAAGTGTTTTCTAAAATCCTCTAGTGTTGCCAGAATGACAATTGACTCATGATAACTAGAGCCATTCAAGTGCTAAGGAGAATTGGCTGACACAGTACCACTAAATAGATAAATTTTCCATTGGACAAACTGATCTTAACCACCCAACCAACTCTGGGGAAAGGATGTGAATTTAGAAGATTGGGATGGTTAATCAATCAACTAACTTACAAATATTTATTGAGCACCTATTGCGTGCAATTCACTATGTTGTCATTTGGTGTGGAATTCAGAGACATCCGAGGCACAGTTCTTGTCTTTCAGGCCCTTACAATTTTGTTGGAAAGCTAAAACAAAGACAAGCGAAGGGAAAAACAAAAACCACTAATGATATAAGGCAGTAAATAAGAGCCAATGGCAGGAAATGCTTTCAGTGCCCAAAGGAGAAAATAATGACTTTGGATAAGAGTAGTCAAAGAAAACTTCACAGAAGAGGGGAGTTTTGAACTGGGTTTTGAAATAGTGCTAAGATTTTAATAGGTAGAAAGAAGAGGGGAAGGCATTTCAGGAAGATGGAGTGGCAAAGGTATAAGAGCAGAATAATTATAATAACCTTATACTTATATAGCACTTTTCTTAGAACATTTTAATGAGATAACTACTACAAGTATTATCAACTTTGTTTGGGAGAAATCTAAGAATGTTAAATAACTCGATCACCATCACACTGCTAGTAAATGTCTCAGGTAAAGTTTGAATCCATATCTCTTGACCCCAAATCCTACATGTTTTCTAGTTGGTCACAATTTCTTTAAGGAAGAAGCAGATGTAATTAGAGGGGAGAAACTAGAACAGAGTCAGTGGTGTATGTTATAGAGGAAAGCTTGAAAAGGTAGGGAAAATACCAGAGAACATTTTAATTCAAAGCTTAGGTTTGACTTACAGAGGATCTCACTCGAATCAAAATAACCACTAGGAAACATTACCTCATGACAAAGTCCTACTGCCTAGAAGATGTTTAGCTCAGATGTACCATGCTTTAATCAAACTAAATAGATGAAAATAGGTTGTCACACAAAAGATGTTTGCTTCACAAATGAATTCTTTACTAAAGAATTTACCATTGAATTCTTTGAGACAGTGAATTCTCCTAGTGCAATTATAATATTAAATATATAAAAGTTTTATTTACATGTAACTTTTGGAAAAATCCACATAGGAGATAAAAGATCTAGACCATTATACCTAGGATTCAAAAGCTAATTTCATTCTGAGACTTTTTTCCCCTTGGGAGCCCCATCTGGGAAACCACACATACCATAGACTATAGAACACTAGAACCTCTTAACATACCTACCTCTTTCCTTAAATCCCCCATCTATTGTTATCAGTTAGTTAAATGAAAACATGACTTTACGTGAAACAACATTATGGTGGCAATTAATCCCATATGAATTATAAATGTAAGAATGCTATAATGGAGGCTTACATAATTATTGACTGTGGTGGAAGCAATATCCTCTTCCCCCATCCCCAAGAAACTTAGGTTACTTCTTTCTTTAAAAGATTGACATTATCCTTGAGGCATCCTTTGGCCCAGGATGCCAAAAGGAGCTTAGTCTAACTATTAAAGTCAGATTGTGGCTCCCAATATACAATCAGTCATGAGGCTCTAGCCTCATTCTGATGCTTGCTTGTCAGACCATCATAGGCAACTCAGAGGCAGTGAAATTCTGCTCATCAGATTCAATTTTTGGTGTCCTTTATACATATATTTATTAAATTTCTTTTTCTTGCCCTAGCTAAGAATCTCTTTTTGTTAACTGTTCAATGAATATCTCATTTGTTTCAATATTGGACCTAAACTACCAGGTGGCTAGCCGGTCTGAGTTAAATTCAACCTAGAACTCTCTAGATTTTAGTTAAATGGTATAAAATTATTATTGAGACACATTGATTGGAGAATTCTTATTCTCCTTTTACATTTCTATGTGAGAGTACTTACTATAATTCCTTTATACAGGGTGTTATAAGAATCTTAGGTCAGTCTTTAAACCTTGATAGCTGTTAAGACTTTTGTGACATTCTATATATACTTCCCCCTTTTCTTTAAGGAATTTATTTTAGGAAACATTTATAAAATCCTTAATACATGGAAAGCACTTTATTCAATAATCAATAAACATTAATTAAGCACCTCCTATGTGCCAGGTACTGTGCTTAATGCTGGGGATACAAGAAAAAAGGCAAAAGACAATCCCTGCCCTCAAGGACATTGTAGCCTCAAGGATAGATAGGACTTCAACAGGATCATAGTACATGTTTAATAAATACTTGCTGATTCATTGATCAGTAAAGACAACATTTCAGAAACAGAGGACAAACTAAGCAAATAATTAGACAAGAAAGGGTGGGATAATTTCAATAAATTGTAATAGTTCAGTTTTGATATAAGTAGGTGAGAGAAGTCATGTGAGAGAACCCTGGAAATGTGGTTGAAGCCAAATAATGAAAAGTCTCATATATTAAGGAGAGATTTGGGGATCTTTCTTTGAGAGAACAACTGGGAAACTATGAAAATTCTTGAGCATTTTATAGTGAGGAAGACTATCCCCAAAAGCAGAGACATGTTGGAAATGAAATATACAAACAAATTTCTGGTTAGACAGATATTTCAATAGTTTAATAAAAATGTAATAAGAATATGAATTCTGACAAGAATGGAAAGGAGAAATATATGAAAAATATTACATAGCTGGACAGGAGATGATAATTACATGGTGATACAGCTATAAGGCCATGGTAGTCATTCACATTGAATTAACAATTAATGCTATGTGAAGTATGTGGTAAGGAAAACCTTCTCAATAATTGAAACAATCCAAAAGTAGAATAGGATGAATTTCAAGGTAATGGACATTCCTAAATGGATGTCTTCAAGCAAAGGAAGGGATTCTATTTGAGGTTTAAAGCTAATTAGATGGTCTCAAAGGTCCCTTCTATTGTGAGAGTCTATAGTTCTATGAACAGATGAAATTGTCAGAGGAAACAATGGGGGATAAAACATACATGAAGATGAGTGTATGAGGAAAATCCTTTAGGAATAGAGAAGAGGAGCCAGGTAAAAGGCAGAAAAGGAATAATTGTAAAGGTAGGAGGCTAACTGCACGTATGGAAATTTGTGGAAGCCAAAAGAGGAGCTAATACCTCCAATTTCATAAAGATAAATAATGATTTGATATCCATAGCAAATGAATTCAAGAATCAGGAAGAGATAAAAAAAAATCTGGGTAAAAGAAGAGGGCTAGTACTTTCAAACATTGCAGAGAAGACAAAGAAGAATAAGGACTACAAAGGAGTCCTTAGTTGACAATGCAGATTAATTGGTAGCCTTGGAGGGAATATTATCAGTGGAAAGCTTGGAACAGAAATCAGATTGGAAGGTTTTGAATTGGTGATAAAGGAATTAAAGTAATGAATATGAAGCTACCATCTCTAGAAGTTCATCAGTAAAGGAGACAGCAATGCCATAGTGTCTGCAGCAATGAGAAATGTTAAGAAATTGTTCTTTCATTGTTGTTATTATAACCAAAGATACCATGAGCATGCTTGTAATAGAGAGTAAGAAAACTATGGAGAGGAAAAGATGAAAGATATTGGATACACATGTAGGTGAAAGGATTAGCCATAGCAAGGAGAAGAATCATCTCTCTCTAAAACTAAATAAGAGGAGACAGACAATGTGTGAAAATTAAGAGACTTTAAAGTATGGAAAGGGAAGATGCAAAGATTCAGGAACTGACATTAGAAAATCTCTTATCTTTTAGGTAGGACAGATGATTAAGTCATTTGCTCAGAATTGAAGGGCATTGAGTGAAGGGTAAACCTTTAAGAGATCTGTGGAGAACTTTATTGTAATAAAAACAACAAACAAGACCTTGATTTTCCTTATGAAATCCTAGTACTTGCAAAAGTGCAAGCAATATCTCTTCCTGACATGGAAAGGAAAGGAAAAATCATTTTCTTCTTTGACCTTTACTCCCCAAATGTGGCTAGTCTTCCAGACAAGGTGCAAAAAGTTTTGCAATGTACAATGTAGAGTCAAAACTTTGTCATAGTTCACAGGAGATCCAATGAGCATAAATCAGAAAGTGTCATATGGTTTGCTCCCTAGAGCCTCTTTTGACCACACCTCATTTCATAGCTCCAAAATTCAACTATATCAAAAAAAGGAGTGTGTTCAGGAAATACTTTTACTCTACAGCCCAAACTCAACAAAGAACCAGCTAAATTCATCAGAGTTAGAAAAAGCAAAAAAAAAAATGTTAATTCATTTGTTTCGATTTCACAATAATAAATAATCCTGCTGCAGATAGGTAATAGAGTGCAGTAGAAAGAGAACTGGCCTTATCCAGGTGCTATGGGAATCGAATTTAAGATCTTCCCTGCCCCTAGGCCCTATGATAGGCTTATGTGCACCTGGAGCCTGTGGCTGGAGGCTTGTTTTTCAGGAGATACTTTGTGATTGGGTAGTGGGTCAAAAAGGTTGTTACATTCTCTGAGCCAGGAGAAGACTATATAAACCATGATGTGAGGTTCTGTTTTGGGGCTCACTTTGAGAAGTGTTGTGTGATTTAACCAGAGGATACTCTAGGCAGCTGTTAAGAACCCCCCTTTCCCCCCCTTTGAAAAACCCAGATGTTGATACTTCCCTCTCTGGTAACTGACTAGGTATGAATGTAATGGTTGCACGGTTAGAACCCTGTCTGCTTGATATGTTTTTCTGTTTTCTTGTAACTTCTACTTTGTAATTTCTGTCTGTATACTCTGAAGTTTGGGGTGCTGACTTTTTCCCCTGAACCAGGCAAATGATATGTTTGACTGATGAAAGCAAGATTGTTAACCCGTTTTGAGTTGCTTTCCTTTAGAAAAGCAGAACTAAGAACCTGTGTTGGCAGCCACCCTGGGGATGCTGGAGTGCTTGCTGCTATACCAGGTTGACAGGTTTGAATCCTGCCTCTGACATCCCAACTAAGTGATACCAGTACAAATAACTTTTTGGTATCCTAGGTAACCCTCTAAGGCACTAAGATACAAAATATTACTTATCTGTATTGATAGGAAAAGTTACTTGTCAGGGTCTCCCTATACTGATAAAATGAAAAGTCCAATATAAAACACACACACACACACACACACACACAAAACCCCTCATAATTACTATATTATCTAGAGAAGAGAAATAGAATTAAAGAATCATGGAGATAAAAGTCAAACCCAAAGTGAGAGAACCTATTTTGTAAATTTAACAGGTCATCAATTCAGTTCAACAAACATTTATTTAAGCCCCTGCTATGTATACCTACTATACTAGCCAATGGAGGAAGGTCAAAGGTAAATAAAACACTATTGCCAAGAAAACTAAATCTGTCATTCCCTGAAGTTTATACCCTTCACAAACCAAAGAAAATAAATTCCTAATTCTTACCGAAAGGGAGGAAGAATTTATTAAGTGCCTACTATGTGCTGATTACTATACTATTTTACAAATATTTTACTTGATCCTGACAACAGCCATACGAGGTAGGTGCTATTGTTACCCCCATTTTACAGTTGAAGAAACTGAAGCAGACAAAGAATAAGTTACTTGCCCAAGGTCAAAGAGCTAGAAAGCATATGAGGCTGGAGTTGAACTCGGGTTTTCCTGGCTCCAGGCACTATATACTATCTAGCTGCCTCAGAAGATAGACAAGAAAAGAAGGGAGTAGTACTTGTCTGGCACTGGTAAAATTCAATTTTGTGAAAGAAATTAATGGGGATGAATGAATTAATTCCATCAACAGTTGTTATAACTAATGAACTGGGTTCAACCCTGGTGCTCACTTCATCCTCACTATACTGACAGTGATAGCAGCAAGTGAATACAAAAGATCAACCTACATGTGGAAGTTCTTAGACAAAAGAATTTTCAAAAACATTTAGGAGAATTACCTTCTTTGCTTGATGAGCCTAACAGAGATGAAAAAAATATACTAAATTAGTACAATTCCTGAAAAATGCCATCAGCGAGACAATAGATGAGGAAAAAAAGAAATTTAAATCAGGCATGGGTTACACCAAATAGAGATTGTCTAATTAAACAAAGAAATAAGACGAAATTAACTTAGAGGAACTTTCCCTCAAACAAAAGTAAAATAAAGCCTGACAATGTAAAAAGGAAAGTTTATGACAGCTTTGAAAGGAAAGTACAAAAAGGAAAAAAGTGATGATTGATTTATGCCAAGTACTTGATGACTTTTGTAAGAGTTTAATATGAAGAATGGTAAGAATGCCTATATTTTAGACCAATGGCTCACAATGTGAATGAAGAATCCAGCAACTAAGTATGTGTGTTTTGGGGTTGGACGATGAGAGGGAGAGTCTCACAGAAGCCAATCTTCTGACATTCTCCTCCCCTTCAGGAGCCAGAGAACAACAGCACTTCCCTTGGAATCGTCTTTCTGACTTGTTCTCTAATGCAATTTTCCTCTGTATCTCTCTTCTTCTAAAAAGGTTTCCATGCCATTTCTAGATGGGTTCCTCCAACTGCTGTCCAGATATGCTAAGGGATTTCTCAAGCTCATGTCTTCTTTAAACATAAGTATAAAAGATCCTCACCCACTAAGTATAATTTGTACTTAAAAAAATGACTCCACTTAAAATGGGGGCCAATATTTCATCATAAAGTTTGATTAAATTTGACTATCTTGAAGAACAAAAGAAAAGTTTATAAAAATAAGTTTATTTTATCTAATGTTTAATAAAGAACAGGCTATAATTAGAACTGCACATTAATTCTTAGTATGAAAAAGAAAGGCTCAACTGTTGATTTATTTGGCACATATGTCAAAATTGCATGACTGCACAATACCACATTTTTCACTGCAATTTGACTTCCACGGTACAATCATAAAGAGGATCATTGTTGCAAAAATATTCCAAGGTCTTCATCAGTTTTCTCAGGGTATCTCTTAATACTTTGATATACAACTACTCTCTTTTGAAGCTCCTTGGTCAATCAAGAGACAAAGACCAAAAACTTGATGAATGGGTGGGGATGAATGGGGATAGTAGTAAGATGGGAGTGATACTTGAGTGGGATTACTTTTATGAGTGGTCAGTTTATGCAGGATTATCTTTGTTTTATTATAAGTTTTACTTACTTAGGCAACCTTCAGCCTTATGGTATAATAATAGAGAACCACCCTTGGACTCAGAAAGATCTGTGTTCTTAACTCTGAAATGATACATACAAGCTGAGGGATTCTGGGAAAAGCACATTTCCCAGCACTCCAGGCAACTCACTGAGGTGTCACCTTGCAGAACAACTGTTGATCTGATATGTTAGGGAGAGTTTCCACTATAGGAGTTCCCTATACCAGGGAAATTCCAGGATTCATATGATAAGTTAGGTAAGAAGCACAACTACTATATTTTCTCTTTGTGTGTAGAAAGTCGGATGTGGCTTATGGGGCAAAGTTGGAAAAAGGTTGGAAAATTGTTGGCATGAAGTGAAGAGATGAAGAATAGAAAGTGTTATCAGAACAAGCTCAAGAAAAATATAAAATTATTTTCATGAAATGATGCAAAGCAAAAATAACTGAGTATCTACCCTTCATAAGTATCTTCCAATTAATTTTGTAATTATTAAACTAACCCAGGAATTCAATTAGCTAAGAAGAAGAATTTCCACAACTGCGTATTGTTAGAATCCAAATAGTCAAGTTCAAGATTGAGATGAGCCTGCATTGAATATAGAATTAGATTGACAATAACTGCCTCCCTAAAAGAAAGAACAATAATTCTGGTATCCAGAAAGGATATAAAAATTAATACTAATAATTATAGAGGAATAACTCCATTATCTAGCTTACTAAAAGACTACAATAGGATGCTGCTAAACAGAATTGAACCTTATATTACCCCATTGTGATGTGTCAATCAAACAGGATTTAAAAAAAACAACAAAGAAACAGTATTCAATTGGTACATTATTTAAGGAGATTGGTAGTAGGTTGGCCACCCAAATAATTTTCTGCTATAATTAGTTTGGTAAATTTTATAGGGGCTTTGGTTCAGAAAGTTGTATGGATTTTAAAATATATACATGCTTATTTAACATGAAATGAAGCAACTGTATAGATCCAAATAGTATATTTTTTTATGGATTTTGATTAACATTTTTAATTTTTAAAAAGACAAGGTGATTTGTCATTGTGCCACTTATGATTGTCATTTTCTGTGTTTCGCTTTCTTAGACTGGTGGATCAGTAGAAGATTACCTGAGCACCTCAGTCACTTGATCTATCCCTGTTAGACCTTTTCTTTTGGAGTCACATCCAAACTATTGTGTATATATTAAAACCTTGTTCTTCGGATAGTCTTAAGGTTATCCTTTTTTTTATATATATATTTGAAACATTTAATGTTAAGACCTCGAATTTCAGATCCATTTCCTTCCTCCCTTGTCATCCATTCCCTCTAGGGAGATAAGTAATTCAGTATATGTTGTACATGTCTAGCTATGCAAACCATTATCATAGTAGATATATTGTACAAGGCTGCTTATAATTCCCTCCCACTCATCCCACCCCCCCACCTGGTCCATTCCCTACATGATTCTGTCCCTCTTCTATAGTGGGTACTTCCAACCTCCCCTCCCCCCAAGGATGCCCCCTCATCAATCATCCCTCCTCTCATCCCCCTTCCTCCTATTCTGCTGCAGGTTGAGATATCCCATTTAGTATGTATGTCATTCTCTCCCTGAACCAAATTCAATGAGAATGTGGATTTGCCCTTTTTTTCCCTTCCTATTCTCCCCCTCCCTTGCAACCACTTCCCCTTGCTTCTTCTACATGAGATAGTTTACCCTACCCTGTCTTTCCCCATCTCCTCTTGCCACTTTCCTCTCTCACCTCATAATTTCATCCCTTGAGTATTCTCCCTTCCCAACAAATTCAACCTATGCCCTCTATCAATATACACACACATTCACATATGTATTCATATGTCCATATACCCTTCTTCCATTATTTTCATACTGAGAAAGGTTTCATCAGTCATAGTTATTGTTTTTCCATGTAGGAATATAAATCGTTCAACTTTGATAAGTTCCTTTTGATTTCTTTTCCCTGTTTACCTTCTCAAGTATCTCTTGCTTCTTGTGTCTGAATGTCAAATTTTCTATTCAACTCTGGTTTTTTTCCTCAAGAATGCTTGAAAGTCCTCTATTCCACTGAATGACCGTGTTTTCCCCTGAAACAAGATACTCAGTTTTGCTGGGTAGGTGACCCTTAGCTTCAATCCCAGCTCTTTTGCCCTCTAGAAACTCAAGGGAGGAAGCGAATGGATCTGAAATTCGAGGTCTTAAAATTAAATGTTTCATATATATATATAAATACTATTATTAATACTATTTTGCATGTAACTGGGAGATAAAATGTGCAGGCATTGGGGCACAGAGATTCACCTTGCCCTAATGGAAAAGAAGAAGGAGGTATGGGAGAAGATACGGGAGAGAGCAGATTGGATGAGGAGACATCCTGTGGGACTGCTATTCTGGGGTGGTGGGTAGGGGAAAAACAGGGAAAAAATTGTAAATCAAAATCTGGCGGAAATTAATGATGTAAACCAGAAGTTAATAAAGCATTTGGGAAAAAAAAAAAGAAGTGGAATGGATAGAAAATAGATTTGTTAATTAGTTAATAAATAGATTGTGCACATTGAAAATATAAATTTAAGTCTCTGATAGTTTATTCAGTCTAAAAATGGGAGAGGATTAAAGTTATGTTGATAAATGTAAGGTACAGTGTACTTAGAAATCATCACAGAAACAGGAAAATGAATAAGCAAAAAATAGCACCTCTACCTGCCAGATCTTTAGGTGCAAGTAAAGTTTCAAGTATAGAGACTAAGGGAAAGAGAATATCTTGTGGACAAAATGCAAATAGCATTATGTTGGTGCATGAAGCCATATCAGTTAATATTTTAATAACCTAGTTTGGACATCATAAAACAATCTAGGTCTGTATAGATAATGTCATATAAAAATTAATTTCACTTTGGGTTTTTTCCTATATTAAATGTTCCCTCCAGATTTGCTGGCATAATTTTGTCATAGCCAGCTAAGAAAACTTGAATGTGGTTCAAAAGTATATTATCGGGCCAGCTAGGTGGCGCAGTGAGTAGACTGTCGGCCCTGGAGTCAGAAGGACCTGAGTTCAGATTTGACCTCAGACACTTAATGCACACACAAACAAAAACCTAGCCGTGTGACCTTGGGCAAGTTACTTAATCCCATTTGCCCTCCAAAAAGCAAAAAAAAAAAAAAAAAGGGATATTATCAATTTCAGATCAAAACAAGCAATATAGCATCTCCGCAAAATCAAATCATGATGACACATTAAGATCACTGAGTCTTTTCAGCTTGGTCTTCAGTAGTAGTAAAAAAAGTAACATTGATCTTACATGTTAACATTCTTTGACCTTTTACTAGTTATATTTAAATTCAGTTTTGGGCCTTTCCATGAAGATATGGAAACCTCCTTCCACATATGGAATGAATTCCATCTTCATCTCTTCCAAGTACAATCCCTAGTTTCCTTCTAAGCACAACTTGCATGCCACTTCCTACATGGTCTTTTCTGATATGTCCAGTTATTAACCCCACTAATTCTTGAAATTACTTTTTAAAAATTTTTGTATATATTCTGTATTTACTTATCTATGTACATGTTCTGTCCTCTCCCTTCCCATACTCCCCTGCCTTCCACCGAAAATGTAAGATCCTTGAAGGAACTCCTTTGTTTTTGTATTTTTGTTTTCGTATCATTAGCAACTCCAGTGTTCTCCATATAGTATTCATGCAATTATCAAATTGAATGTACCTCCCCCATCCCAAACATCCTCAAGATAGATTCTTCTAACCTATCTAAGGATTTACTTATATATTTTCAACCTGTACCACATTTTGGAATAAAAATTCCACAAGAATTCTTTCTGATGTGTAAAATAGTCTATTTTTGTTTCAAGCCTTTTAAACGTTACAAATTCTTCCTAATTTGCTGGAATTTACTTAATACATACATTTTCACCTTAGCCATATTCTAGAAAATTTTTGCAGATATCAATGGAACTAGAAAAGTCACTTAATCTCCAAGAGACTCAATTTTTTCATCTAAAATGAAAAGGTTGGTCTGGGTAAACACTGACAACCCCTTCCAGCTCTAGATTTATGATTCTATGAGCCTATATAGTCTCTCAGCTTTTGTCATTCCAAATGAAGTAACACTATTCGCATTCTTTCTCTCTCCCTCCCTATAGCAGCAAGCACCCCAATATCCCCAGGGTGACTGCCAACACAGGTTCTTAGATCTGCTTTTCAAAAGGAAAGCAACTCAAAATGGGTTAACAAGCTTACTTTAATCAAACAAACACACATTACCTAGTTCAGGGGGAAAAGGTCAGCACCCCAAACTTCAGAGTTACAGAACTTACAGATCAAACAGAAAGGCTTCCAAACTGTCCACCCATTATATCAATACCAAATCACAGTTACCAGAGAGGGAAGCATCAACATCTGGGTTTTCAAAGCCGGGGGGCTCTCAACAACGGCTTCCCAGAGTCTCATCTGGTCAAATCACACAACACTTCTCAAAGTGAGCCCCAAAGCAAAGCCTCTCCTCAGGGCTTATATAGCCTTCTCCTGGCTCAGAGAATGTAACAACCTCCCTGACCCACTGCCCAATCACAAAGTATCAAGGTGTGGGCTTTCCTGAAAAACAAGCCTCCCACCACAGGCTCCAGGTGCACTTAAGCTAGGGGCAGGGAAGATCTTTAAATTTGCATTTCCATTACACTCCCTCCTTCTCTTTCTCCCTCTCCCTGTCCCTTTTCCTCTCTCCCTCTCCATACAGCAGACCTTTCTAGATAAATCAGGTTATTTCATGTTCATTGGATTTAGTTATTGAGACTTGGCAAGTGATGGTGATTCTAGAGAAGCACAATGGAACACTAAATGCGTAGATACAGATACTGTATTTAGACAGTTAACATGGAATTTAAGCAGATCTTTGGTCAAAGGAGATGAAAGTTAATGCCTAGGGCAATCTGAACTGGAGTCAGGGCAAGAACAGATGAGAAGACAAATCAGAGCAAGGGATAATAAAAGGCAAAGCTAAAACTCCTCAGTAGTGCAGCTAATTCACAGGGACAGAGGGCTTTACAAGTACAAACAGGTTTAGTGTCAGATAAAATAGATAAAGGCATGTTCAATAAGCCACAGCAAAAATTGAACAGCTATCAAGGTGGCCATGTAAGGGCCTAAATAAGGGTAGAGACAACAGTGAACTTTGGCAGAATGGAAGGTTGCACTGAACAAGTTACCTAGGGAGTGCTGCTTTTTACAGACAATTCTGGGCTTTATAGTTATCCCTACCTTTGAAGGAGATGACTTGTCCTGACTTTAAAGGGGCCAGGACACATAAGGATGTCAGTGTCTCTCCCACTTAAGGGGAATACTTAACCAGGCTCAGGTGATAATATTTCAGCAAACAAGATGGTTGCATTCCCTCTTAAATAGTCAGGGTCCTCAAATCAAATGAGATAATATTTGTAAAGCATTTAGCACAATGCCTGGCACATAATATAAATTTAATAAATGTTTGTTCCCTTTACATACCCACTCATTGTCCTACCCATTTCTTGGAGATAGGGCTAGAGGCCCTGTAAAATTGCAGTTCTTTGGAATCAATTCTCACGAATTTAATTATCCTCTCTTTGTATGTGAGTCCCAGATTTCTATATCTCTCCCAGGCTCTAGCCTCTTATCACCAACTGTGTGTTGAATATTTCAAAATGGTTATTCCAAGGGCATCTCAAACACTACATGTCCAGAATAGATCTCATTACTATTTCTACAAAACCTAGCCCTCTTCCAGACTTCTTTTCTAAATTATTATATTTTTTGCCAAGGGAACTTGCAGTCACCCAGGCTTGCAACATCAATATCATCCTTAAGATCTTACTTTCACTCACTCCATATATCTAATCAGTTGCCAGATCTTATTGTTTCTACCTCCAAAACATCTTTTATATTTATCCTCTACACTCACACAGCCATCACCAAATTCAGACCCTTGACATTTCTGACTCTTGAAATTCTATTCATCCTCCACAAGACCATAAAAGTGATTTTCCTAAAAGAGAAGTGATCACATCATTCTTCTACTCAATAATCTCTAGAGTCTCCCTATTACCTCTAGGATCAAACATAAACTCCTCTGTCTGGCATTTAAAGCCCTTTATAACTTTCCACTAACCTACCTCAACTTTATGGTATGTTGCTTCCTTCTTACCCCTTATGATTCAGTTAAACTTACTTTCTTATTGCTTCTCAAACTTGGTGCTCCATTTCCTATCTCCACACTACCTCCATACTTAGCTATCCTGCATGACAGATTCACTGAGTCATCAGTTCAGTTTTATAAAATACCCAGTCTTTTTTGAGATTTATCTCAGGCATGTTACTTCATGTAAATGTTACATGAAGTTTTTTCTGATGTCACCAGCTTTTAGTGACACCCCCCCATTACCTTTCTTACTTACTTATATTCATACACAGTTTCCCCAATGGAAGATATGCTCCTAGAAGACAGGAGTTGTTTCACTTTTGCCGTTGTATCCCTAGAGTCTAGAAAAGTGCTTGGCACATAGTAAGAACTTAGTAAATGCTTATTATCTATTGTATATTGAGTTATTCCCACTACAGTTGTCCCTACAGTGGGTAGGGGTACTGCTTTAATGGAATCCCAAATGTGAAAGATCTTCATTAACTAAAGGATATAGATATAGGTCGAAAATTGAATAGAAGGAGAGAAAGAACATGGTCAGTTACCTTTGGGAAACTGCAAGGTGGTCTTAATGACCCCAAGTGTCTAGCTGAAACAAAGACCCATCTTTTAAACATCAATATCCTTCTGGTGATTTAACATGTTAGTAAATTATAGAATTAAAGTTGGGATCCGAAAGACAATGGAAAAGTACATGCTGGGTGTCACCAGGCTGTAACAAATTGCAAATGAGGAATTATGGGCTGGAGGGAGGAAAACCATTAAGGTTAGAGTACTCACATATTCTACTTGTAACCACATAATACAAGGAGACTATAAGGAAGGCCCCTAACATGCTGGTTGACTGACCTCTCATAGAAAATTTGTGGAAGACATGGATGAGTGTCACATACAATGACTAGTCATGAATGAGTTTGATCAACAGCACTGGAAGGAATAGGCACATGTATGAGATCACAGACCACAGGAGTACTCGAAAATAGATACAAGGAGTTTCCACCCATATCTGACCTATTGATATGTAGACCTTTTAATCTGCAGCTTGCAAATATAAAAAAAATTTAAATTGTGCATATGACCCTGAAGCTAAACAGAAATAATTTGTGTTATCCATTATTTGTTATTTGTATAACACTCACTTTTACTCATTCCACATATCCAATCACTGGTCAAATCTTGTTTTTAACCTCCATCTTTTATATACATCTTCTCCACATTCACCAAGCCACCAAGATGTTCAGACCCTCAATACCCATCAACAGACCCTCAACAACTAAAGCTAAACAGAAATTATTTTTGTATTATCTATTATTTGTTACCTGTGCCCCTCTACTCTCAGGGGCCATATTATTATAGACAATTTATAGAAGAAATGGGTGCATAGGGTCTAAGGTAACAAACTTAGCAATTGATATTTTCAGCCAATATGTTTTCACAACTGTGCACTTTCCCAATCAAAAAGCAAAAGTACGATTGGCAGATGACTCAAAAAATACCCCCCAAACAGGCTTGCTAGGATTCAAACTGTCACCCAGGAGTTTCCTGAGCAAACATTTTTTTCAACCCTGTGACAGAATGCAAACCAGTCTTTTTCTCCTCCCAAAAGACCTCCTAATTATCTCAGCTGTTTACAGCATCTAGCCCCTCTGCTCCTGAATTCTCCATTATTCTGACAGTCAACAAACTAGACCTATTAGAACACAGCACAACTCTTGCCTAAGGCAGGAACTTTGTGAGACCACAAATCGTCTAGGTATTAAAAGTCGGTGCATAAGAACTGCCCTCAGCTTTAGCGCTAAATTGCTAGTTTGAAGACATTCATTGCCGTATATTGTATTTCCACTATATTTTGCTTTAATAGACTTCGTGGCAAAGTGTGTAAGAAGAGTTTTAAGCCTGAGGTAGCACATAGTCAACTTTTCCCCCCTTTTATATATTTTTCCATCTTTTTGTTTGTCACCTTATATTGTTTTGTTGCTCCACATACATAAAACAACCTGGCAATCATGTAACAATACCCAGCAGTTAGTTGGAGGCACATATTGACTTTACTATTAAAAGTTGAAACAACCGGGCTAAAGAATCTATGGGTTATTTTTTTTCAGGGACTTGCATGAAACTTTAATTTTAAAATAAATGGAAAACATCTCCAGTCCCCTCCATCCCCAAAATTGAATAGTGTTTTCATCAACCTCAGTTTATTTCCTGGCTTTTTAGCAATTGGCTTACCTCATAGAGCACTAAAGCCAGAATAAGTAAGAACTGGAAAGAAATATTTATCAGGCACTTTTATCTGAGAGTAGCAAAGTGCATAATGATCATGATACTCTGACCTCTTGGTCAAAGGTCAGACCTGTGTAAACTCACCCGAGCACATTGTTCAGTGGGTTTACATGGAGCCAAGAATGACTCCACACCCTCTGCCCATATACAATACCACTATGTGGTAGGTCTGTATTAAAATGTACTGAAAGGATGGTTCTTTCCCCTAGTGGCCTCACTAGGGATAGTGTGGGACACTCCTGAGGAGAGCTGAACCACCTTAATTATTAGTTAGTTAAATCAGGAGTGTGTAAGCTCTATATAATTTTAGACATAGCTAAACTAATGGAAAGAAATGTGAAGATGAAATGGCCAGGAGTTGCCAAGTTAGTGAATTTAGCAAGCCAATAAAATAGACAGCTATCTCTACTCTAGGGCGTCACTAACCAATAGAGTATTGCTTCTCTGGGCCAATAAGAAGGGTAAATATCTACTTCTGAAGCTGTCACACAAATTGTCCATGGGTCTTTATACTGGCTCCTATGATAGATATATGAGATTCATCTTAACTGAAGTGGAAAGAATGAAAATACCTCCATCAACATCAGAGGGGAAAGAATGATTACACATAATAAAATATCCTCCAATATCCTCCATCACACATCAAATTCCTCTTTATATTAAATGAAGGAATTATGAATGGCAGAGGAAAATATATTAGCTGTATTACAAATTACCTTCTAGACATCTGTAGGGTGTTCACCAAAATTTCATCATGGAGAAAAGGGAGTTGAATTAAGGTGAGAATTTGGTCCCAAACTAGCCTCAAATTTAGAACAGAGGAGAATATTCTTCTTTCTGAGTATTTCTTTATGTTAGCCTGTCAAAACATCTAGATGCTAAACTGATGGGCACCATAAAATCACATATATAGATTGTGTTTCTATATGACATGTTGTCAAGTTAATTTTGTGTGTGTGTGTGTGTGTGTGACACTTCAAGAGAGATGCTTCAAGTACAGTTCTATCAGTGTATTATACAGTGTTAAGCTTGCCTTAGGCATCGACAAATATTTGTCATCTAAATCAACTAGGAATAAATGAACTAAGCTTCTTATGGACCAGAGATGTTTTGTCTTTTTCTCCTCTCTAATATCATTTGGCAGATGAGGAAACTAAGGACCAGAGAGATTAAATAACCTACCCAAGGTTAATTAAAAAGGTAGCAAGTAGCAGAAATTAAATTAGAATTCAGATCCTCTGGGTCTAAATCCTAGTGTTATATTGGAAGGAACACTAGATTAAGAGTAAGAAGACCTGGGTTCTAGCTTTGGTTTTTCTGCTTACAAGCTGTGTTATCCTGGGTTAGTAAAGAGGTAATCTGATTAGGACAGGAAGTATGAAGTCAATATAATCCAATTCAATAAACATTAAGTGGCTTAATATACATAAGGCAATATGCTAAGGTATTGGATATACAAAGATAAATGCAAAACTGTTAGACATGTCTCCACATCATAATTAGAGAAGAAAGAAGCACTAATACCTTGGAAGAGAAAAAATTGAGATGACATGAACTGAGTCTTGATAGGAATTAGGGATTCTGAGAGAGAGAGAGAGAGAGAGAGAGAGAGAGAGAGAGAGAGAGAAGAGAGCAATAAATAAATCAATTAATAGACATTTAGTAAGTGTCTATTATGTGTCAGGCATTATACTAAGCTCTATGGATACAAAAAGAGGCAAAAGACAGTCCTTGCCCTCAAGGAGCTTAAAATCTAATAGAGATGAGGCATTCTGGGCATACAGAGGTGGGAAAGGGGAATCAAAGGGAAAGAGAGCCTGTGAACAGACCAGGAAAAAACTGAGATTCTTCATAAAGGTAGATCTTCTAGTTGGCCCCAATCCTCAGATCAGACTATGCTTTTTTTGAGTGCCACCCAATGGTCTTCCCAGAGCATCTTGCTATCTGCCTATGAATGTTGCCACATTTCTCCCCATCTGGACCAGTACTCTTTATCCTGGACTTCCAGAATCTATGGTGTCAGCCCTTGTGAAATTTAACTAATCGACTCATTTTTACAACTTGTGCCTTGGGTCCTTACAACAAATCCCCTTATTAAAATGAATTAATGATCTTAACAAACAATCTTAATAAGCCTGTTATGTCAAACTAGCCTGAGATCTTAGACCAAACTATATTTCACTCCCATCCACTCAGTCATTCAAGTCATCTTGCCATCAGCCTACTGCCACAGTAATTTCAATGACTCCAGACTCCCTCCCATCCCTTCATTGCTTTCCACCTATTATTCTGGACATGGTTATCAATAGTACCATTGTTACTTTACATCTAGAAAGATCATAACAGTTGATCAATTGAAATGATTGTCCATTGGATCAACTCACCATCCCTGTGACTCCCCAGACATTCCCTACCCCCAGACACTACTGCCTCATATGTGTTTACTTCCCCATTAGGATATGTGTCGCATAAGGATAGAGATGGCACACACACATGTATACATAAGTATATGTGTGAATATATTTGTTTATATACACAAACATACATGTATATACATGCATGTTTTAAGACAATATGGAGTCTATCTCTATTCATGATTAAACAGCAGCTCTGTATCCTTCCTGTGAACCTGGATTCAAATCTGCTAGCAGATACTTACTGTAGGACACTAAGTCACTTAACCTTTGTCTGCCTCAGTTTCCTCATCTGTAAGATGGAAATAGATAATAGTGCCTAAGGCCATAAGAATAAACTGAGATAATATTTCTAAAGTGCTTTATAGACATTAAAGTAATACATAAATAAATGATATTATTAATATCATTATAATTTGTAAATAGCTTGTGTTTTTTGAGCTAGACGAATGCTGATTCTTCACAGACTATCCAGATTTGGAAAACCTGTGGTCTTGAGGCCACATGTGTCCCTCTAGGTCCTTAAGTGCCACCCTTTGACTGAATTTCACAAAACAAATCCCCTTATTAAAACGTGGACTCGGTTCAAAGATCACATTCAAGGATTTAGAAGGCCACATATGTCCTCAAGGCCACAGGTTCCCCACCCCTAGCACTAAGCTAATGCTTCTGGGCCTTCCCATAGAAGAAATTTTCAGATGTTGTCCTTCCTGCTTCCCAAACTTGGAGTGGGTGAAAGGGACTCTCAAGAGAGGTCCTGGACAAAACTGAGAGATAAAGTAGAGACTATAAGGAGAGAGAGAAGAGAAAGGAAGTGAGGGGAAGGGAGAGCAACAACAGGAAATAATTTATCCTACCTTGTATTTTTTTCCCTTATAACTCTGTTTATAGCTAGTAATGTAACTATAAAAAATATCTGCCTGTGTGATATGTACTTCAGTGTGTTAGTTGAAATGTGAGATATAGTTTAGAAGGCTGTGTGTGCCCTTTGGTCTATTGACTTTCATCCAGTCTTCCCAGTTCAAGCTAATATGACCTCCTCAGTTTCAACATAGTGCCTTCTTATTCAGAACCATCTTTTTTTCCCAGGAGGAGGAGAAAGAGGAGGAGGAGGAGGAGAAGAAGAAGAAGAGATGAATGAAAATCTATATGTACCATTATTTTTGTGGAGGGGAAAGTAGGATAGATTCCTACTTTCTCATGAGATTCTTTTCCTTTTGTTCCTCCTAATCTCTTCCATATTCGCCATCTTTTTTCTTGCAGATTTCCCTACTTGTGAGAATTCTAGAATCTATCTGTTATGAATTCCTAGGGTCTCCTAAGTATTGGATGCTTCTGACTAGGATAAAATAAATTTTGATACCCCCTATTGAAAGGTCTCCCACACCTTGTATCAGAACTGGGACAAGGGATTTGGGTACTTTAGAGAAGGTTTGAAAATTATATCCCTTGTGTATTCCTGTCCACCAGAAGCTTTAAACCTTCACAGCAATATATGCAACTTGGCATCACAAAATAAACTCCTATGGGCCAAGGAGAGGAAGATTCCCTGAATTTAAAAATGTGCTTATTTTTTAAAATATTGAAATAGATCCTTTGTTATATCCCCCAATGGGCTGGGGTATAAGCAGCTGTCTACCTTACCTCCCAATCCTGACCTCTGGCATATCTGTTGGTGGTTTATACAGCAGCATGCAGGGTTACTGTCCTTCTACAAACTTCTTCACAGCAGAGAGGGCAAATAAGGTTTCACACCATTTCCTGTTTCTCAACAGAGTTTGGAGTCTCCTTCCATCCCCCTTGTTTTTGTTTTTCTGTTCATTCTTAGAAAAACCTGGAGTTTATTAGAAATGGAAAATAATCCAATTAGGAAGAAGGGATAATCAGAAACTTATATTTAAAACTAAATTTGTATCTTATCCTTAAACATTTTATAAAATTTACAGTTGGATTGACAATTTTACCAGTACTTAGAATAAAATGTTATATGTGTACAATTCTACTAACCTAAGATTTTCAAGGCTTAAGAAAAAATTCATAGCACTATTCCACAACCATCTGAGCTTTGGAATTATTAAATCAGGGAGACTGAGTTTAGTTGTCTTTTATTTAATTCCTATATCTGTCTATAACTCATTGGTTGAGACTTGTCAACTCAATTAATTTGGAACCTTAATTCACCCATCTGTAAAATGTACAACATCACTCAGGTCACCATGCAGAAATACTAAAAAATTTCATTAACCATTTTAAAGAGATTTTACATTATTTTCTCTAGAGGATCGATACATCTTTTTTGGTAGAATAAGTGATAATGTCCATTACTTTAAGATTTGAATTTTAAATATGATCTTTCAGCCCAAGTTAAATGGACCAAACTCGGTATTTGGTATTCTAGAAAGGACTGATTGATGATGGAGGAATTTTCATTTTCACAATGTTTGGTATGAAGAGCCTTCACATTTCCATTTCAGAAATTAAATAGTGATAATGTTATTGTAGAATGGTTCTTCTCCTAAGGTGTTTGTTACAATGAAAGTGAAAATGGGCAAATTATGATAACAATGGTTTTACACACATACACACACACCCTCCCCAAACTTGGAAGGCTTATGAGGAAAGCAAGCTTGCTCTGTTGTTCTGAAGGGCAACCCCAGTGGGGACAGAATGTCTTTTATATCTTGCATCAAAAAGTTTAGTTGTTGAGTGGGAATGTTAAATTTCTGTCCAAATCTGATTCCCAACCCCAAGAGAAATGTATTTCTCTCAGTCTAAAATAGTATATTACAAAATGTATATAGGGGGCCTGTTGTTTTATTTGTTTGACATGACATTCTGTGAATGAAACGTGCCACAAAAAAGTTATTTCTCTGTTATCCACCTGCACCAATGAGGAGAATACAATTATTTCTCCTTGCAACCCAGAGATTTGAAGTCAGAGCCCTAGAAAGTTTCTCTTGAAAAATATAAACTGCTTTCTTTATTCTCTCTGTCATCCTCCATGCCTGGAACGACTACTGACTTCCCCAGTTTCCTTTACATAACATCTAAAATCCCACATGATATAGGAAATCTTCCTCAATCCCTTTTAATTCCAGTGCCTTCCACCTGTTAATTATTTTCTACACCCTGTCCATAGCTTGCTTTGTATTTAGTTGTTTGCGTGTCATCTCCCTCATTACATTGTAAGCTCCTTGAGGGTAGGGACTGTCTTTTGCCTCTTTTTGTATCCCCAACACTTAACACCATGCCTGGTAAATAGTAAATGCTTAATAAATACTTATTGGTTGATTCATTGAAGCAATTGGATTTGGCAAAATGTCAATGAAAAACTTATTGAGAAACCTCAGCTCAAGTCACCTAGACTCTGTTTGGACAGGTTTTTTGAGAGAAGGGTTTTGTTTTTTTTTTTTTTTTTACTACTTATGATACCTGAGAAGCAAAAGGAGAGATTGAACAATTATTCCAATCGTAATTAGAATCCACATTTCAACTGTGGGGGTGGGAAAATTTCTACAAGATAGATTGTTAAGTTTGAGTCTAAGGGTTTATGAAGTTGTAGCTCTTTTTCCCCCCCGAACTTGGGATTGATACAAAGTGGAGCTAGACAGTTTGTCTTAGTCCTTGTTCCTGGGCAGTATGCAAAAAAGGAAACCAAAGGAAAACCTGCTGCAGTAACTCTGAAGGGATGTGGAAGAGGAAGTCAGAGAGATGGAAAGGAGAGCAGGAGAGGGTCAGGGAGAAAGAAAGGAGGGCAGCACTGGGAGAAGACATGAAAAATTAGAACAGAAGCTAAGAGCACTCAGGAGAGCAGGGGAAATGACAGATAGAAATTAGAACAGGAGCTAAGAGTAGAGCAGAAGAGGCGACAAGAACTAAGAAACTCAAGGAGGGGAGAAACAACCGAGAGAGGAAGTGCAGAAAAGAAATAAAGAAATTGCAGCTGAAATAAAGAGGTCCCAGATTCAACGTTTTAGTAGAGACATACTCTGCTATGGATCAAAACAAATGATTTGATGTTCTTAAATGATTCTGAGAGAAGGGATGGAATATGTCCCAGCAATCAATATACATTTTATGCCTGCTGCACCTTTCAAAAATGATCAAGAAGACACTGTCAAGTAAGTGTACAATTTTTTAAATGACTTTTGATTATTCAGTTCAGTAGTTTTAAGGAAGAAGCTTACACACTGGCTGTATAAGCAAAAAAGGGATTGCAGCAATGTTTTAAAGATTCAGATTTGTGCTGGTCACTGCAACCATCATATTGATACTCAACTACAACATATGCGATGTGTCTTATCTAACTGTGGAGCACACAGTTACTTGTGGGATTGCCTTAGAGTTGTGTCTTATGGTTTTCATTAGAAAGTAAACATTCTTGGAAAGCTAGAGAGAACTTGGGGTTTGTGGGTTGACTGTAATGGTTTGGAGCGCTTTTGGTAGGTATGTTTTGTGGTCACTTTTACAGGATGAAAATATCTGATCTGATTCCAATGGAATGTTTTGGGGGACCTCACAAAGGAAATGGTGAGGCCTATGTTATTGTACCTTCCAAGCCAGAATGGCTCTTTATGTCTACCTTCACTCCTCTCAGTCTTACTTCCTACAGTCAGACATTCCCACTAGGACAAGAAAAGGCATATCATGTGTGAGCCTTTGTCCATCTAGCTGTTGTCCTATCTAATCTAAAATCACAATTTTAATTGCATTCCTAAAATAAGCCTTTTAATATGTGAGCCTTTCCATTCAATAGATATTAGAAAAAGGTGATATGTTTCTTTGAAGGTGATCTTCTACCAATTATCTAACCATTTATAGCCAAATTATAAGGGGCTCACAATATAATATTCATCTTGTGATTATGCAGATGGTACCTGATTTTTATCGCTAACTTACAATACATACTACTCTCCAATGTTTGCTTCCCTTTGGTCTAGAAGTATACATGTTTTCCCTATTTTGAAAAACAACAATTCTATTTAACTTTGCTATTTTCACACGTTATCACCTACTTCCTTTTTTCCCTTTTAATTAATTTAATTATTAATTAATTAATAATTTTAATGTCATATAGAATAACTCATATTCTCTCTCTTTAATCTTTTTGATCTACCTTGTGTTCAACCAATCCACAAGCATTTTGCTTAATATATGTTAAGCTCTGGCGATACAAAGGAAGACCAAAAAGAAACTAACAAAACAAAAACAAAAACAAAAAAGTAGCCCCTTCCCTCAAGTAGCATACATACTAATAAGGAAGATAATACATAAATACATAGATATAAGCAAGATACATACAGAGTATAAAGAAGTTAATTTTAGAGGAAAAGGCATTAGCATTTGGGGGAACCAGAATGGTTTCCTGCAAAAGGTTATGTTTGAGTTGTGTCATGAAGGAAGCCAGGGAAGTTGAAGAGGTAGAGGTAAAAAGGAAGAGTATTGCAATGCAGTCAGTAAAAAGACAAAGTACAGAGTTCCATGTGAAGAGCATCAAGTAGCCTAGCTCCTTGATCCTCTTGGATTGTAGAATTGTGAAGGAAAGTAAAGTTTGAAGAAACTGAAAAGATAGGAATGGGTCAAGTTGTGAAGAGCCTTCAAATAGATGACGTCATATTTACTCCAGAAGGTAACAAGGAACCCCTGAAGTTTATTGGGTGACATGATCAGACAACATATTTTAGGAGAATCCCTTTGGCAACTGTATGAGATGGATTGGAGTTGAGAAGGTCTTGGGACATGTCTACTAGAACTCTTCTTTCTCATTGACCACTAACATTCTACTCACCATGCCCAGAATCTTTTTGTTAGGCCTCACTTTCCTTGGCCTTTCTTCAACATGACACTGTGGCCCATCTACTTCCTTTGGCTATTCCCTATGACCTTAAATTAGGCTGCTTCTTCTAATTCTTTTTCACTACCTTTCCCTGTTTGTTTTATTGTATCTTCCCACCCCATAGGTAATCCTTAGCATTCTGTCCTCAACATTCATCTTTCAACTTTCACCTTTGTAAGGATGGTTCTGCAAACTACATCTCTAGCCTTGATTTCTCTCTTAGGCTCTGTTTCCACATTGCTAATTGCCTGCTTAATCTTTCTATCTGAACGTCCCACAGACCTCATTAAAAATCTGTAAGTTTGAATCTATGTTACTGAACTCTAACCCAAACCAGATCTTCCTCCTGGATTCTCTCTTTAATGAAACCATCATTCTTCCAGTCACTCATGCTTGAGAGATCACAGGAAATTTCTGTTCTTTTCTCTCCCTCCATCTTAACATCCAAACAATTGCAGTCCTATTCATTCTACCTCCTTAATACTTTTCCTATCCATTCCCCCTTTTCATTCTTCTTATAAAAACTAGCTCAGGCTCTCATTGCCTCTTACCTGGATGATTACAATAGCCTTTTGATTCCCTAGCTTCCATACTATTGCTCTTCTGAGTCATCTTGTATACTATATATGCATATATATATGCATACACATACAGAAACTCCAAAAATTTTGAATCCATCATCCCTCTGCTCAAAATTTGTTAGTAATTAACTACTGCCTGTTATATAAAGTCCAAACTCTTTATTCTGACATTTAGTTTCTTTGACAACCTGCCCCCCATTTTCCTTTCCAGGCTCATCTCCTTTAAATACTTTCCTGCATCTAAACTGAACTATTCACAATTCACTAAATCATGTGATCTATACTCTTCAGCCATTAAATCTTTGCTCATACCATTTTTTCTACTCTCTTTTATCATTCTTCCCATCAAAATCTTACCCATCTATACAAATATATTTCGAAATCCACTTCTATACAAAGGTTCTGTAGCATCAAGAGTAAATGGCCTTATTTTCCGAATTAAAAATACACTTATTTGTGCACATCTCAAACACTGCCTTGTATCGTATCCATTTTTGTATGTTTTGTTTCCCTAACTACATCTTTAGAAGAAGACTATATCTTTTAGATCTTTGCTATCCCCTACAATATCCATCACAGCACTTTGAGAATCAGTAAATAATTTAACAGAAGGAGTATATGTTTTCTTCTTAGATTATAAAGTCCTAGAGGGCAGAGACTTTATTATTTAGGCTTGATGTCTCCTTAATTGCTTACCACTGTTCTCTCTAGAGAACAGGTATAGAAATGTTTGTTGCCTGAGAAAGGATAAATAGCATTATGCTTTGTTGTTGTTGTTAACCATTTTTCAGTTGTGTCTGACTCTTCATTGCCCCATTTGGGGTTTTATTAGCAAAGATACCAGAGTGGTTTAACCATTTCTTTCTCCAGTTAATTTTACAGATAAGGAACTGAAGCAAACAGGGTTGTCATGTGTCCAGGGCCACATAGCTAGTAAGTGTCTGAAGCAGGATTTCAACTCAAGAGGTGGAGTCTTCCTGACTCCAAGCCTGGTGCTCTATGCACTGTTTTACCTAGCTGTCTAGCATCATGCTACCCTCTTCCTTGTCAATTAGACTCAAAACCCCTTTGATCATCTTTGATACTTACCCCACCACATCCAAACAATTCCCTAATTGGATGTCTTGAATATTTCAAGAATTCATGATTTTTTCTGACATGGAAACTCACCCTATGGATGCAGAGCTCAACCTGTCTATGAATCGGTAGACAGTTTTCAAGAGGTGCCACAAACAAAAACTTGATCATCCTACAGGAAATATACTGTTATGCCTCTTAAAATGCTCTAGTCTGGTCCCTGGAAAACATACTACTGATCCCAAACTTGAAGCATGTCCAGCTGAGTAGAACCTACCAGCATGTACATTCTTCAGGGCTTGCATTTGGAAACCCAAAGTCGGTTTCATTTGACAAGTAGGACCTTAGTGAAGACCTTTCAATCTACCTTCAGAAAGTCTCTCAAGTCCACCTCGATGCCTCGATTGTTACAATTATTCCTTCTAATTTGTCTCCTTGTAGCAATCTCATTCAATTTGCATGTGTTTATTGAACTGAATGAATAATTTTCATATAACCCCCTTCATTGACAATCCCTTTGTATTTTCACTCTGTTGTTTTTCACTTGTGTCCATTTCTGTATCTACCTATACAGAAAAAGTCCATTAATTGCTCTAACAGCTACAGTGCCATACCATGTCTATCAGCCAGTCCATTGCAGTTAATAAAACAAACAAACCAACAAACAAACCAAATCAAAATATATGCCGCAAGTTAAATGTTATAGAACTTAGGGACTATTCAGAAAACATCATTCATGGCTTTGCAAATAGGCAAAAATGTCAAGTCAGCTCTCTTCTGAAGCTGTTTGAAGACATTTGCAACAATGAATGCATGATTAAGTTTATTGTTTAGCAAACAGTTTGCAGACATTAGCCAAGGAAGAGTTACAGCAGCAGTTTACAAATAATTGCAATTGAATTAGGCAGTCTGCAATACGAAAGCAGTGCAAATAACTTGCCAGTTCCATAAAATGTTTTGCAAACAGATTCTGTGAGGAAAGAGAATGAGAAAACCAGAAAATTCAAAAAGGGATGCTTTAAAGTCTGAGCTGCAAATAATGAAAGAAGATGCAGCCAGAAAGGTATTTCTGCTTTACCTGAGCAATGCAATCTTCCAGAGTTGAGAAGAAAAAAGAATAGCATGACCCATCAACTTGACACTTAAAAAATAAATGGAATAATGGTGACACTAACATTTTAAAATAACCTGGCAAAGAAGGAAACAACTAATCAAAATATGCAATTTTAAAAAAATTTAGATAACTTTGCTACAATACTATGTGGGGGAGAGTTGGCAGCTAGGGGGTATAGTATAGTAATAGAGTGCTAAAACTGTGGTAAGGGAGTATTTTTTTCCGCTTTTTTTGGAGGGCAATTGGGGCTAAGTGACTTGCCCAAGGTCACATGGCTGGTTAAGTGTTAAGTATCTGAGGCCGGATTTGAACTCAGGTCCTCCTGACTCCAGGGCTCGTGCTCTATTCACTGCTCCACCCAGCCATCCCAAGTCAGGGAGTTTTGCAATGAAATCCTGCCTCAGGCATTTATTCACTGTGTGACGCCAGGCAAATGACATAAGCCCTGCTTACCTCAGATTTTTAATCTGTAAAATGGGGATGATAATTGAATCTACCTTCAGAGTTGTGAAGGTCAAGCAAGATAATATGTGTATAACTCTTTGCAAACCTTGAATTACTATATAAATATTTACTTTATTATGATGTTTGTGTTTTAACAATAACCTATTAGTGATGATAAGGAGCCTGTTTTAAGTTGTGAGATCCAGGTTCTTTAATAATTAATACTTTACTGTTTCCTTTATTTAGGAAAAAAAAATCTGAAAGAAAAAGAGGAGGGATGAGAAAGGAAGGGAACGGAAGGCAAGGGAAGGCAAGGTGAAGGGAAAGAAAAATGGAGCAGAGGAAACTCAAATTAACATTATTTTAAGCCTCTGAAACCCCTGTTTGAACTGATAGCTTAATTTCCTGGATAAGAGTCTTTATTTACTTTATCTTTGCTACAATGATAATAATAATTTTTAAAACAGTCAAGAAACATTGGGGAAAATAGGAATTTGTTTTAGTAAAACATTCTGGAGAAATGGAGTACCCACTGTTCTTTAGTGGTTGAAGGTTGAACTTTTGTCTTAAAATGTGGCCAGGGCATGTGGTTTCCCTAGTATAACCACACCCTTTATCATATGTTATTGATTTTGTAACTCTCCAACCAAATGCTAAGCCTTAAAAATGCATTTTGAGGAAGAATAAATGGAATTAAATAAACCTTAAACTTCAATATCATTGCATCTAGTGTTGAGATAATTGATTGTACCCAAAGAAGAATCAAATTTCATCTCAAGCAAAAGATCCTAAAACCAATTAAGATGAATTGAAACTCTCAATTCTAGACATCACAAAGTTGTAACCACTTAATATTTTGAGGTCTACAGACCAAAATGAACTTGTGAATAGTCAGTAAATATCATCTGACTCTGCTCAACTAGATACAAAAACTATAGGGAATATTTGAAAGAGCAAGCAATTCTTGTGATTTTCTGGACTTATTTTGCAGATTCATGAGGTTTTTTTTTCAGTTATGGTAGTTAATTCTGAGGAACTAAATATTTTCCCCAAATGAATGTCCATGCTATCCAATCATTCCAGTAGAGTTGACTGTAAATCAATTTTGGGACCTATAGTTTGGGATAAACAGGAACATAACTATTTATTTGGAAATGGAATGAATATACCTATAATTACATGGAGTCTAAGTGATTTTTTCCCCTTTTTCCCCTGGTGGCCCTTGAAATATCATGCATGATCTCTTTTATCTACATGCAGGGAAAGGATGGCTAGTATCAGCACTTGTTGATCCCATTAACCAGGAAGACTGACAAGAAGTAGACAATTATACCTGACATGAATATTAGTGTGGAAGGGGCTATTGTAATGGAGACTCTTGCTAATGGAATAAAGATGACCTGTGTTGTCTGACAGATGTCAAGTAGATTGGAGTTCAGAACAAGTTATGACAATTTAATCTGCATCACAGGTAAAGACAAATTGTATGACTGATAACCCTGATTTTTTAACGTACAAATTTTTATCATGAAGTGGAGAAAGACAGGCTTCTCACCATGCTAAAGTAGGTCAGCATTACTCCTTCAGAGTTTCAATACTATCAATGCTTTTGTTAGTTGTGGTTATCTTCTCTAGGTCAAGGAAAGAAAGAAAGAAAGAAACCAAGGAAAGTGAATTTTAAAATGATATAAATCAATCCTAGAATCAAAATTCTTCAATGTAGTTTTGACCTCAGTGGCAAAAATATAATTTCTCTTTCTCTCTGAGAGGCATTAGTGACTTATTTCAAGTAGGAGAAACTACTTGAGATCCATCATCTCTAAGAAATAATGGAGCCTGAAATATTTTGTATTCAATCCATTTTTTTTACTTTGCCCTTGTCATACATATTTTTCCTATTCAAATAGCTATGTAAAGAGAGAATGGTTGTGAGAAAAAAATGTGTTTTTCCCTTTTTTTACATATATCATGGAAAAGAAAGGAAGAAAATAAGTTGACCAAAAAACTGCAGGCTTTTAGATAGTTTTACTAAAAATTAAATCTAGCACTTGGTACAAAGTTTAAGTTAATTAAAATAATAGAAACGGTAGAAGACAGCATTACTTAATGCTGGATTTAATAAAGCAATCAAGAACAATGAGATATTTTTTAGAATCTAAAGAACTTCTTCAGTCCCAGTGACTTTAGAAAAAGTTTGTATAAGTATTTAGTATGATAATATAAGTAATTAGAATAGAAAGTGACTTGTGTAGTACGATTGGAAGGAATCCCTAAAATATTCTCATCTCTTATGAAACTACTATCACTTCACTCTTTTCAATTATGAAGGGTTTTTATTAAAAGTCTTTAAGATGTCTTTATTAAAATACCCCATAGAAGAGGTCACTTTCTAAGTGTTTATCTCTTTGGAATTTAGTTCTCAGGTAACCTGGCAAACATTTACTGCACCTAGCTGACCCCAGGAACCTGATCACACCATCTTCTTGCCATGTTACTTTGTACATTCCTCCCTTTCCAATTCTGACTGAGAATGGTAAGCAAATCAATATTTCTATTGGTGCTAAAAGGGCATAACAATCCCCAGTCCTGTAGTTGCATTCATAATTTGCGTAATCTTCCCACACCATTACACCCCTATATGTTACATTAGAATGCAAATCCATTGAGACCAGGAACTGTCTTGATTCTTTGTAAACGATGATGATGAGAACTAGAATTTATATAGCATATTAGGTTTTTCAAAGCTCATTTTATCTTTGCAACTCATTTTACAATCTTATTTCATTCTTGCCACATTGGGTGCTATTATTATGCACATTTTACAAATGAGGAAACTGATACTTGCCCAGGTTCACATAGCTAGGCTGGATTTGATATCAGGTCTTCCTAACTCCAGATCTAGATCTATCCCCTGTGCCACCCAGCTTCCTGAAGCTCCTGTGTTTAACACAGTGCTTAGAACCTAGAAGCACCTAATATATATTTTTAATTCTTCATTCAATAACACTTATTTTAGAACATTAATTTGTATATATGGTAATAGTCTGTTGAATGAGTGCAATGGGATGAGAAAAGGAAGAAATGGAATGAGAAAAGATAAGAAGGATAAGATAATGCCAAAAACAACCTGAAATTTCGCTTTTTTCCAGAGGACAAAGCTTGTTTGGAGATTACGTGGGATTTGCATAGGGTCCTGTGAAATCTGACTACTTCAAGGACCAGAAACAAGGAATTCGGCAATTCAGCTAATTTATTAAGTATCTACTACATGCAAAGCACTCTACTAGGCACTGAGAGAGATGTTCAGGATATGGTCCATTACCTCCCAGAAATTACCACCTATTATAGAAGCTAAGACAAATAATTATGATACAGAATAGGAAATAGTAAGTCCATGAAAGAGATACTAAGTACTATATGGGTTCAGAAGGAGTCACTTACCACCAGGAAAACACAAGGTCGAGAGAATTCTTTATGTACTCCAGCTGCACTTCACTTTGAATGACAGGATTTCAACAGACATCAAACCTGTATTTCAACTATCTAGGTTTGGGTAGAGAAGAGGTCACTCTAGTCTTAGGTAATGAGATTGCAAAAGAATGGAGGTGGAGAAGTGAGGGATATATGCAGGGAATGGTGACCTCAGTTATAGTACAAATTAAATGAAAGAGAGTGGTGTGAGCTAAAACTGACAATACAAGTTGGTACAAGGGTGTGGAAAGAGACCTTGATTGCTAAGATGAAGATTTTACACTTGTTTGGTAGGCCATAGGAAATGACTGCCAGCTATAGAGGGACATGCTCAAATATAAACTCAGAAAAATTACTCTGGTAGGACATATCTGATATTGGATAGACTAAAGTCAGAAAGGCAGATTATTTCAATATTCCACTTGAAAGACAGCAAGAGCCTGAACTAGGTTCAGCATAAATGGGAAAGGAGACAGAGAAAGATAGTAATTTCTAAATCAATAGGAATTAGTAATACTTCATCCTTTAAGGCTCAATTCAGGCATGACTTTCTCAATGTGATCTTCCCAGATCTCCCAGTTATCTTATATCTATTCTTCTATGTATCTGTCCCAGAATCACATTGTAATCCTTTGCTTCCTTGTCTTATCACCATTCATACTTTGATAAGCCTTAACCCTAGTTTGCTTCCACCTCCTGCACAAAGTCATGCAATGGTAGTGACTGAGGTCATTTCTAACTCATGTTATATATTTTCACTAGGGCCTCCTTAGTTGATTCTCTTTACTACTTACAACAATTGTTCCAAACCTGTTTCTCCTTAAACTTCCCCTGCCAACCATCTCCTCAATTTCATAGCATAAGACCTCCCCTCATACTTAAGTATGAGAAAATAAAGGCCATTTACCATGATTTCTCTCTTGTCATGTCTTCATTTTGAAACCCTTTGACACCATTGCCCATTCTCTTACTCCAGTCTCTGATAAAGATGGGTTCTTTTCTTGACCAAGGTCAATCCTCTCATATGTTCCTTTGATCCCATTTCTTCCTATCTTCTCCAGCCAGTTGCACCCAGGGTCCTTCCTTCCCTCATCACTTTCGATTTTCCTCTATTTATTGATTCTTTTGCAGCTACCAATAAACATACCTAGGCTTCCCTACTTGGAAAAGCTTCACTAGACCCAACTAACTCCCCAACTATTGGCCTATTTCTCTTGTCCTTTTCTCAATGACACACTTAGAAAAATCTGTTTTTCATTTCCTCTACGTCCTTCCTGCTCATTCTCTTCTCAACACTTTGCAATCTAGCATTAAACCTTATCACTCAACTAAAACTGTTTTCTCCCATCTCCAAAGATGCTTTAATTGTCAAATATGATGGCCTTTTTTGTCAATCCTTTTCCTTCAATGACTTCTCTACAGCATTTGATACTACTGTCAAACCTCATTTTCTGGGTTTGAGGATGTTTCCTTCTTTCGGTTGTCCCTCTATCCATCAAATCATACTTTCTCTGTCTCCTTTGGTAGATAATCATTCATGTCAACTCCTCTGTGGATGTATACAAAGGTTCTTTCCTGGGTTCTCTTTTTTCCTCCCTTTATACTTTCTCTTGGTAACCTTATCAGTTTCCATGGTTTTAATTTTCATCTCTATACTGATAAATCCTGTATCTTTATTTCCAATTCTGTTCTCTCTCCTGAGCACCAGCCCTACATTGCCAACTGCCTATTGGACACTTCAAACTGGACATTTTCATCTAATGCCGCATAGTTATCTCAAACAGCCTGTCCAAAATGGAACTCATCTTTCCCTCAAAATCTACTCCTCTTTGAAACTTCCCTATTTCAGCTAGGGGCAGACCGAGGTTAAGTGACTTGCCCAGGGCCATACAACTAATAAATATCTGAGGGTGGATTTGAACTCTGTTGTTCTTGACTTCATGTCCAATGTTCTATCTACTATATCACATTTTTAAAGAACGGAATTCATTTAACCATTCCTACTCCCAAATCAGTGGATAAGTTCATGGGAAATACTGAGAATTATTAGAGGAAATGGAATTTTTAAATCCTTTAAAAATATTATACAGTCAGTGTATTCTGACATATGTATATGGAATAAATTTATATAGTGACTCCAACATATTTACTGCTACTCCAAATCTATATGATACACACCAGTCAAACTGGACTATTTTCTATTCTCCAGATATAACCTATGCTTTCCATTTTTTGGACCCTGATTTAAAACATTATGGACCATCCAAACATAACATCTTTGCTGAACATCTTAATTATCTTTCAAAGCACAGATAAAATATCATACATTTCATGGTCTTTCCTGATCCCTCCAGCTAGAAGTTCTCTTTCCTTCTTATGATCCCAAGAAACAATTTTTATACGTCTTTCACTTACTAAGTACCTTTGCTGCCCAAGGCATTATATAATGTTAAGTACTTACATCATAAGCATTAGAGGCAATATGTCAGATTAAACAGTATTGGACTTGAAGTTAGTAAGATGTTAGTTCTAATCTCACCCCAACACATACTAGCACTGTGACCATTGGCAAGCACTTCACTTCTCTGATATTCATTTTCCTCATCTCTCAAATGAGAACAGTAAAATCTGTTACTTAGCAGGGGACGGTTCAAAGTTCAAAGAATACTGCCCACTTCTTGACATGGTGGACTAATTAGCAGAATAAGAAATACCTTTTTGGACATGATAAATGTGAAAATATCTCTTGTTTGATTTTGCTTATGTGATGTAGCGGTTCTGTAATTGTTTGGATTGAGTTTCAGTGGATTGAAGAAGGTAGGAGGGGAAAAGTGAATTCTTAACCATTGAAAATATAAGCTAATGATTAGAAAAGATAAAAGGAGATGCTTTATGTAAACTACTTGCCAAACTCTAAAGTGTTATATAAATATTAATTTTTTCAATTATTTGTACATATCTTATTTATCCACCTGGAATATAAGGACAAAGAATAGGTCTTATGGATCTTTGTTTCCTCCATAGGGTGATATACTACAGGGTCCAATATATAGCAGAACTTCAATAAGAAAGGCATCATGTCATTGGAGAGTCAGCCTTAAAAGCCTACAAGGCCTGGGTTCAAGTCTTGATTCTGATGTATACTGCCTAGGTGACATTAGGAAAGGTAAATATCACTCTAATCAACTTTCTAAGACCATCATCTGTAGAAAAGTTGCCAGCCTACTTTGGTGTCACTCCTCTTTACTAATGAGAGAGAGAGGAGTTCACCATTCTAATGAAATCACAGGTCTATAGTTATTCAATAAATACCTGTCAAATGAACTGGAGAATGTTGTACTTCTAAAGTGAAAAGAAGTGGGTGATTGACACAAACAGCCTGTATCTTAGAGCTGATTTTAAAAAAAGATAAAGAACATTTTAATACAACCAAAACACACAAGCTGGAGGTATAATCACTTGGATTTATCTTACCATATTAAAAACCAATTTGGATGATTGAGTATTGATGCATTTGAAACTTGTTGAAACTGATATAATAAAATAGTCAGAATTCATTTTCTTCTACCCTGTTTTTTTTTAAATCACACCATTTTGACAGAGCCCAAAGTTAACTTCTGGATAGAAAATGCTCGATAGAGTCAACGTGGATTCTCAAAACAAAGTCAATGCTTTCTTAGGTGTTTTATTTTACTCTCGTTTCCACTTAATTGCTTTACTCTCTGCTTGATTTTGCCTATGTCCATAATAGCCAGTCTTTGCTTCTATGCTTCTCTTTTGCCCAGTTTCTCAAGGAAAATATTTTTATAGTCATTACAATTGAGCAAATCCCCATTATAATTTCAGTGATGACCTGAATGTTTTAGTAGAGCAGTGAACTTATCAATGTAATATAAACTGCCACTCATTCACATTTTCTCATCCAAAACAACTCTTGTTCTTCCAAATATTCTCCAGAGGAATGGCAATCAGTCTAGTCAATAAACATTTATGTAGGTGCTAAATAGGCACTATGTTAAGAATCAAATGTGCCATGGCCTTTTTTCTAGATCTCTTGACCCATGGTTACTAGGGCAGAAATGGACTGTCTCATGGTCTCTTGTACTATTATCTCTAATATGACCGGCCCACTTCCTTTTGTGTTCATCATTTCAACATTTTTGTTCTGTTTTGTTCTTCTCCATCATACAATTTGGCTTTACTTATCTGCTGGAGCATCTCTATGCTGACCATCAATTCCTCCAATGTCCTCGGATGAACAGACTTTTGAACTGGCAAAAAGCAACACATTTTTCAGTATAAGGACTAAAAAATCCTTTTTAATGTAGAATAACTGTTTATAACATAAATATTTGTCATGAAATCAGTATATCACTTTATTTATCTATTCTACCATTTTATTCTCATGGAATTTAAGTGAACTAGCATCATTTAAATTGCACAGAATGATAATAAAAGGTCAGAGCTAGAAAAACCTTTGGATTTCACCTTATCCAAACCCCTCGTTTTACAGACTAGAAAAATGAGGCCCACAGGTCAAGTGATTTGCCCGATATCACACAATTACTTAATGGAAGAGCTGAGATAAGAACCCAAATGTCCTAACTCTCAGTCTGATGTAATCCCATGATAATTATATATTGGAAAAATATATGGGTCATTTTTGTGGTTTATAGTTCAATCAATATTGTCCAGAACAAAGGAGTTAATAGTCCCAATATAGTCTTCACTGGTTAGACCATGATCAGAAGTACAATGTCCAGAATTGGGTACCAAGTTTTAAGAGAAATACTGACAAAATGTAGTATGTCCAGAGCAGAGCAGGAATGATGGGTAAGGGTCTTGAAACTATGTTTTATAAGGAATATCCAAAGGATAGGAATGTTTATGCTAGAGAAAGTAACGGGAGAGATACTTTCTGCCTTAAAATATGAGAAGGGCAATGATGTGGAAGAGGTATTAGATTTAATTTATGTTCTTATAAAGGACAGAGCCAGGATCAATGAATAGTTACAGAAAGTATGGATTCAATTCAAGAAAAGAAGGAATTACATAACAACTACCACCTTCTAAAATGAAATGGACTTCCTTGCAATGGAATAAGTTACTACAATAAGAAGTTTTCAAAACCAGATAAATATGTCACAAATGTTATCAAGGTCATTACTATATAGAATGAGAAATTGGACTCAATGAACTCAACAATACCTCATAAATCCAAGAGTCAATTATTTGACTGACCAACAAACATTTATTAAGCACTTACTGTGTGCCTAGTACCCATGTAGGAATGTTGAAGGCTCAGATTAATGAAATCTTCTCTAGAGCAGGAAAATGATATTTCAATAGGACTCTAATTCTTAAAGAATCTAAAACCAAAGAACTTCTTTTTCTAAATCATTCTGCTTTCCTTCAAAGGAAGTAAAAATCTGTTATGGATTATTTAAAAGATTATACAATGGCTCAGTCAGTAAAAAAAGAAACACAAAAAGCCTAAAGTTGAATTACTTTGCTACTGGTCTCTTACAATGGGTGTCATTGGGTAATACTAGAGATCCCCTTCCTATACACACCACTGCAATAATCTGTCAAAAAAAAGTAGTTTCAAATGATCTATAATAGCCGTTTTCTCCACAAGTCTCCTAATTATTGATGGATTTTTTATGTTATAATTAATTCTATCCAGGTGAGTTTATTTAGAGGCCTATGTTTTGTAAAATATATAATAATTAATGCTCTACTAAAATATACCTCCAAAATGATGCTATTTATACAACATCAATAGGGCATTGCTTTGAGTTGTTTTTTTTTTTTTCTGACTTTGCATATACTGTGTACTAATTTATTCATACTCTTGCCCCATCTCCTTTGCGACCAAGGGCAAGGTGCTTAGCTGGGGTTAGTGATAGATTGTAGGACCATGGAAGACAACCAACCTAATTGGCCCACATGAGGATCACACCCCTGGCTTTAGCCTCATTAGAACCCTGTCCTAATCAATTGGACAAATCAGCCTGAAAAGTCTCCCACTTTGCACAGACTTGGTATAATTCCTGAAAACTACCTGGGGTATTTTACCTGCAGGTACCTAAATAATGGCACAAGGGCAATCTGGGGCACAATGCTCTAGGTAGGTCAGAAATTGCTTAGTTTGAAACCAGCAGACATTTCCTGGATAAAACCAGAACTCAACCCTGGAACCCCCACGTACAAATTATAGTTACCATTAAAACCATCATCACAGTATTTGAGGTTAGTAAAACATATTGCTTGAGCTATAAAACATTCTCAACTAGCATTCCAAATGTCTCGCCTCAAGCAAGCACTTAAATTAAAGTTTCAGACAGCTGGCACTGGAATCATAATAACAGTTTTACACAAAGGGATTGGCTAAACATGATTATTGTTTTGATAATTTATTGTCAACATGCATTATTGTGCCCTGATCCATACACTTGGTTTTGTTACTATTCATTGTCAACAGGTGATGAGAGCAATGAGATTTAGATTTGGGTTATACAGAAAGAATACTAAATGCCCAAGTCCTAGGTAATATAATCCTAAAGCTTTTTAGTACTTAAAAAAAGACACAGAAAAACAAAGAAGGACTGTATGTTGTAATTAATTTCCATAATCTAGTCACCTTTACTGTCTCCTTCCTGAAAGCCATTTAGTCAGTAAAGGTACCATTGTCAGGACCGTTATTATGAGATGGAAAAAAAATAGTTTAGATTCTTAATAAAATAAGCCACTCAAAGTTCATTCAGGAGAATTTCAAGCTTATTGACTATAATTATATCCATCTGTAGACATCAATTATTTGTGGAGACTCAAACTTTAAATCAAGCAATAAAGGTACCTTCTTCCTTCAAATCACTAAAATTTACAAACCCCAAGCATCTTCAACTCTTTTGTCTCTTTTATTCCTATTTACCCCTGACCTCAATCTGCTAATTCTACTTCAAAGAAATATCTTGTCCCCATGCTCATTTATTCATCACATAGCTACCACATTAATTCATTCCCCCACCACCCCTTGCCTAGATCATAGTAACAGTCTCCTAATTTGGGCTCTCAACTTCTAGACTCTTCTCTCTTTAATCCATCTTCCACACAACTGCCAAGTTGATAACTGCTAAAGTTTAAATCTGAATGTCATACCACTGGTCAAAAAGTGTCAGTGGTTTTCTTTTGCCTCCAGGCCTGGGATTCTTAACCTCTTTTTGTTTCGTGGACACCTCTGGCAATTTAGTATGGACCCCTTCTCAAGGATAATGCTTTTAAATTCATAAAAGGTATAGAAACCAATTATATTGAAATATATCTACTAAATTATATTTTGAAAGCTCATGAACCACAAGTTAAGAACCTCTGTTCTAGGCCAAAAAAACCCCACCAAATTTCTCACCTTCCTATTTAAGACCTTTCCAAATATGACTCTATTTGACCTTTCTAGACTTAATTTAACTTACTCTCCTTCATACATTCTGCAATTCTGATCAAACTGACTTACTTGCTTTTCCCCAAACTTAGCATCTCATAACATCTCAAACCATGCTTTTGCATAGGTCACTCATCTCTCCTCAGAATCCCTAGCTTCCTCAGAATACCTCAACTTCCTTAGAATCCCTCTGTTTATATGTCACTTCTTATTGGAAGTCTTTTCCAATTCCCCCTAATTGTTAGTATTCTCTCCCATCTTAACTTTTCATATCAATACAAACATTTGTTTCCATATCATATAACCCCATTCCCTTCCTAAAATGAAAGCTCTTGAAGAGCAGAAAATATTGTTATTGTTGTTCTTGCTGCTGTTGTTATACATCTAGAATCCTTACAGATATGTTCAACTGCACATTTTTACTCATTCCCACTCACCCCCGTTTCTGGTATCAGTCCTTGAAGTAAGAACGAAGGAAACTCACTAATATACTATAAAGAGCCAAGAAGAGTCAATAAGAAAAGGACACTGGAGGGTTTAAAAGAGAAACACCACATTTGGGACCTTTTTTTTTCTGGACATGACTTTTCCATTGGCTTTAATTAAGCCCTTATTAGACTCTTGAATTTGGAGAGCTTTAATAGTGAAAGAATTTGCTTGCAAGGCATATTTTTCAGCTCTGAGAAGAATATCTATAATAAATGGCTCTTCGAACTTTATAGGTAAATTTAACTTTATTTTACCTTTGCAGAAACGGGTCATATATCCACTCTTCAGAAATGAGCCATGCCACATAACGCAGATTTTATCTTGTAATAAAATGGTGAAAAATTGGCTCTTGTACACATTATAAGTATATTGCCTGCTGACAAATTAATTCAATTAGCAAAGGTGAAGGTTTATAATTGAGGTTAACTAGAATTTAACTGGTCATTGCTCTCCACACACCCTCTTCTACCCCCCCTAGAGCATGGTCCCCAGTTATTCTAGTAGCCCATAAGTCCCCAGATCAAGACCAAAATATGACTTCCAAAACTGTTCTTTAAAAAATGGGCACAGCCACATTTTCAAAGCCATAACAACAATAGAACTTAATGGCACCATATTTTCATGCTGTTTGGGAAAGTGATTCTTGCCTCCACCCCCTCTGCTGAGAGTATTTTTATATAGTTCAAGTCCCTGTTGGACTGCAGTTTGCAGTGTGGTTTAAAAAGTAATACATCTTTCCTTAGATGTACCCCAGTTTCTGCTTTTTAATAGACATGATAATGAGCTTCTGGGTTTTCATTTCCCAGTGTGCAGAAAGCTCAAATAAATCTTTGATTGTTCACAACCCAGGAGAAGATTCTTGAGCACTGGGATCTACTGATGTCTCTCTAAACAACCATTGTTTAAAGCACATTTTTTTAATATTAGTGTTTTTGGTATCATTGAGATTCATCCTCCCCCCCCCCCCACTTTATTCCATGGCACCTGCTTGTAATGAATTTGGACAGAGTGAAATTCTTTTTATAGTGAAACAGAATGAATGAAAGTCCCCAACTGTCTCAGTTGCAGCATAATGTGCTAACTGTAATATCAGCTACAGCGAAATTGTTCTGTAGCAATTTTTTTACTATAGACTCCATCAAAAGATGCCTGCCAAAACACTGTGTTTAGTTCCTTGGATTTTAAAATTCAGAAAAAAATATTTTATATTTGGACACACACACAAACATACATTGATGACAGCAATGAGAAAATATTTTGCCATATTCAGCCATTCTGAGATTTTTTTAACATTGAAATTTCAAGGATTTTTATTAGTGTACCTTTGCAAAATAAAAGGAAGTATTATTTTAAAAAAAACACTTTCTAAAAGAGTGGAAACATAATTGCATTTTCCAATAGAATAATAAACATGTAAAGTAATTTTGTCCAAACTTTTAAAAGTACAAAAATAGATAGGGTGGGCAAATTGCACTTTAGCACTTGAGTAAATCAAAAAACTTTCAGAAAGAGGGCCATTATACTTAAGGGAACCATGATGGTTTCCTTTTTGAAACAGAACACTCATTTCTACTGTTTCTTTGCAATACATACACAGAGAGCAACCTCAAGTTTCAGCTTCTTCTTGAAATAATGGCAAAAATGTTTGTTTAGCTCCACCCCAGTTAAAGTCAACAAAAGCTCAACATCTAGAGCTAAAAAGAACCCTCACTTTGATTGGACTGCATTATCCATATGGCTGAGGAAGTGAAGACAGTGGATGCTGTTTCCATTAAGTTAGTAAGTAATTGGTTGGAAATTACCTTTTTATAATGCCAAAGACAAAATCCTATCCATTTCCCTGGCTAGTATGGATCTGGGTAAAGGATGAGATATGATTCAGTTTAATTTTTTTATACTCATGTCCTTATAAAATAAAAAAGATGGTAGCTTGTGCCCCCATCCCCAAAGCTTTAACCAATTGACTGTGATTGAGTATTTTTTTCTTATTACTGCTTACTGGGAACTCCTTATGAAACACACATTTCATTTTTATCCAGGAGCTGGGGATATGGGGAAAAGGAGGAACATTATTTGATAATCAGTAGAGCACAGTCTATACAAAGCAGCATAGCAAGGCCAGAGAAGAGTTATAATTTTAATTCCTTTTTCAATGACAAGGTGTTCCAGAGTTAAATTATCATTACCTTTTTAAAACCAAACAATACTTGTGCCAGTTTCAGTGGGACAAGGTGGTTTATTCTAATTGGCAAAAGCTGTGGATTCCTATACTGAATTTCAGATCCAAGTACCTTCAAATTAATAGAGTGATAAAGAAAGAAGACATATTTATAATCCATTTGAACAGAAATAGGAATTGAAAAAATCCTTGGCACTATATGTATGCAATGTAGTCAGCCATTTATTATTACATTTCTTCTTGTCTCAGAGATAGACAGCTCGACAGTACCTGTTATTTCTTTTGACTATTGTAGTTAATCTTCTATAATCCATAATTTCCAAAGAACATTAATAACCAAGTGATGTTATAATGCTTTTAAGATATCAAAGTAGCAAGCCTTTGAGATTGGCCAATAGAAAGGAAATAAATTTAGATAAACACTACAAAGAGTTAAATATTTAGATGCTCTGAAGTAAAAAAGAACCATTTCTTGGGATATTCTCTTGACAGATTCCTCAGGTGTTACTGGGTAATCATTGATCATGGGACTTCTTCAGTTTGAAGAGTACATGTCAGTAGTAAGGTTTTATTAAATGGCTCACATGAAGATCTCTGGCACGTAATTTTCCCAGTAAAGTGATACACATTTTTCTGGTTTTGTATAAAAGAAAAAAATGAATATATAATTCTTCAAGTGAAGACATTATGCATAATAGTAAATCTAATACAATCTTAGGATTCAAGTATGCCTATGTGTAGATATATACATATATATGTATATATAAATACAAATAAAAATATAAAGAATGAAAAGAATTCATGGCAAAAGTGTTCTTTGGGAATTTAAATCAATTATATCTTCAGTGTGGTCCTTTAACAGTTCCCATATAAAATACAGAATACCTACCACTATTCTTGGTTATCTATAAAAATACCAACCTCTTCAGAGAAATAACTAGCAATTTCTGTACCAAGGACAAGATTTACTTTTTGGGTGGAGATATAGACAGTGCACCTGAAGTAAGGGAGGTGTACCGGGACACCTCAAGATTTTTAAGTTGTTGAAGGAGAAGTTCCTTGGGGATGAGTTCGCTGTCAAATTGAGGCAAGAAAAGCAGGGGAGGAAGAACCCTAGCTCCAGGACAGTGCCAGCAGTACCCTCTAAATTTACCACCATTGGACAAAGTCCCCATCATCCTATCCTGGGCTCTGAACTCAGTGAGTAAGAATTTCTGGCTGTATTTTTAAGAGTGGAAGATATAATTTCTTCCCATTTCTAATTTTTCCATCTACTTCATCTTGCATGAGTGAATGAAACATTCAGACTGAATAAAACTAATCAAACCAAAGACCTCTATGTCATAAACACCCACTAAGATTATGACTATCACTTTATGTATGAATACATAGGAACAAAAGAAATACATTCCAGTTTGTCTTTCATCTTCAAGCACGTAAAATTATGAAACTATATACAAGTAAAACATATTCCTGACCAGTCTGGTCTTTCCTGCCCTTTCCTAAATATTTCTTTTTCCCCTTTACCCTCTCCAACCTACAATGTCCCCTCCTCAGCTGATTATGTATGGAAACTCATACAGTCAAATTCATCCCAAGGATAGGTTCTCCATTTTCTTGTCAAACCATTATACTTAACTCTTCCTTTGCCAATGAATGGATTTTGAGTCTGGGAGATGAACAAATCTAAGCTACTTAAGGATAAACCTTATGTAATTTTTCATGGCAATGATTTGATTCTGAATTGCAGTAAAAATCCTATCCCTATAAGATTCCTAATTCCTATAAACAAATACATGACAATCATTTATCTGAAACTTTTTTGCAAATGTTTTTAATTCATGTGAATGTTGTCCTTGGAGAATCTTGATTCTGGTCTTGCATCTTAACCATTTCATATGCTCTATTTAGATGTAAATAATCTCAAGTTACATTCAATAAATCCATTGGCAGCCTTAACATTTGCTTGGTGCAATGATGTCCATTTCTCCCATAAGTATTTCTGAATAATGTTAACTTATTTATCATGTGCTCTGAAAACACCTATCAATTCACTTTTTTGATGAATTAGTGTTACTAAAATAATTGTCATTATTTTATTGTCTTCTCCTTTGTTCAGTCATTTTTCAGTCATGTCTGACTCTTCATGACTCCATTTGTGGTTTTCTTGGCAAAGATAATGGAGTGCTTTGCCATTTCCTTCTCCAGTTAATTTTACAGATGAGGAACCTGAGGCAAACAGGATTAAGTTTCTTGTCCGGGGTCAGATTTAAACTCAGGAAAATGAGTCTTCCAGACTCCAGGCCCAGGGCTCTGTCTACTTTGCCACCAAGTTGCCCATCTTCTCTCTTGTTATTCCCTTAATCTGAAATGACCTTTCTGTTCATTCATTGGTATCCTTCTCTTCCAACAAAACCTTAATAAACAGTTATCTCCCCATGGAGCCTTCTTCAATTAACCTTAATTTCAATATGGTCATTTTACTCCTTTATTCCACCTATCTTCTACATCTCTATGCTTCAATCATTTATTCAGCAATCATTTATTGAGCACAAGGCACCCTAATGGCCACTGTTAAAGGTATCAAGAAATACAAGGTATGGTCCCAGCCCTCTATATTCATATGATCTAGAATTCAATTCAATAAGCATTTATTAAGTACCTGACATTTTCCAGAAACTGTTTTAGGTACTGGGGATGCAAAGGTAAGATGAAATAGTCCTTGCCTTCAAGTGGCTCACTGAGAAGTTCAGAGATACTGAGAGAAGTCATGGGGCAATATGTTGCCATGCTCTTCACAGCAGGCATGGCAATGTTGATTTAATATCAATTCCTAAAAAAAAGGTGAAAGGTGTTGGGAGAGAACATAAAACTGGAATACCAATAATTATATTTTGCATTTTCTTTCATCTCCCAAACACTATTAACTATTATCATAAGTTCTAAAAGGTAGTTTTGTGTTACAGTTATAGTCCAGCACTAGACCTGAACTCAGGAAGACCTAAGTCAGAAACTTACTGTGTGATCCTGAGACAGTCACTTAACCTCTGCCTGCCTCAGATTCCTAGTCTATAAAATGGGGATAATAACAGGATCTATTTTACAGTGCTGTAGTGAAGATAAAATGATATTTCTAAAACTCTTTGTAAATTTTAAATGATTATATAAATAACTATTATTAATATTATTATTATTATTAAAAATTAGGGGGAAAACAAACCTGGATTGGGCTATAACAGATCAGGGATCTGACCCACCAGGAAGAAACATAAAATCTGTGGATATTGGGAAAGGAGACATGGGGATGAGATGAAAATAAATTAGAGGAAGGAGGCAGAAAAATAAATGAAATAATTGTGACAAAAACTTTTCATATCTCACAATTTTGGGTACATCCTGAAATCCTAAACCCTATCTCAATAGTCCATCTCTTTTCCTCTTCTCCCAGCCCTTCTTTCCGCCTTCCTTGTCTATCTATTCTGCCTCCCTATGACCTGAATATTTGTTAAGTACATAAATGGTCTGTTTAATTCCTACAACAGTGATAGAAGATTATTAAACATTCAAATCTTTTTTCCAAATTACCCAGATTGTGTTTGTAAAATTGGGCAGGAAATATTCTTAGATTAGTTGCCAAAGAAATTTTCACCATTAGATAAATGTGTGTGTTTGTGTTTATGCATATATATATACACACCTATATGTGTTATACACAAATGTGCATAACATATATAGATACGTGTTTATATGTATATACATATATACACACACATATATAACAGCATGATCCCATAGGGTATTTTGATCATATTTAAGGGAACAATTTGCACAAATACAAGATAAACCTTTTAATAACTTCATTTTTTTGTCAAAGTTTGATCAGGTCCTGGCCTATGTGTGTGTATATAGTGTAGATATGTGTGAACGTGCATATGTATGCATAGTCCATTGTACATGTGTGTTGCGTATGTACACTGTATAAGTAAGTATACATATATGCATGTATCTATGTATATGTGCATGCACAAAATCAGATTTGGTCATTAATATAAATGTGAAGTCCTTAAGGAATATATATATATATATACATATATATTTATTTGTGGTCTGATACACACATACATACACATATACATATACATATGGATGTCTGTGCCTGTGTGTGTATAAATATACATATGTATGTTAAGGGTCAGGGGAGAAAGAAGGAAACGTGATTTATTAAATATATATATTAAATATATTTGCAAAAATATATACACAGTTTAATATATGCACATATAGATATGTGTATAGGAAGAATATCTTTATAGGTTATGAAATATATGTCTATTATATATCTATATAAACAGAAATATAATATTTATACCTATTCAACAGATTGTAAATATATATTTCTTTGAGGACTTCACTTTTATATTCTTGATCAGGGCCTGATTGAAGCTTTAACAAAGAAATTGTCAAAACATTTATCTTATATTTGTGCAAACTATTCCCTCAAATTTGATGAAAATGCCCTATTGGATCATTCAAATACAGTGGTTAGTTCTGAAAGGGCCTTTTAGCAATAATCTAGTCCAATCTCTGCATTTAACACAGACTTACAGAGGGGAATTGACTTGTCCAAGATGATTTCAGGTAGAAAAAAATCAAGACTTGTGATAGGGAAGCAGTATGATTATTTCAAACATGGTATCATGAATCTTCTTGTTTGCTATAACATGAATATGAAAACCTCAACATCAGAAAAATACTTTAATTGTCATAAGCTCTTGGGTTATACTACAGACAAAAAACCCAGCGGGTCAGAAGAAATAAAATAATATTCATGGCTTGGTCTTTGGCATATAATAGGCTTGGTGAGCTTCTGATATCTTTTTCAAGCAGCATTTCTGATATGGATGGTTCTTGGTTTATCCCACTTAACAGTTGGGAGAAAAAAAATGAGACTGGAAGAAGTGAAGAGATAGATGAGTTATTTTTTTATTCAAATGTATTTCTATGTCCCAGTCAATATTCACTTGGGAAGTACCACTGATTCTGAGACTGGTCTAGATTAATAGCCTAAATTAATTAATTAGCTTCATTTTCTTCTTTGCCTTTACCTCTCTTCCTGCTCTCCCCCCACCCACTTCCATTTTTTTTTCCCTCTGCTTCTTTCCTTTCCCTTCTGGAAGGATAATTTACACATACCCAAAGAATTTGTCATTCCCTCAAGATTTTGGCATATATGAGCTGTGAAATTCTTTAAATTTACATTACTGTTTTGATATCATATGTAAAACATACAGCTAGAATGAGCACATCATGGGATTTTACAGTTATTTCAACTTGATTCTTGGGTGAAATAGAAAAAAAAAAGGAATTATAGGGAGTACTCAAGATAACAAGTAGAAGCCTAATGTGCCTTGAATCAATTAGCTTGCCTATATTCGTGGAGGATGAAGACTGATTTTGGCCTTAAAAATGGACTAGGTTACATGTTCATAGAAGGATCACCTCATACTTATATGGGAGCAAAGCAAGTATATGTCTGGGGTTTTTCCAACATAACCACAATTATGATTTTCTTCCAAATGCAATTTTACTGCTTTAAAAGAGAAGAGAAGGAATTCACCAATATACCATGAATTGTGAGGACTGCAGGATTATCTAAAACACCAAAGAGATGCTAACTTTATGCTTAAGGTAGGCTACGGCTTATACTTAAGGAATTTCCTTTGTCCCCCTCTAAGTTTTAATAAAAAGTAATTACATCAATTACGTAGCGTTAAAACTGAGAGTTAATAAATAGGGTAGAGAGCCTATTTAATAACCTGAAATTAAATAATTAAGCTAGAACACATTCTTCATCCTTCTCCCCTCATCCATATCCCCTTCAACTAAGTCATTTCTCTTTCTCCTGTATATATAACTTGAAAGTCCATCAACAGAAGAGGATCCCCCAGAAAGCATCTGATTGTGGGGTCCTTGATGGTTAATCAGTATCTCTGTGGCTGCCTATTGTTTACTGAGTGAAGGGGCCCAAAGATTCTTGAGCTCAAATCCTGGAAGGCTACAAGTTAAGAGCTGCTCCTATCTGGCAAGCAGCTGCTGCCTCATTTTAATTAACTGCATATCCCTGCCCTGGTATGGCTTGCATGGCCGAGAAGGTGTTTCCCAAGGAAATCAGAATGGGGGCAGAACAGGGAAGGAGGGAAAAAAAAAAAAAAGGTGAGTTCAGGAGGGCAATGAGGCGGGGGTTAACAACGCTGCTTAAGATCAAGGGCTGGAGTGCTGAGATGCTGCCAGACTTGAAAACTTTAATTTACTGTCACTGTTAGCCCCCTTTGAGGTTTATGGTGGTATTTATACACACAGCATCAATCACATGAAACAAGGAGAGGATTTATAGTTTGTTTTAAAGACTGCAAATGCAATGTAATGCAAATAGCTTGCCTCATGGGCATTTACGTTTAATGGGAAAATTACAGATGCAAAAGATTGGTAGAACAAATTTTAAATTGACTTTATTACATCTAGTGCTTTTCAGAGAATACTATTAAAAAAACACAGGAAGATATGGTAATGGAGTTCTACAGTGTAGCTTGACAGCTAAAATTCCACTTAACTGACTTTGTTTGCATCTTCCTGCTTACATTACTTCTTCCAATAAGTTTTGCTGGAAAATCCTCTGGATCATAAACTGATTAGGGGTTTGATTTTATTTTTATTTTATTTTTTTTCATTAGGGATTGAAAAATAAAAGGCGTGTATTGCTATATGTGCATAACCGTGGATCAGCAGGGTTGGAGAAAGGGGGGTGGGGCTGTGGAGGATGGAGTGGTGGCTATTATGAGTCATTTATTTCACAATTCAGACATAAGGGCATTAAATAACTAGGTGTGATTTTAAGAAATCTTGTACCGTTGTGCTTTAAGTGGCTAATTTTACTCTATTTTATTAATACCTCTGTTTTCAAATATTTTAAAATTTAGTAATTAAGTTTTTCTTTAAAACTTATCTTCCTACCTCTAAACCCCCAGCATAATATAATGAATGACTCTTTGGTTTTAGAAGTTTGTGTTAAATGCAGTTTTTCTAATCAGTGAGGACCAAAGGTTATCATTTGATGGTTCTTGAATTGGATATTTGAAAATGAATTGAGGGTCTTAAAGTAAGGAAGGCAGTATAGGTCTGGAGTCAAATGACTTGGCTTTAAATCCTGTCTCTGATGCTCTCTGTGGGACCTTGAACAAGTGATTTAACCTCCCTGATCCTCAGTTTCCTTAAATATAAAATGAAGGGATTTTCTTAGATGGCCTCTAAAGTCCTTTCCAACTCTATATCTAGCATTTTATGACCTCACATCCATAAAATCACCAAAAGCTAGATAAACAAATTAAGGTTCTAGTTGATAAGCATCAGACAGACCTCCTGATTCAAAGAGTACCATTTGTTAAGAGTCTCTGAAGGAAGGGAGCAGATTCAGCAAGGCAAGGAGAGCAAATGTCTCTTTATTCGTGACTGAAAAAGATCCTTTTCTGCTTTAATATGAGTATCAGAATTTAGTTGAGATTATACTGGACTTCCAGGCAATAGACCTGGGTTAGAATAATATAATAATCTAAAAACAATCCTCAGAGATGGGTGCTATTGTCCCCATTTCACAGATGAAGAATCTAAATGCTTGTTAAGGTTGGGAGGTTAAATGATTTGCACAGGGTCACATAGCTGTTAAGTCTCTGAGGCAGGATCTGAACTCAAGTCTTCCTCACTCCAAGTCTTATACTCTATCTTTTATGTTACCTAAGTGGCTTAGTTCTGGTACTGTGTAATTATAGGAAAGTCATTTAATCTGAGCCTCAGGCCCTTCATCTGCAAAATAGAAATAATCCTAATTCTACCTACCTAAGAAAGCTGTTATGAGAAAAGCACTTTGTAAACTGAAAAAATACTCTATAAATGTGAGTTATTATCTTTTTAAGCAGTGAACATCTTTTTTTTATTGGTTCCAATGGAGAAAAGGAATATTATAGGTCAATGAAATCTCAGATAAAGTAAAACCCTCTATTTGGCTAGTAATTGCAACTTTCCCTTTCTTCTCTCTTCATCCGCATACCAAACATTTACTCCAAATAGCTAACTACTAAACTAGTTTCACTCCATGGGAAAAGATCAAGAAAAAAATGAAAAATTCACAACTATATTATTCTGTGAGCCCTGAAGATGGAACAGACCTTAGAGATCTAGTCTAACTATCTTTTCATTTTATAGATGAGGAAACTCTGATTCCATGAGCCAGCAAATGGATGGTTTAACCAATGTGTTGTAGCTATGCAGATGGAACTCTGTGATCATCGACTACATTGAGAACTGTGAATGAAGAAAAAGATATAAACCAGAGTGGGGTTTTAAATTTAAAGTATATTTCAGTTAGGTATTTGGATACCTATAAAAATGATGGGAGGGCTTGTGATAGCAGAAATCTTGGACAGCGTTTTCAAGAGCCATTCTTAGGGATTTCCACATTTGCCATATATCTTAAATCCTCAAATGTGGTGAAGAGAAAGGACTAAAAGGGTTGCCATCTTCCCTTTATCAGCAGTCCCAAATTATCTCTAGATAGTCCCTCATCAGTTCCTACCCCTTTCACACACACACACACACACACACACACACACACACACACACACACACACACACAATCTTTTCCTTTTTGTAGTATTTCTAAAGAATGAAATCAGACTCAATGAAGCAGTCATCATGTAAATGGGATCATAGTAGTTGTGTCAGGGTGTGAGTGAGAGAAAAATTTAAAATCACATTTTCCTCATTTGATTTTAATGGGGAAAGAGAGGTTGTGCTATTAAAAGTGCTATTCATGTTAATACTACTTGAGTACTTTCAAAATCCTCTATCGTCCAGTCCCATTATCTTCTTCTACTCCCCAGCATCCACCCTGTGTTCCAATAAGGCCAACTGGCTTAGGCTCCTCTCCACCCCTATCAAGAATGCCCTTTATATCTATATATTTATATCTCACTCATCCTTCTCAGTGTAAGTCTTACTTACTTCATGCTGACTTTGGCTTATATTGATCTCTTCCTTTTCTAACTCTTCATAAATTGCCTAGGCCTCATAATTAGTGCCTTATCACATGTATTCTATTTTATTCTCACATTGTCTAGGCTTCCTGAACAATTTAGTGCTTTCATATAAAATTTTATTCAAAATCATTTCACATGTGTTTTATGTACAGGGTCCTGGAAAGGGGACTTGACCAGGTGTTTGACTACTTAGGTTCTAACCATGGCTCAGACTCTTACGAGCCATATAATATTAAGTACACTGGCAGCTTAGAACCTAGTTTTGTCATCTTCCAAATGAGTTTAGAAATAGCCATTCTGCCTATCTCAAAGGGTTGTGCTAAGAACATATTAGGTGAGAAAATAGATATGAAAAGCACTTTGTAAACTGTACAGTATTAAAGAGATATATCATTGTTTTTATGTTTTGCCTTCTTCATTAGCAAGTTAAATGCAAGTGGAGATGGTGATGAGATGTTAAATGTCTTTTTTACTAAATATGTCTTAGCATAATTCTAGATTTAATATAAGTAATCTCTTTTTTGGTTAGGTTGATATGATAAACAAAGGGCTAAAAAGGAAGTCAAAAGACTTGGTTTTCAATCCTCTCTCACTACCTAGTAGTTTGAATGGAGACAGGTTAGGTTAGGCCTTTGGGGACATCAGTTTGTTCATCTATAAAATGAAAGAATGAACTATATGCTTCCTAAGATCTTTTATAATATCTGATTTTATGAGTCTAGTAGCATTATTATAAATGAACCATATTTATTAAATCATTCAATTTCTTCAGTAACAATATATGTTGAGCAAATACTATTTCTTCTCCATGATTTGGTTACCTAAAAGGAGTATGTCCAATTATTTTTATCTTGACATATTTTTAGATATGTGATTTTTTACTAAGTATGTATAACACTACTCATATTTCTTGCTGAGCCCCACTTTTTGTTACAGGATGTTTATTAATCCTCAATTTTAACTTTAGCTATCTCTGGCTGCTATTTTGCTGAATTATACAGGTAAAAAATATAGCCTTTTACAGCATCAGCCAAAGTCAAGCATTTTACAAATGACATGGCCAAAACAATTAAAACAAGTCTGTATTATATTCAAAATGAATATTCTTATCAGTGTTCATTACTTGCACAGAAATCTTTTTTAATATTTTCTCATATATATGTACATATATTCTGTTATTTTTCTTACATAAGCAGTGAGTATAACAAATAGCAAGAATGCTGCTATTTACTATAGTACAAAACTGAACTCAATTCCCTTTAACCCCCAATTTCCTCCTCTTCTAACATTCCCATTTGTTTAGGCATAAATCTTATTTTGCATAGACTTAAAATTATGGAAGTATTTTTCCATCTTTCTTCTTACTTATCCTCAATATTCTGACACTGGAGTCATAAGACCCAGATAAGAATATTGGATTTCTGATTAATACTCTTACTCTTTATGAGACTATGGACAAATCATTTAATCCCTCTCAGCTTTGGTTTACTCATCTGCAAAAATCAAGTAACAATACCTTCATTACCTACTCCTAAAGATATAAGGAAAGTACAAAATATGTGTTTTTATTTAATAATCATATACTACAGGTTTTTCAGCAGTTTTGATATTATCTGAATAGCCATACATTAGGATAAGCATACAGTTGGGAGAGAGAAGGATGAAAAAGAGAAGGAAGAGAATGGAGGTAGAAAAACCAGTTCACTTCCCTGATTGATAAAAGGTCAAAGGATATGAATAATGGGCAGTTTTCAGAGGAAGAAGTTAGAGCTATCTATAGTCATATGAAAAAATGCTCTAAATAACTATTGACTCGAGAAATACAAATCAAAAGAACTCTGAGGTACCACATCACACCTATCAGATTGACTAACATGGTAAAACAGGAAAATGATAAATGTAGGAAAGGATGTGGGAATGTTTGAACACTAATTCATTGTTGGTGGAGCTGTGAGCTGATCCAACCATTCTAGAGAGCAATTTGGAACTATACCCAAAGGGCTATAAAAATGTGCAAATATTTGACCCAGCAATATCACTTCTAGGGCTGTATCCCAAAGAGATCATAAAAATAGGAAAAGGACCCACATGTACAAAAATATTTATAGCAGTTCTCTTTGTGGTGGCCAAGAAGTGGAAATCAAGGAGATGGCCATCAACTGCGGAATGGCTAAACAAGTTGTGGTATGAATGTACTAGAATACTATTGTGCTATAAGAAATGATAAACAGGTGGACTTCAGAGAAACTTGTAAAGAATTGATGCTGCATGAGAGGAGCAGAACTAGGAAAACATTGTACACAGTAACATCCATAGTATATGAGGTCTGATTTTGATAGACTTGGCCTTTCTCAGCAATGCAAGAACCTAAAACAATTCCAAAAGATACACGATAGAAAATGCCAGTCACATTCAGAGAAAGAACCATGGAGTCAGAATACAGAGTGAAGCAGACTCTTTTTCTTTTTTGTTTTATTTTTCTTTATCATGGTTTTTCCCATTTGTTATAAGTCTTTTATTCAACATGACTGATATGAAAATGTGTTTAATGGGAATGTATGTTTAGGTCCCATTTCAGATTACAAGCCATCTTGGGGAGGGAGGAGAAAAGGAGGGGGAGAATATTTAAAATAATAAAGTGAATATTGAAAAACTAGAAATAAAATAATTTAATAAATTGGGGGGGGTGAAGAATAAAACAATTAGGAGATCATTGCAATATTTTAGGTGATAAGTAATAAAATCCTGAATTAAAGCGAGGGCAATGGAAAGGGAGGGAAGAATTCAAGGATATCATAGAGAAAGAATCAGCAGAACACAATAACAAGTAATAATAATGTGCAATATATCTTATAGTTCACTTATATGAGACTTAGTTTATACATAATATTAACACACATTGTTGATGTATGTCAGTATAGTAATATTAGTATCATATCTTAATTTAATATGATGTATAATTAGATGTGAGCTTTAGGACATACATACATTTTATTATTACTATTACTACTACTACTAGTACCACTACTATTTGTTAATGGCTGGATAGTAGAGTATGGGAAGTGGATTAACATATAATGAGACTGGAAAAAATTAGTTGGGGCCAAGTTGTAAAGGCCTTTAAAAATTAAAAATATTTTATATCTTTTTGTTTTGTTTTTTGCTTTTTTTTGGAGGGGGAAAGGCAGGGCAATTAGGGTTAAGTGACTTGCCCAAGGTCACATGGCTAGTAAGTGTTAAATGTCTGAGGCCAGATTTGAATTCTGGTCCTCCTGACTCCAGGGCCAGTGCTCTATTTACTGTACCATCTAGCTGCCCTGATATTTTATATTTTATCCTAGAGGCAATAGGGAACCACTGGAGTTAAATGAGTACAGAAATGACATGGATATACTCATTTAGAGAAAATGATTTTGATAGCTTTGAGGAAGATATTTTGGAGTGTATAGTGACTTGAGACAAGGAAGGAGGTCAATTAGGCATTTGCAGTAATCTAGGTGGAATATAATAAAGGCATGAATTAAAGTGGTAATGATAGGAAGAATTAGAAGGGGTCAAATTTAAGAAGTCCTACAGAGGTAGAGATGGTAAGATTTTATGATTGTCTGCATGAAGTGAGTGTGGAATTCAGGATGATGCTCAAGTTATGAACATAAGAGACTAGAAGAATGATCATGACTTTGATGGAAACTGAGAAGCCAGAAAAGGAACAGATTTCAAGGGTAAGGCTTGGGGTGGGGGCAATAAGTTCCTTTTTCACATTTAAGTTTGAAATGTCTCTGTTTGAAATGACTAATAGGAAGTTGGTGATATATTAAAGTTCAGAGGAGAAAACGGGATGGTGCATTTTTTAATACACACATGTATTAGCAACATAAAATACACCAGAAAACTAACAAAATGATAAAAAATAACAAGGTAACAAGCTAGAAAGCTTATTTGCTTTAAGAGTATTTTAGTGAGCATTAATATCCTACTGGATTTATCCTAGGATATATAATATTTGTCCAAACCCAGAAATGCCATCATTTATAGCAACTATATTATATCTTAATGGTAAAAGCAATGAATGACATAGCATATACACACATTTATTTTTCCTATAATATTAATTTCATCAATATTTTATTTTTAAAATATAGTCTCTCACTGCAAGTTCATATAGCTAATGCCAATTTGTCCTGATTTCTGTTTGTGATTTTTAATTTCACTAATAATCACATCCCTAAATGGAAATGTATGTGCCTTAACAGCCTGCTGTTATGTGACTGTATTGTAGTTTGTCATCAGGAGCCCTCAGTCTGAATTGATGCAGTATTTTGAAACTAATTCAAAGAGGCATTATTCTGAACTTCTTCACCACAGGCTAAAGGCCTGCTCTCATCTGGGAATGACCAAGCTAGAGCTGCAGGCCAAATCTGGGTTGAATTTGTCCAAAGACTGGCCTTAGTATTCACATTTCAACTCTGAATGGTCTATTGAATTCCAACACCCCCCCACACTCCCAAATCTTTTCTCTTCTTGTAATGTTGACTGCCTTCCATAAAAGAATTTGTAGATATTTATTAACTTGTTAAAATCGTTGTAAAAAGTTGCAGTTGGACATTTTCTCACTTCAAAGTGATATTAATATTTTATAATGGATACTGGTCATTCAAATGAAAGCGTAGACAAAAGAAATAGGGAGACAAAAATTTTGTGTATGACTCAAACATAACCAGAATCTAATTAGGTGACTAATCTCAACCTAGGAAATTTATTCTAAATCTGGCCCAATCTTAATGCTAAATTTATTTAGGCTAGATTGCATCGGTCTGAAACTTCTGTGATGAGGGCTAAAAATTAAGTCCCATCTCTTCTGTAAAGCCTTTTCCTGATCATTACAGCTAACACAGATCTTAAACATGTGTTGCCCTCAAAGCCTATTGTTCTCTCATTCTTTCTCATGTGTTGGTTCTGTCTTCCCAACAAGTTTCAAAGGTCCTTAAAAGTGGCAACCACGGCCCTCATGGTTTTGTATCCCTGAAGGGATATAGTACTGTACTTCCATACTGTACATAATCAGTCAATACGTATGGGTTCACTGATTCCTTAAATGTAACAACATCCTCATGTTGTCAGTGTTTGAATAATTCTGTCTTGTTTTCTTCCATTTTCATCTCATCATTCTTGAATCGTTAAAAAGCACCATGGGTGTTTCTGAGGATCTCGGTATATCCTTTATATTTACAGAGAACCAGAGACCAAATAAAATATTCCGCTTTTAAAAATGCATTTACAATAATGCCTTTTCCCTTCTAAATTCTGCCCATAAAATCCTGCATCACCAACTAAATGTTTCTCTTTTATTGGGAGTTGGGGTGTGTGGGGAGCAGTGGGAAGGCTTCAAACCTGTTATTTCTTCAATACAGAGAACTCCTAGTATAGAAACTCCCTCTACCAATGCAGACATGCAACTGTTTGGTAACATATAGTTGCCTGGGGCGCTGAGAATGTAAGTGATTTAACCACATTAAACTAACCAGTATAATTCAAAAGATAGACTTGAACACAAATCTTCCTGCCTCTGAAACAAACTCTTTAGTCAATAGCCTACACTGCTTTTTATGTTCCATTGTTGCCTTAAATTCAGTGTCTCAAATAGAATTTAATCATCCTTTCTCCTAATCCCATTCTTCCTCCAAACTTTTCCATTTCTTTTAATATTTCACCATCCTTTAATTCACTGAAGTTCATAATCTTGGAATCACCTCTGACTGTTCCTTTTTTTTTCAGTTACCACCATATCAAATAAGTTGCCCAATCTTGGAGATTCTACCTCTATAATATGTCTTTCTATCTGTTCTCATTTCCACTCATAAGGTTCATCATTCTAGTTCAGATCTTCATCTCCTCTTTCCTAGATATTGCTAATACCTCCTAACTGGAGTTCCAGCTTCCATACTCTTCATCTTCTAATCACCCAAATAGGCAATGGAAAGGATCATGGTAGGCAGGAGTTTGCAATGTGATGTTATGAAAAAGCAATTATGAAGGAACACTAGAGTAAAAGATGTCATAAAAGAAATGTATAGGAAAAAAAGAAAATAGGCTAATCAAATGACGAGAACAAAGAATAAACCTGGAGACCTTTTGTGCTCCATTGTTGGCCCAATATCACATTTGGGTGGACACCACTAAGGTGAATTCACAAGAGGCTATGGACCAGAATCACAGGATGGGTAGTCATCAGTGGATCACAACTGCATCGTTGGAGGGAATACCCATATCAGTGAGTTCTATTTGAGTATTTGAGAAATCTTCACATACTCAATGATTCTGCCAAACTAGTCTCCTTGTTATTCCCTGAATTCATCCATCTCTTACCTCCATGCCTAGAACACATTTCCTCCTCTCCTCTGCCTCTTAAAAACCCTGATTTTTCTCCAAGGCTCATCTCTTGTTCCTACTTTTATGGGAAATCTTTACTGCTTCACCAAATTGTTACTCTTCTCTCCCTTCTCAAATAATCATGTGCCTACACATCTGTTTATATGTTGTACTCCACAGTCCATCCCCCCTCTAATAAAATGTCATACCTTGTCAGCAAGGACTACTTTTTCATTTTACCTACATATCCCTAGCACCTTGCACAGTGCTTTTTACAGAGTAGGCACTTAACAACTTGGGTTGGACTAGATTCTATGCAATACTTCAAAGCCCAGCTAAAATCCCATGGTCTCTATCTATCCTTCCCTACCATTCCACTTCTCATTGATCTTTCTAACCTCTGAACCCGTGTTCTACTTAGCAGTCCCTAGCATCTGTGTTGCATATTTTCATTCAGATTAATATTTGTCTCATACCGAGATTAACCTCTTGAAGATAAGACAATATCTTCTATTTTTCTATGCCTACCCCATGCCCTGCCACCTTACACGGTTGTTGTTGTTGTTTAGTCATTTTCATCCTGTCCAACTCTTCATGTCCCATAGACTATAACACTCTAGGCCCTCTTGTCCTGTACTATCGCCTTAAGTCTGTCCAAGTTTATGTTCATTGTTTCCATGACACTATCTACTCATCTCATCCGCTACCATCCTGTGTTCCTTCATGCTTTCCTAACATTAGGGTCTTTTCCAGTGAGTCCTGTTTTATCATTATATGGCCAAAGTATTTAAGCTTCAGCTTCAGTAATTGACCTTCCAGTAAATAGCCCGAAATAATTCACTTAAGTATTGACTGACTTGATTTCCTTGCTCTCCAAGGGACTTTCAAAAGTCCATCACTACTACTTTACTCTAAGTTTGTGCCCATTTCCTACAGATAACATTTATTTGTTGGGCAGTAAACCACTGGCTATTTGGGGGGAGAACTGGGAAAGGATGGAATATTTTGTAACTACTCTTCTTATTATACCATCTTAGTAGATACTTTGATAATATCAAATTATGTCTACTGCATTATTGTTAGTGGAAAGACACCAGTGGGCAGCTAGGTGGCTGAGCCTAGAGTCAGAATTACCCGACTCAGATGGTAACTAGCTGTGTGCCCCTAAGCAAGTTAGTTAACTTCTGTCTGCCTCAGTTTCTTCAACTGTGAAATGGGAATAATAGTAGTACCTACCTCATAGGGTTGTTGTAAAGGTCAATATTTTATGTAATATTTGTTATAAAAAAACAGCACAGTTCCTAGAATGCAATAGGCATTTAATAAATACTTATTTCCTTCCTTCTGTGTGTATGGAATAGGGATGGAGCAGAGGTTTTTAGTAATGGTAGGATGAACCTATAAAGTTACCCTAGGACCCCAAGGTAATTGATTCCCTAGAACCTCAATCCACCAGTGTGAGTAAAAATTGAGGGAGTAACCCAGAGGGATATGAATTAAGTTAGAAATAAGTAAGCAGATCCAATGACCACAATAATATAATATAAGGGAAAACAATACTAAAAGACTTTGGAGCTCTGATCAATGCATGACCAATCATAAATAGAGAAGACCAATGATGAAGTATACTTTCACCCATTTGGCACAAAGGTAATGGATTATAAGCACCAGATGGGGCAAACTTTACAGGCATGGTCAATATATAAGCTTGTCTTTGCCTAACTGTAATGGTTTGTTATAAGAAGGGTTGGGAAGGAATATAGGAATTGTTAAGAAGTGTTAGTAATGTTAAAAATAATATCAAAAATTATAAATGGTCTTTGTATATATTGAGGATATACTTGATGAAAACACAAAAGAGGAAAGGCAGGTATTTTTTACAAATTTTTTTCTATGACAGACAGTAATCTTTGTTGTTACTCTTCTGTTTTTCAATTCTATCTAATTCTTCATGAACCTATAGACCAGAGCATGCCAGACCCTTCTATCCTGCACTACTTCTTGAAGTCTGTCCAGGTTCATGTTCATTGTTTCTATGATACTATCTGTCCATTTCATCCTCTGCTATCTCCTTTTCCTTTTGCCTTCAATCTTTCTCAACATTAGAGTCTTTTCCAATGAGTATCATCTTCTTATTATGTGGCCAAAATATTTAAACTTCAGCTTCAATATTTGACCTTCCAGTGAAGATCCTGAGTTAATTTCTTTAAATCTTAATTGATATGACCTCCTTGCTATCCAAGGGTCTCCCAAAAGTCTTCTCCACAACCACAATTCAAAAGCATTACTTCTGAGGTACTCAACTTTCCCTATTGTCCTAGTTTTACTGGCCATGCACTGAGACTGGAAAAATCATACCTTTGAGTATACAGATCTCTGTTAGCAAGGTGATGTCTCTGCTTTTTAGTATGCTTTCTAGTTTTGCCATAATTTGTCTTCCAAAAAGAAAGAGTTTTTTTAAGCTCCTGGCTGCACTCACCATGTGCAGTGATCTTTGAGCCCAATCATATAAAATCTGACTTTGCTTCCATTTCTTCTCCTATTTGCTAGGAAGTGGTGGAACCATCTACCCTGGTGTTAGTTTGTTGTTGTTGGGGTTGTTATGTTTTTTAAGTTTCAAGCCTGCTTTTATACTCTCCTATATTACCCTAATCCAAAGGCTTCTTAATTCTTCTTCACTTCCTGCCATCCAAGTGATATCATCTGCATATCAGATTGTTGAATAATAGTGTAGGACCTGAAAATATATGCTGAAGTGTCAAATATGAGGTCAATGGGCAAACTGGAGAAAAACAGTGAGCCAACTACTAAACTCCTTAAAATAAGAAGAAGAATGATGAGGAGGCCAATAAAGTGTAACAACAAAGCTCTAGACTGAATGTTATAAGTGGATGGAATGGATTTCAACAGAGCTGAGGTTGCTGAATAACATTGGTGGACAACATAGCTGATGTGAAAGAAAAGCAACCAGCAATAGACATAATGTGCACGTTTGAAGAGTATTCCATAGGGAGAGTCTGGTCCCCATAAGCAAAAGAAGATAAAAGTGTGAAAAGAAGAAATCTAGGATGAAAGGAAGTTTGTTAATGACAGAAAAGGGAATGAGTCTCCAAATAGATATAGTGTTTGCTCAAAGTGCTGCACCAAGCAGGGTTTACTGAGAGAAAGCCTCCTGAAGAGAGTAGAATGTGTACCTGAGATGCAATTTAAAAAAGAAGAATATACAAAAAGGAGGAGAGGAAGAGGTGTTCCATTTATATAACCTGGAAAAAAAACTTGGGAAAAAATGGGTGAGGTGGTGTGCTCCTGTTTTCAAATGTGTTTGATTTTTCTTTGCCATGAGAACATCCTCTTGGAGATGAGATCATATTTTAACATAGTGCTTTGTAAGTAATACCAGAAAGTGTTGTAATCATTTCTCATGTGAACAAAAATCATTAGTGATTGATCTATAAATTCATTCATACCTTATAAGATATATACATATATAAGACTTGTGAGCCTTAGTATGTTATCCTCCCCAGGGATGTTAGTATTTAAACAGGGAATAAAGATTATAGTCAAAATAATGAATCACTAATGCTGGGATTTCAGACATCTGTGAATATTTGAGGGGAGAGGGAAGGAAAACCTTTCTATCAAAATAATAACCATGTAGGTTGTGACTTATTCTATCCACCATACCAATAAGGTAATATCCTGACACTTGCCCATGGGTTTGTGCTGAGATTACCAACAGTATAGTAAATAAAGAGGAAATTGAGAATAAATCATTCTAATGCTGTGGGAAAATGGATGCCTGATTTTTTTTCTTTTCAATTTTAAACCTGTACACTTAAGGACTTAAATGGAGAACTTGAAAAATGTCAAAGTGAAATAAAATTAAATGTACAGGAAAGAAAAAAGGGAAATCACAGTAGAGGCTCTGTGAGAAAGGGGGAAAACAATAACAGCAGCAGCACCAGTTTAACATGTGACTACAGTCAGAGAAGGATAAGGAAGATAAACCAGAGGGATAAACTAATCTCTGTGTGGAACAGTTCTATTTGCTTAGCTCAAGGCTATAGTTTGCCATCGTTGTTTATCTAGAAACTTTTATGATGTCTCTATCAGTGAGAGGCCAATAAGAGGAACTGATTCTCTTAAATAGTGGATGTAAATATAGTAACATTTTCCACCTTGAAATCTCATTTCAGAAAAGATACTTAGGTCAAGGTGGGGGAGGGGTGTACCTAGGGATTGTGGAAAAATGACATTGATGGACAGGCCAGACAAAGGCATTGAATAACCAGCAAGCAGCCATTACTGAGGTGTAGAGATAGACTAGAGTAGGTAATTCCTGTTTACATAGGAGACTGGTTCAGTCTCTACTGTTAGTAGTAGATAGATAGATAGATAGATAGATAGATAGATAGATAGATAGATAGATAGATAGATAAGTAGATGCTGTTGTTATTGTTCAGTTGTTTCAGTCTTGTCCAACTCTTCATGACCCCATTTGGGGTTTTCTTGGTAAAGATACTCAAGTGGTTTGCCATTTCCTTCTCCAGCTCATTTGATAGATGAGGAGACTAAGGCAAACAGGATTAAATGACTTGCCCAGGATCACACAGCTAGTAAATGTCTAAGGCTAGATTAAACTCAGGAATATGGGTCTATCCACTGTACCACCCTGTCGCCCAAGTAGATGATATATATATATATACATATATATATATATATATGAATAGATAAATAGGTGATAGGGAAATTATAGGCAGATGGATAAAAAAGACTAGATAGATTGATAGAAAGGTAAAGGATTAATGGATGGATAGATGATAAGTAAATGATAGAGAGTAGATGGATAGATAGACTAGATAAATAGATTGATATCTACATAGATGATAGGTGGATAGCTATAACATTTATTCTATGTAAAGGATAAGGGAATATAGAAACAAGAAAATATGATAAGCCACATCTGAAGAAACTTATATTGTAATAGAGTAAGACAGAATATAAAAAAATGGGGACAGGTGAAAGGATGAGGTGAGACAAGGCACATGGTATGTAGGTGGAACAAACTGCTTAGAGAGCTGAAAATGAAGCAAATGATGTGGCCAGGGCTTCTCATAGTATGTCAGTTCAGGGCAGGGACTCACCAATCAATGTCATAAAATAGGCAGATTAAGATAGAAAAATAAACAGATGGTTGAAAGGCAATGTGGAAAAATGGAAAGAAGGCCAGCCTCTGACATATACAGGCTATGTGACTCTGGGTAAGTCATTTAACTTCTCATTGACACAAGCAATATTCTAAAACTATAAAAATGTTGCCTATTTTGAATAATCTGCATGGGGAGAAGGAGTTTCCTCAATGGAGACCCCTTCTATCTACTAAAGAACAGATATGGATCAAAAATAAATTTTACACATATGTCTGCATGTGTAAGTAAAGTACATGTCCCCAAGCACTTAATAAGTCCAAATGAAGAATGGGGGAATTGGAATAATGGTAGTGAAGAGTTGAGAAGGATGGTTTTCCCTCTCTGAAAGCAATAATTGGCTCCTGCCAAAACATAAACCAGATTGTGTAAGAAGTAGGTTTTTCAAAATTTTCTCAGATTAGTTTTTTATTAATGCCTGTCAACAGTAAGTGATAGGCATGTGTTCCATTAGCAGTTTCCATAAGCTATGCCAGTCCTTCCATCACAGTTTAGATCAAGTCTAAAAGGCCATTGATTGCAAAGACATCAACCCAGTTTGGATGAAACCTGGAATAGTTTTAAATAACATAAAATTAGTTATGCTTAAATTTTCATTATTAATCATGATCACTAGTTGAGTGATATTTAAAATAAACAAAAATTAATTTTCATCCGCAAGGTTCCTCACTTTTTCTTGGTTATTTTTAAGGATCTTGATATTTATTGTACTTTTGGCATGGCCTTTTGCTGTTTCAATGGCTCTAGGGCTATTCAAGTTGCACTTGCTTTAACCTTTTTATATGTATTTGTGGCCTATTTTCTCCAAAGGAAAATATTAGCAATGTGATTGTTGGCTAAGAAGAAACCTCCTAGAAATGCAACATTATTTGCTTAAATTCCATTCTATAAATATTCATTAAATGCTGACTGTGTGCAACGGAGTGTGATAGATCCTGGATAAGATGCTAAATTTAACTAGTTGGTAAAGGTATAACTCAAAGCCCTCTGAGACTTTAGAAGATATATACATACACACATATATATATGTAATATATATATGTGTGTGTGTATATATGTATGTATACATATATATTTGTGTATATATATATATATACCAGACATACATATATGTATGTGTGTATACACATAGAGATATATACATACATATACATATACACACATATAAAAGTATCCAGAATGAAGCGCAGCAAAGAAGGATACAATGATCTTCTCTGGTGGACTTGGAGTTATTGCCGTGCCTTTTTCCTGAACACTTAGAGGCAAGTAGGTTGCTTAATTGATAGAGCACTGGGCCTAGAGTCAGGAAGAACTGAGTTCAAATCTAGCCTTGACATGTATTAGCAATATGACCTTGAACAAGTCAAGTAACCTCTTTGCCTTAGTTTTCTTAATTGTAAAATGGGGATAATAATACCACCTCCTCCTTCCCAGTGTTACTACTGTGAGTATTGAATGAGATAATATTGGTAAAGCTCTTAGCATAGCACTGGACACATAGTAGGTGCTTTCTTTCCTTCTATTTATTTACATGAAAGGATAGGAGAAGTCTTGAAAACTGGGGCACCTCAAACCCCATTGCTTTTGGTAGACATTGGGAAATAACCATTTCCTGGTTTATAATCTAGCCTTTAGAGGTTAAAATTGGGAGGAATATGAAATATTCCATGGGCTAGAGGAGAGTAGCCCATGAAGACCCTTAGCTCAGTGAGCAGAAGTTTGGTCCAATTAAAGGACTAAGCTAAATGATTTAGCTGGATAAAAAGTCCTGCACTTTGCTCTGAAGGAAGTTCTTGCTTCCTGGGGCTGAGAATCTCCTGCTGGAGAGATGACCAGTTCTATAGGCAAGACTTTGAGGAAATGAGGAAAAAAAAAACAAGCAAAGGCTTTTCAGTGGTTCTAGACAAGGGTTTCTGACTTTGCAAAAAAATAAAATAAAATAAAAGGAAAATAATTTGGGAACTCCACCTAGAAAGCATCATAGCCCCCAGTTTTCTAAGTTATTCAACTAAGCAGAAGCTGGAAATTGTGTCCATTGAGCACCATCAAGCAGAAGATACGTGTACTAAGCACTGTTGAATGGAGCAGCACAGCAATGTCTAGGAGGGATGCATATAGCAGTTTGAGTCCAACAGAATAACATCCAGTGGTGAAACAGTGTCCAATAAAGGAGAGGCCCTTCCCATCAATATCACTTAGAGGCTCTGAGACCAAGGTGGGGCAGGCCTAAAGGAAACAGTGCAATGGCCTTGCTATATGACATCAGAGGTCATATAGGACTAGAAAGATGAGAAGCCTTCACTACATATGTTCCCTATAGAAGCAGCTAGACTGTGTAGTGGATAGAGCACTGGACCTGGAGTCAGGAAGACTTGAGTTCAAGTCCATTCTCAGAAACTTAGTAACCATGTAACATTGGGTAAGTTATGACCTCTGTTTTCCTCAGTTTCCTCATTTGTAAAATAGGAATAATAATCACACCTATCTCCCACAGCTTTCATGAGATGAGATAATAATCATAAAATATTTAGCATAGTTCCTGGTACAAAGTAAATGCTATATAAACGTTAGGTATTATTACTTATTATAGGTGACTCCTCCTATGCAGGTACAAAAAGGAAGTTTGGCTAGTAGATTGAGGACTCAATCTGATGTTAAGAAGGCCTGAGGTTCAATGATGCCTCAGATATTTATGAGTTGTGTGACCCTTCTCTAGGCAAATCCCTTAACTTTTTTCAGCCTCAGTTTACAGGTTGTAATTGGCTTTAAAAGCTAAAAGAGCTTAAAATTTTCTAAAGATAGTAGGAAGCCACTGCAGTTTACTTTGTAGGACAGTGATATGATCAGTTCTGTACTTACAGAAAACTATTTTGGTGGCTGAATGTGGATATGATCCACTAGGCATGAACAAGATACATAGATGTGAGTAGGTAGTGGATACAATATCAAAACATTGCATTGTTCTTCTGTGTTTTATAAGGAAGATTTATCTGGCTTTAGGAAGCATGGTAGAGTATAGAGACTAGATTTAGAGTAGGGGTGACTAGGTTTCTTATCTTTCTTATCCTGCTGCTTATACTTGGATTAAAAAAAGATCAAATCTTCGAGTACAGAAGATACAGTTTTCCTACTTTGATTATCCTTCTGTCTTCAGTCCTGGTCAGATTGCATGTGAAGTAGTATACTCAATTTTGGGTTCCATAGTTTAGGAAGGACAGTGATTGACTGGAGATTATACCAAGGAAAGTAAGCAAGCTATGAAGGGTCTCAAGACCATGCCACATGAGAACTGGTTGAAGGAATTAGGGATCTTCCACCTGAGGAAGATGAAATGGGGACCATCTTAAAGAATTTAAAAACACATGGAAGAAGGATCAGACTTGTTTTGCTTGTCACCACAAGGTAAAGCTAGAAAAAAAAAAAACTAGAGGCTGAAAATATCAGGTTGTTAGCTCAATGTGAATATAAATTTCTTAAAAACCAGAGATATTCAAAAGTTATATGAGCTTGGGGTTCTGTCTTAAAGTGAAGGCTGGGTGACCACTTATTTATGATACTTAATGTAGGGGAGATTCTTGGTTAGGAACAAGATGAGTTACATAGCCTCTGAGGGTCACTCCCAACTCTGGGGTTCTGTAGATACTACTTTGAGCAATCCAGCTAAACTCACTGGATCCCAGTTTACTCATCTGTATAAAATGAGGGGCTAAAGTAGTTGCTGATCTCTAAGGATGCCCCCCAAATGATGTTCACAGGGAGAAGATGAAAATAAGGTGAAAGGCTGAATTATTCTGGTAATCTAGGTAAAAAAGGATGAAAAATGGACTGGGGCAGTGACTTGAAATGGAGAGAAAAGGAAAAACCTAAGAACTGATGGGATTTTGTCACTAACAATAAAAACTGGCATTTATATAAATATATATGCATATAATATAGTATATATCTATAGATACAGAAAGACAATAAAATATAACTTCTATTATATTATATGACATAATGTATAGGATATATTATATATCACATATGATATACATAGGTATATAACATATGTAACCTCATATGTGTATTTATTATATAGGATAATTATATGATATGTGATACATAATATTAATATAAATAACTGATATAATTTGTAATAAAATAATTGTGTATTAGATGCCATCTTACATAATAAAACGACTCTGAAATCTCAAATTAAGACTAATGAGATAGATGATAGAACAAAAATTCTAGTGGTGATTTTGGATTTAAAGACAAGGTATGGATTTAAAGATTTAAGGTACTTAAGGTTTAAATATAAAGATTTAAAGACAAGAGATACAAGGGTTCTAGAGAGAAAGCTTTGAAAGTCATGGCTGTAGAAATAGCAGTTAAATTTGCAGGAAAGGATAAATTTTCTGAGGGAGTGAATACAAAAGGAGAAGAGCAGATGTCTATAAGGGAGGCTTTGTCAATGTGATAGAGTAAGAAGAAGAGACTCCATGAAGGAGATAAAGAAAGAACTTTTGAAAGTGTAGGGGAGAGCCAGCAGTGCATTATGTCACAGGAATCAAAGAAGGAGAGAAGTTGAAGGAAAAAGAAAATTGGCGGTGACAGATGTACCAGATAGGTTAATTTCTAATGGGCTGAAATTTTAGTTTTGCTTTTGTTGTTTTTAGGTAATCACAAAATACAAGCATTAAATAATAGTATTTAAGATAGAGCATTATTCTATGAATGACACAAATCTGCATATTATAAAGAATAATATTTGATTCTTATTTCCCATCATAGTATATTCCAAGGATAAAGATTAAAGACAACAATAGTCAACCCCCCCAAAGAAACCTATCATTAAAAGAAACCAATATCCCTACAACATGTTTATTATTATATCCAATTTATGGATATTCTACATTGCTGTCCCCTAATGCATCATTGTAGTAGGGTAGTGACTTTGAGAGTGTCACTAGAGTACAGACTCAAAGCAGGCTTCAAGCATAGGCCTGGTACCATGACTTTAATAACAAATCTACATAAGTCTGAAGAAATTCATCACCAAAATGTTGACCCATTGGATGGTTTCTGAAGGAGTCATGGGTAGAGCAAGCATTCTCTTCATATCTACTAAGATATGAAGAGAATGCTTTTGAGTAGCAAAGGAATACATACTTAAGGTATTCATGCATTATTTCTTTCCACTCACCGTCCTATTTTCTTCTATCTGGTCACTTTGATTCTAGAGTAAAAAAAAAATATATTTTCCTGTTATTTAGTTCATTACTCATGTCCTATTCTTAATTACCCCATTTGGGTTTTCTTGGCAAAGATACTGGAATGGTTTACCATTTCCTTTAGCAGCTCATTTTATAGATGAGAAAGCTGAAGCAAACAGGATTAAGTGACTTGCCCAGGCTCACAAATCTAAGAAGAATCTGAGACCAAATTTGAACTCAGGTCCTTCTTACTCCAGCCCCAGCACTCTGTCCACCATACCACCTCACTGCCAAGAAATGTTACAAATGAATAAGTTTTCCTTTTTTCAGTACTTTCAATGATAAAGTTTGCAATAATTCACTAGAATGTTATTTGCGCTATTCTTATTTTCCATTAATACAGATAGTCATTAATTGATTATACTCTAGGAATTAAAACAACATAAATACATAGAATTCCACTTTGGAAGCATTAATCACTTTACTTTCAAGTCTTTGAATTTTTCCTCTACATCAAATCTACTTATGCAATATTTAGACTTTTCTATCTCACTTTTTGCAAAAGAAAGATGTGCCTGATTTTGCTACCTTTATTATTAATTCTAATAGCTGGCATTTCTATGACACTTTTCAAGTCTGTAAAGAGTTTTACATAAAAAATGCCTAGTTTACTCTCCTAATAACCCTCTGAATTAGATATATTAGGTACAATACCTACATTTTTAAAATGAGGAGACTGAGAATCATTAAAATTAAGTGACATCCCAAATCACACATTTAATAAGTATCAAAATTTGGATTTGAATTCTAAATGATAGGTATTTATTAAGAACTGAACAAATCATTGTGGATGCATAGACGTGTGGAAAACAGCCCCTACCCTAAAAAAGAATTCCAACCAAGATCTTTTCTGATTCTAAGACCAGTGTTCTTTCCTCAACACTCTTATTTTTTAATCACAAAATAATATGTTAAAATCCTTCCCCTAAAATATTCACTGGTTATGAAAGTATTCTCTCAAACTCAGTAGGACCAAATCCAGCAAAGTAAAGATTATGCCCCAAATTATGAACTGCTTAGATGATTATTAAGCATGGAGCAGAAATGTATCTTCCAGTTTTAGCAAATATTTTATACATATGGTGTCTCTTTCATTAGTGAAAATAAAATATTTTGCTATGGCTAGCTAAGAGACAAAGAGGAAACCATAAAATACTATTGATAAAAGGTTGTCTAGGGTCAAATGGAAATTTGTTTTTTAGTGTAAAGAGCACTGGATTTGGGGGCAGGTAACCTGGTTACAAGTTCCTGTTCTGATACTTAGTAGCTATGCCATCACAGGCAAGTTACTTCAACTCTCTGAGTCTCAGTTTCTTCATCTGTAAAATGGGCAGAATAATATTTGCATGACCTATTTCACCAGGTTCTTGTGACAAAAGTACTTTGTAAACCTTGAAGTGTTATATAAGTGTTATTATTATTAGTAGTAAAGTATTCTTTTTTTAATAAAGCAATTGGGGTTAAGTAACTTGCTCAAGTTTAGATTGCTAGTTATTTATGTGTGGGTGCTAATTTTCTGAGGCCGGAACCAATCCCAGGTCCTCCCAACTCCAGCCTGGCGCTCTTACTGCACCACCTAGCTGCCCCTAAAGTATTCTTAATAATAAAGATAGTAAAGTAAACAAAACAGTTATAGTATTATATAGACTAAAAATGAAATATTGGTACATTTAAGTTGTCTATTGACTAACTAGGTACACTAGGTTTCCCCCTATCTCTGGATTATTTGATCTATAAAATCCAACCTATAGAAGAAGCACTGTAGTTTTTCCTGGCTCTATTTCATGGTAGAACAAATTTTCCAGATACTAACAATTTTGAAATTTTTTAAGTACCCAGATTACTTTCAAAAATATTTTTAAAAGAGGCTCCACCTCCTATTTACATTCCTACATGGAAAAACAATAACTGTAACTCATGAGACTTTTCTCAGTATGAGGACAGTTGAAGGGACTATATGTGTATTAATATTTATGCATACATATATGTATATATATAGGAGGGTGTATGTGTATATATGTGTGTGTACATATATACATAGACAGAGGACACAGGATGAATTGAATATGAAGGGATGATATCTAAAAAATAAAATTAAGAGGTGAGAGAGGAATATACTGAAAGAAGGAAAAAGAGAGATAGAATAGGGAAAGTATCTCACATAAAAGAAAAGAAAACTGTTACAATGGAGGGGAAGAGCAGGAAGGTGAAAGGGAATGAGTCAACATTACTCTCATTGGATTTGGCTTAAAGAAGGAACAACATATACACTCAATTGGGTATCTTACCCTATACAAAAGTAGGGGGGAAGGGAAAAGAGGGGGGATGATAGAAGGGAGGGCAGATTGGGGGAGAGGGTAGTTAGAAGCACACATTTTGAAAAGGGACGGGGTCAAAGGTGAAAATAGAATAAATGGGGAGCAGGATAGGATGAAGGGAAATATAGTTAGTCTTTCACAATATAACTACTATGGAAATGTTTTGCAAAACTACAGTTATACAGACTATATTGAATTTCTTATCTTCCCAGTGGGGGTAGATGAGGAGGGAAGAAGGGAAAGAATCTGGGAAGCAAAGTTTTAAAAATAAATGTTAAAAATTGTTTTTACATGCAACCTGGAAATAAGATATACAGGCAATGGGGGATAGAAATCCATCTTGCCCTAATAGAAAGTAAGACGGGGGCATGGGGGAGGATATAAGAGAGAACAGGTTGGGGGCAGGGGTATTCAGTATGCTTTCTATCTTGGAGTGGGGACTAGGGGAGAGATGGAGAGAAAAACTGTAACTCAAAATCTTGTGGAAATTAATGTTGAAAACTAAAAAATATATAAGTAAATTTTTTAAAAGTTTCAACCTCACCTCTACCATTTCTTTGTCTCAAAGAGTAAGTTTCTTTTGAGGCTACTAATGATTCTTCTTCCATTAAGCTTTCCATCATATGCTAAACATCTCAAACTGCATGCTTAAATTTGTGGTGGCCTCAGATGAAACTTCATCCAAACCTCGACACTTCTCTTCATCACATCTTTGTTTGTTACTAATTTATTGAGTTCTGACTAAAATAAGCCCTGAGCTAGGCCCTAGGAAATAGAAAGGAGTATAAAGAACAATTCCTGATCTCAAGGAAGACACTTTTCCATTGCTCAATATGGTCTAATATCTCACCACAGAAAACTCTATGCCATGTGTAAGGTATTTTACAAAAGACTCTAGGGAATAGAATGTAATCAGGCTGGCTTTAAATCATGGTATAAGACATATACTAGATCAATTACAATAAAGGAGAGGATTCCTCAACTGTTAATTTGAAATTAATCATGCACTCTCTAAGCACACATCTATCCTCAATCATATACTTTATATACCCACTAAATGCACAAAATATTTTCAGAGGCTCACTGCGTGTAACTGTCACCAGGAAGAATATGGCAGAGACTAAAAGGAGAATGCTGCAGAAAAAGAAATGTAGTTACAACAGAGTCCAGCAACTTCACCTTCAAGAAATAATACTGAATTTTACCTTTTGACCAACCCTCTTCTTACCTGGGCAGATTCTCTAGAAATATCTTTCAATCAATCATTGGATTTGGCATGAAGAAAGAGAATTATGTCTGTCTCATATGCAAAGAAATTTAAAATTAACCTAATTAGTTGGAATGAGCCCTTCAATACCATCATCATAGCCACTAGATGCTGAGATGAAAGTGTAGCAGATGAAATTGATGTTTATTTTCTGGCCAGTTCTAATTTATGGATAGTTTTCCAAGATTTTGGTTTTCATTAAAAATCTGTATGCTGGTAAATATATGAGAACCAACTGCTTTATTCTGTAAACTTTTCACAAGGAACCATACCCTATACTTTCAACATGGGTGGAATAGTATATGTATTATGCATAATGTCGTAAGCATAAAGGCTGACCAATATCTTTAAAATTTGAAACTAAGCAACTCAGATCTTCCACATTTTTTTCATAAGTTTCAGTCAATATGCAAAATGTGATTTGGGATACCTGTTAACTAAATGGCATGAAAACTAATATGATAGATATATATGTGTATATATACATATACATTCATATATAATATATATACATAAACATATATAATATATATTCACATACACTTGTATGTATGTGCTTATTGGTCAGTGATGATTATTTGCTGTCCTCAGAATGAATGTTTATGTCATAAAGTCATCCTTTGCATCTGGTTTGAAAATAACTCTTAATTGATTATCAAGGCTCCTCACAACATGGCCCTTGTTTCTAATTAATTTGGCCACTTTGAATATTTCAAAAGAGAGCTGTCAGGGCATTATTAAGAAATAGTGACCTGCATTTCAAAACACAATGAATGGAAAGAGGTTCCTTCAGCAGCTGCTTAATAATAGTTTGTATAATAAAATATTTATATTATCATATATTTCCCATCTTCGTGGATGGATCTTAATGTCATTTTAATATTTTTCCTACTAAAATAAAATTTTAATTAAGGCTAAAGATATATTGCCTACGGTAAGCTAAACTGTTTAAAATTATTAACTGCTCGAATACTTGTTGCTATACGACAAGCTGCCATAAAAGAAAAGAAATTAAGGGCTCGGGGGATTAAGGCAATTTTGAAAGCTGGCCGCCCCCCCCCCCCCCAGCCAGCCACCCAGCCACCCTTCCTCCTCCTTTTAGATACGCCTAACTGAGCCATAACTATTTTTCTCCACTCAGCCAGACTCCAGCTTTGTGGCTTTTTTAATAACCTGGCTTTTCAAGTCCTTGCCCCTGAGAGCCTTTTCATTTCTGCCGCACTCCCTACAAGCAAATTTCTTCCAGTTGCTCAACAGTCTAATGCCTTCCTTTCTTCGTTGTTGAAGCATTTCATTGACTGGGAGGTGTTCTGTTACAGTGGAATCAATAGCTTAGGGCTTCCCAGCACACCGATTAGCTTGTCAGTCAGAGCCTGGGGGAGGTAGTGTAAATCCCAGAATACCAGGGGCCAGGAGTTTGAAAACGGAGGAATGTAAGCAGCCCCCGATGGTTGTCTACCACCTGTCGCTCTGTAACATGTGCAGAGTGTATTAACTTCTTTGCTGTTACATGCCTTAAAGGTCACCTGGCGATAGGAGCCTTAAGCTTTTGGAATATTTTAACTCATTACAGGACTCAACTTTTACTGATTTGTTACCAGTCCCTAACAAAAGAGAATTTATTCTTTGGGAGCCTGAGTTTGACAACATGTTGGGGGGTTTGGATTATTTTTTCTCCCCAAAGTCAATCGCCTATTTGCTTCTTGATTTCACATTAATAGAAACCAGTTTCCACAGTTAATGGGAGTGAGCAGTGGGGTTTGCTTTCTTTTTCCTTCCGAACATTGGTTTTAGGTGCTAGGAAGTCATAAGAGAAAGTTGGCCTTTTCCTGGATTTGGAAGCAAAGGTAAAGAAATGGTAAAAGGAGGGAGGAAAAATGGCAAAGTTTTTGATGATACATATGTTCTTGGCCCTCAAACCTTAAAGGTGTGTGAGTATTTGAGCGACTAAGAGGATTAGATTATGAGTGACTGACTATTAGGAGATGATTACAAAGTGATATGACTTTAATAAGAAAGAATCTTTTCATTCCACAGTGAAAAGCTGTGAAATCGGCCACTTAAGGCACCCGATGATGCCTTCCAGCCAACCTCAGGAAATCTTTTTACAGATATTTATTATCCAAAGTCACGTCAACCCAGACCACAAAAGGAAATTCTGTGCTTAGCACATAAAGGCTCTATGGTCTGGGAAGGGTTTGCTTTCACCACGATGAGTTTTCTCAAAAAACCTCTACAAACTTACCACAAACCACAATGTAAACCTGTACAGTGCAGATATGACTTGTTAAACCAACTCCACCAAATTAATTCACCCATATTTAAAGGGATTTCTGAGTAATGATGCAAACAAAAGCCTAAAAGCCATAGGAACACCCTTTTGGATTCAGGTGCTGGCAAGGAAAATATTAATCTATAGATAAAAATACACACAAGAAAAAACATTCCTTTTGGCAATGCCAGCTGTGATAATTATTATAATATTAATAACCACAACAATGAAAAAAAATTTTAAAAAGATCATAGGATTTAGAGGAAGAAGGGATCCTAGTGATCACCCAGTCTAGGGGTTCTTAAACTTTTGTGTGTCATGCATGGACCCCTTTGACAATCTGATAAAGCTGATGGGACCTTTCTTAAAATGTTTTTTAAAAGTATAAAATAAAATACATAGGATTATAAAAGGAATCCTATTATATTGAAATGAAGAAGTAATTTTTTTCCATCCAAGTTCAAGGACACCCTGTAATCTATCCATGGGTGCCTTATGTCCTGGGTTAAAAACCCCTGACCTAGTAAAACCTCATTTTACAAAAGAGGAAACTGAGGTTTTAGTTGTCTTGCCTTAGGTCAGACAATAAGTAGGAGAATGAATCCAGTATGCGTTTCAGAATGGAAAAGTAACAAATTAGTTCCTATCCATGTCTAGGGGGGAAAAGAGGCATATGAATTTAATTTTCAAATAAAGGAGTAATTTAAAGAGCCCTGATGATGAAATTAGAAGACTTGTATTTGGAGCACCCAATCCAGACATGTTAGCCATGTGAACATAGACAAAATACAATCTTTCTGAGCCAGTTTCCTTGTCTGCAAAATGGGTATGATAACTCTAGGCACTAGTGCTAGGCACTCACTGTGCTAAGCTCTGAGGATAAGAAAAATAAGGGAAAAAAAAGAAAGGCAGTTCTTACTCTTAAGGACTTTACAATGCAAAAGCAAAAGAGAATACACAAAAGAAATCTAAAAGGTGGGGGAGGAAGAGATCTCCAAGATCACCAAGGGGTACCTATGTGCATGAGGGTATGATGTTCTATGGAGTCAAGAACAAGCAGAGCTGCTAATGGAAAATGGAGAGATATCTGAGGGTTGTTGTGAAAAAAGTGCTTTAGAAAGTACAAAATGCTATTTTAAAAATTTGACTCATTTTCCAGATCTAGAATTAGATTCTGCCTTTTCTATATTCTGTATATTGGGTTGCCACAGAAATTATCATAAAATTAAATCCTTATAAGCCATATATTTAAAGATTATTCATCAGAATGTCCACCTTGTTCCCTTTATATCTATTATAATTAATTTTTAAAGTTTATTTAACGCATTGATTCCACAAAAAAAAAAAAAATCTATCATTTTAGTATGGTACAATAAAATGAATAGTTACTCCAGAGTAAGAGCACCAGAGTTCAAATCCTACCTCTGACATTTACTGCCTGTCTGACCTTGGGCAAGTCTCTTAAGCCCTCAGGACTTAGATTCCTCATCTAAAAAATGAGGGAGTTGAATAGATGGTTCCTTACACAGCTGGATCTATGATCCTAGGATCATGTGAAACTAAAAATATTATGGGGTGGAATTTACATACTTATGATATAGATTATCTCAGAACTAATATTTTGTGAAGTTTTTTTAAAATTACCATTAATAAATAGTGGACAAACAGTTATGACTTAAAAAGTAACAAATGTGATCAATGGAGTAGTCTACATTTTCACTTTTCTCCTTTAGTTTTCCCATCCTTTTTAATCTTGTTATATCTTATTTTAACCAAAAAAAAAAAAGTTTTTACTGATCCAAATAAACATAACCATAACTATGGCTCCAGGCAAATGCAACAGACATTACTTGAAGACTGAACAATGGACCATCTCCTTGCCAATATAAACTTACAAACTAATAATTGCTTCATCGCAAATCAAGTAGAAGCCTCAGGAATGTGAGCACATGCCTGCTTCTTGTACTCACTTAAAATGCCCATCATTATATGAGATTCCATACAGGCACATAACATGTATTTGTGTATGAATAGATACAAAATGTGTTTATATTGGCATTTAAAAATTTTCATAGTATAGTTCCAAACTATTTTTTCAGTCTGAACATATATTACCTTCCCTTATACACCCTAAATTCCAACCAAACTGGTCTACTTGCTAGTCATCAAATGTCACATTCCATCTCCCTTCTCCACACATTTGAATGGACTTGTCCCTTATTCCTGGCTGCTCTCTTTCCCTTCCTATTCTTAGAACCCCCCACTCCCTTCAAGGCTCTGCTCAAATGTGTCTTCCTCCAAGAGGATCCTCCAACTTGTTTGTGCTTCTCACCTAAAATGTGTGTGTGTATGTGCATGCATAGGTAATTTTGTTATATGCAAAATTATATGCATATGTAAATTTCTTTGCATATTTGTAAAATATATGTAAATTTAGATGAGGAGTAAATATATATTTGTATATCATGTGTTTACTTATTTGTGCAGTTTGTTTCACCTCAGTAGAATGTAAACTCCTTCAGAGTAGAACTATTTTGTTCTTGTCTCATATTTCTAGTGCCTAACAAAATGCCTAGAAGATATACATACATATATATATATATATATACACACACACATATATATATATACACATATATATATATACACACATATATATATTGAATCTAGTTGATTGTAATTTGCTGCCTTATTTCCCAACACCAATATGAGGAGAACTTAGAGTTCTTTTTCCCAAAGTGGTTTTGAATGTGCATTGATTCAACTACATTCTCTCACTGGCTTCATTTTGGAGTAAAAGAATACATGTGACAAGCATTCACATAAACATATAAACTCAGAAATTAATAAAATTCAATAGAAACAAAGGAGCAAGGATTTTTTAAAAATCATTTATGTAAGAATCTGCCTATTTACACATACATGCATATCTATGATATGAATTGGAGGTAATCTTAGGGGGAAAGCACTGGTATTGAGAGAGATCAAGAAAGGCTTTTTCAATCAGGTGGGATTTTAGGGAACCTTTCCTTCAAGAACTTTGAAAATCTAGTTTCCCTATAGATTGGATTTTTTTATGTTCATTTCAAGTCACTTTTGATTTGATACTTACATCAATACTAGTTCTCTTTCAAAATATATTGATGCTATTTACTAAAATGATTACATATCTCAAATTTTAAAATAGGAATAACTAACTTTGAAACTACAGGTTGTTTATATGTAGGCTATAACAAATATATTCTCTTTCAAAGGATCTATGATTGCAGTGATATAAGTATTCCCTCCAATGGATCAAAACCTATCTATCCTTGTTTATCTTGGGTAATTCTTGTCAATGTCTTCCCATAAATCTTCTAGGAGTTAATCTACCCAATGTGTTAGAGACTTTCTTCATGGTCTTTTAATACACCGTAGGTACCAATAAAGCACTTTGACTATATACTTATTAACATTAGTAGAAAATGACCTGCCCAAGTCCTTTTCCAATCATTCATTTTCTGCACAATATCTTTGATACCACTACTTGCATACAAAGCATCACTAACCTTAGACAGTGCACCTAGACAAAAGGAAAACAGCTGAATGAGGGGAAAAAATATTTATATCTTTTTTTTCTGAAAAAGGTTTGATTTCATATATATAATCTCTCTCATACACACACACTAATAGCCATTCCCCAATACATTAGTGGTCAAAGGAAATGAACAGATGGTTCCCAAAAAAAGAATTGCAAAGTATTCACAACTACATGAAAGAATGTTCCAAATTCCCAAAAATAAGAGAATGCAAAACATAACAACCTTGGGGTTTTACCTCATACCCTACAAATCAGCAAAAATGTCAATAGTCAGTATTGAAGAGGTTGTGGAACAATAGGCACTCTAATACATTGTTGGTGAAGCAGTGAAATGGTATAACCATTTCAGAATACAATTTGGAATTATGAAAATAATTCCATAGACTAAATTATGAACAAAAATATCTATACTCTTTGAACCAGAAATGCATTGCTGGGCTTATACCCCAAGGAAGCAATTGAAAAGAAAGTCCCAATGATATACACCAAAGTATTAATAACATCACATTTGTGATAGCTAACAATTGGAAACAAAGTAGATGCCTATTACCTGGGGAATGGCTAAATAAATCATATTACATGAACATAATGGAATATCATTATGCTATATGAAATTATATGTATGATGAATAAAAAGAAGCATGGAAAAATCTATATAAAGAAGCATGACTAGATCTATATGAATTCATGCAGGGTGAAGTAATCAGAATCAAGAAAGTAATATGTACAAAAATCTATAACAATGTAAATGAAAAAATATACACCAGTAAATTAAAAGTAAATGTAACAAAATTATAAAGATCAAGTGGAACTTGAGTTAAGAGATAGAGAAAATACCCTAAAACACTTTGTAGAGATTAAGAGGTCCAAAGGAGTCACACATGCCACATGTGTTCCCCAGCTAAACAGGCAGAACAAAGAAAAGAGAATAATAACATGAAAAATTGTTATATAAAATATTATATATGCACACATATATATATTTTTCCACTTTCCCACAAAAATATGACATTTCCTTTGGGAAATATCAGTATCAGCTTAACATTACTTCATAGATTAGAATTTAATAAGGAGAAGGAAGAAAAGAAGGAGGAGGAGATGACACTGACAATACTATTTAGGGATGTTTTTCTTTTTTTGTTCCCAAATGCTTTATTAACTTCTGGTTTAAATCAATAATTTCCACCAAATTTTGAGCTACAAATTTTTTCCCCGTTTTTCCCCTAACCACTGCCCCAAAATAGCTATCCCAAAGGCTATCCCCTCCTCCAATCTGCTCTCTCCCCTGTCTTCCCCCATATCCTCTTTGACTTTCCAGTAGGGCACAGTGGATCTCTATTCCTCAGTGCCTCTATATCTTATTTCCCAATTGCATGTAAAATAATATTAATAATAGTATATATATATATGTATATATATATATATATATTAAACATTTGGTTCTAAGACTTTGAATTCCAGATTCATTCCCTTTCTCCCTTGTCACCCATCCTTACTGGGAAGATAAGCAATTCAATATAGGTTGTACAGGTGTAGCTAATGCAAAACATTACCATAGTAGATATATTGAAAAAGACTAATTATATTTCCCTCACTCCTATATCCCCTCCCACTTGTACTGTTTCCTACTTTGACCCTGTCCCTTTCCAAAAGTGGATACTTCCAACTTCCCTCTCCCCCCAGCCTGCCCTCCCTTCCATCATACCCCCTCTTATCCCCTTCCCCCATACTCTCCTGTAGGGTGAGATACCCTATTTAGTGTGTATGTCATTCCCTCCCTAAGTCAAATTCAATGAGAATAAGGTTGACCCATTCCCTTTTGCCTTCCTGTTCTTCCCCTCCATTGTAACCATTTTCCCTTGCCTCTTCTATATGAGATAGTTAACCTCCTTCTGTCTCTCCCCATCTCCTCTCATTATATTCCTCTCTCACTTCTTAATTTCACCTTTTAAGTATCATCCCTTCCTATTAGATTGGTGCTGTGCCCTCTATCTATGTATACCTGTAAACATATATACACACATTCACATATGTATTCATATGCCCATATATCCTCTAATATAGATTATACACACACACACACACACACACACACACACACACACACACACACACACACTGTAGCAGCAAGCACCCCAGCATCCCCAGAGTGGCTGCCAATACAGGTTCTTAGATCTGCTTTTCAAAAGGAAAGCAACTCAAAATGGGTTAACAAGCTTACTTTAATCAAACAAACATACATTACCTAGTTCAGGGGAAAAAGGTCAGCACCCCGGACTTCAGAGTTACAGAACTTACAGATCAAACAGACAGGCTTCCAAACTGTCCTACCATTATATCAATACCAAATCATAGTTACCAGAGAGGGAAGCATCAACATCTGGGTTTTCAAAGCCGGGGGGCTCTCAACAACGGCTTCCCAGAGTCTCATCTGGTCAAATCACACAACACTTCTCAAAGTGAGCCCCAAAGCAAAGCCTCTCCTCAGGGTTTATATAGCCTTCTCCTGGCTCAGAGAATGTAACAACCTTCTGGACCCACTGCCCAATCACAAAGTATCAAGGTGTGGGCTTTCCTGAAAAACAAGCCTCCCACCACAGGCTCCAGGTGCACTTAAGCTAGGGGCAGGGAAGATCTTTAAATTTGCATTTCCATTACACACACACACACACACACACACACACACACACACACACAGATAGATAGATAGATAGATAGATAGATAGATATAGATATATATTTCTACTCCCTTCAACTATTTTCATACTGAGAAAAGTTTCATCAGTTATAATTATTGTTTTTCCATGTAGGAATGTAAATAGTTCAACTTTGAAAAGTTCTTTATGATTTCCCTGTTTACCTTCTCATGCTTCTCTTGGTTCTTGTATCTGTATGTCAAATTTTCTATTCAACTCTGGTATTTTCATCAAGAAATCTTGAAAGTCATCTATTGCACTGAATGACCATTTTTTCCACTGAAACATGATACTCAGTTTTGCTGGGTAAGTGATTCTTCATTTTAATCCCAGATCCTTTGACCTCTGGAATACCATATTCCAGGCCTTTCAATCCCTCAGTGTAGAAGCTGCCAGATCCTGTGTTGTACTGATTGTGTTTCCAAAATATTCAAATTGTTTCTTCTTGGCTGCTTGTAATATTCTCTCCTTGATCTGGGAATTTTGGAACCTGGCTATAATATTCCTAGGAGTTTTCTTTTTGGGACCTTTTTCAGGAGGTGATTGGTAGATTCTTTCAACCTCTATTTTGCCTTCTGATTCTAAAACATCAGGGCAGTTTTCCTTGAGAATTTCTTGGGGGATGATTTCTATGTTCTTTCTTTGATCATGGCTTTCAGGTAGTCCAATAATTTTTAAATGATCTCTCCTGTATCTATTTTCCAGGTGAATGGTTTTTCCCATGAGATATTTCTTATTGCATTTTATTCTTTCATTTGTTTGGATCTGTTTAACAGCATCTTGATTTCTTATAAAGTCACTACCTTCCCTTTGCTCCAATCTAAATCTGAAGGAATGATTCTCCTCAGTGAGCTTTTGAGATTCTTCTTCCATCTGGCAAATTTGGCTTTTTAAGGCATTCCTCTCCTCGTTGCCTTTTTGAGCCTCTTTTGCATTTTGAATTAGACTATTTTTAAGGTGCTATTTTCCTCAGTCAGGCTGTTGACTCTCATTTCATAATTTTCTTGCATCATTTTCATTTCTCTTCCCAGTTTTTCCTCCACTTCTCTTATCTGCTTCTTAAGGTCCTCTATCGCCTGTAACCAGCTTGTATTTTCATTTGAAGCTTTTGGTGCAGGAGTTCTGACTTCACTGTCTTCCTTCTGTTCCATGCTTTGATCCTTTTTGTCCCCAAAATAGGAGTCTAATGTTGTATTCTTCTGTTTGTTTTGCTTCCTTTGCCTGGTCATGTTGCCACTCACTTACTTGACTTTTGGGGTTTTTGCCACAGTAGGACTCTGCCATCACAAGGTAAGCTTCTGTCCCAGACACTGGGGTTTTCTTAGCTGCCAGAGGTATTAGTTGGGGGCCCTCTCTGAAGCCTCCACATGCTCTGGCAAGCTGGTCACACACTGCAGGACCTCCACCCTAGACCACAATCCAGATCCAAGAAGATTAAAGCAAGAGCAATTACCCCTCAGGCTGGTTGCTTGGTTCCCCTACAGTTTTCAGGCCAGGAGCTGAAGCTGCAAAGTGGTGCCAGCTGGGCCGAGGTGTTTCAGTGGCTTCTTGCCCTCGGGGCAAAGGCCAATGCTCTCCCAACTACTGGTCCAAAAGTCCACAGTACACTGACCTCTCACTTTGTCGTTGGCATCTATGTGTTGATAATTCTGGAAATGGCCACAGTTGCTGGTGTTCTGGAGTCCCTCCAGCAGGTGGCTGGCTGTGGCTGCCCTGGGGCTAAAACCTCTGGCTCCTGTGGGCCTGGGCTCGGCTCCCAGAGCTCTGCTGGCCACTCCCTGCTGGGCTGCCAGGCTGTCCTTAGCGGGTGTTTAGCTTCTCTGTGTCATTTTGTGGGTTCTATAGTTCCAAAGTTTGTTCAGAGTTCCCTTTTACATTGATTGGGGAAGGTGGAAGCTGGAGCTGCGCTGAAATCCTGTTTCTACTCCGCCATCTTGACTCTACCTTCTAGGGATGTTTTTCTTGTCTATGTTGTAACCCTTTAAATAGGTTATAACTAGACTATTTTTAGTTTGATGTGAAGAAATCAACTAGTAGACTAATTATGGCAAAACTGAGTAATTTTTAAAAGATGACTCTTGCTGTAATCATAATGTATTGACACATTCTTCTATAAAATTTGGCAGAAAGTATAAAAATATTTCAGGACACACACTTATATATACAGAGGCCATTTTCATGGTGAGGGGAATGAAATACATGTAGTTAAACAACTACATGGTAGGAGTAGTGTAAAAAAGCTAATGAAAACCCATGGAAAGGCTTTGGAAAACTGCATCAATAGCTAGCTGGTAAATGTAACAAAAAACTTGAACACCACATCATCCAGTTAAAGATAACAATAAAGAAATATATAGAATTGTAGGTGGAAAACAAAAATATATTGACATAAGAAAACAAAGCAGCACAAAGAAAAAATTGGACAAATTCAACATAATAAAAAACTTTACTATAAAGGCCTGAGAAATAAATAAATTATAGGAGAATTTCTGAGGAAGGAAGTAGAAATTTTCTGATTAGCTATATAGTTGCAAAATATCCAACACAACAAAAGTGCAAGTTGTATCAAACATGAAAGAGAAGCTTTGTTCAACATTAATGTAATAAACAACATAACTACTTTGTCTAGAGAGGTGAGGGAAGCTGCTCTAAGTTCTTATCAAAACTGAAAAATGGCAAAGTCTGATCATCCATCAATATATCAAAGCCTTCACAATGATATATGATTTATTAACAAAGTATATTACTAGTTTCCTTTTAGATATAAGCCTGATCCTACCTTTCATAACAAAAGGCAGCACCCATCAGCTACTAAAAGAGAACATCAGTGTTGCTACCAAATATAGGGCAATCATTATGTATCATGATTGCATATATGTATTATGCAATGATATCATTATGTACTTTCTTTAAAAGTATTCATAATTTATAGGACTGAAAACCAAGAAAAAATGTGTTAACTAAACATGAAAATGTTACACCAGAAGTCTGAAGTGTTGAAAAGGACAACTAAACATTGATTTAGTAATTCCTGAAGAAGTTCCCAGAAAGTGATGTGACATTTGTATTAACGGTATTGGTTATTGCAATAACTCTGACTCAGTTCTGCATTCATGACTGATTCATTACTGCAAATATATAGAATGGACCAAAGCAAGATGAGAATTTTATAATTTGCTTATGACATGAAAAATATTCTCTATTTAAATGATGGCACAAATGCAATATGGCTAATAACAACTGATATAAAATGTGACATACTTCAAAGATTTGTCCATTTAATTCTGCTCATCCTTAAACTTATTATCATCTCTCCTAAACAGAACAATATAACTTCCAAACTAAGAAAGGAATAGTACAAAATAAGTTTTTTAATCACTTGATATATGATATCAAAGAATAAAACATGACCAAAAACATATTAATTATCTTATTTCTTATATGGAATCCTTTTCCAATGATATCAATCTGTCATTTGGACAAGATAAGTATAAAATTCTTAAAATACACCAAAGGAAAATAGAGACTAGAAGCTTCAAGATTCAATTAGGAGGTCAACTTGTACAAATAGATGGATGAGATACAAATACCTTGATCACCTCAAGATAAGTAACACTAGGCATAAAGTAATAAAGGAGAAATCAATGACTGACTGTACATGTCAAGAAACCTATTCATGAAATCAAAGCTCAATGGGTAGAATACATTTAAATCAGTTAACACCTATGCAATATAACTCTTACTCTACACTTTTGGAACTATAAAATATTATAATAAAAGATTTGGAAAATACCCTAAGGAAAACTCCTATGGCATTAGCACAATCCAGCCCATCACCCTAAAACAGCTATAGTTGGATTAACATTTCCTCATCAACTAAGGAAGAAGAAATTGATAGATATTCTCAGGACATATGATAAACAGGAAACATTTAGAACAGGTAGTTATCACTTCATTGAGCAATGGGAAAGGCTGACAATCAGCATGTACCGCTATGTTTGTTCAAAGTGACTGAAAGCAGTTTGTTTCTGGATATAGCCTATGAAATAGCTTAGACCCATATGTAGAATAAAAAGATCCTCTATAGGTGATAGTTACATGAGCCTGATCAACATGAAAACACAAAGACACCAGCTACTGGGATAAAGACTCATTATTTGACAATAACTGTTTGGAAAATTGGACAGCAGCACAGAAGAAATTAGATTTTCACCAATCCTAACATCTAATATAAAAATTAAATCCAAATGAATATGTGACCTAGATAAAAGAAGGTCACATAACAAATTAGAAAAACATGGGAAAGTTATGTATCAAATCTATGGTGTGGCTAGGTGGCACAGTGAATAGAGCACTAGCCCTGGAGTCAGGAGGTCCTGAGTTCAAATCTGGCCTCAGACACTTAACACAAAAATCTAGCTGTGTGACCTTGGGCAAGTCACTTAACAAATCCAACAAGGTAATATTAGAAAGAAAGCAACTGGAAAAACATCTTTGCAGCATTTTTTTCTGAAAAAGATTTCATTTCTAAAACATATAAGGAATGAATTCAAATTTAAAAGAAAAAGAACCATTTACCATTGTAAATGGCCTAAGGATATAAACAAACAATTCTCAATGAAAAAAACAAAAGCAAACCTAGGCTATGGATGGTCATAAGAAAACATTCTAACGCAATACTAATGGAAAAAATGTAATTTAAAGCAATGGTGAGGTTCCATCTCACATCCATTAGAGTGGTAAAGACAACAAAAAAGGATAATGATAATTGTTGGAGAGGCTGTCAGAAAACAGGCACGTTGATGCACTTCTGAATGAGTACAACTATCCTAGAAAGCAATTTGGAATTATAGACAAAAAGTTACTAAATGGTGCATCACCTTTGACTCAGCTATATCGCTGTTATGCCTGTAACTAAAAGAAATCAAAGAAAGAAGAAACGTTTCTTTATACACAAAAATATTTAAAGTCATTCTTTATGTGGTGGGGAAAAATACTAAAAGGATGAATTTCAGCAACCGAGGAATAGCTGAATAAGTTGTGGCATATCAACATGATAGAGTACCGTTGTTCTAAAAGAAATGAGGAAATAGACAATTTCAGATGAGCTCAAAAAGACCTGGAAAGACTTAGATAAACTGATGTAGAGTGAAGTAAGCAAAACCAGGACATTTTCTATTATAATATCAATTATTATTTTAAAAGGGAGCCTTTTGAGAAATTTTATAAACAGAAGAAGAATGAAATGAATAGAACCAGAAAAGCAATGTATACAATAACAATAAATGTAAAAATAGACAATTTTAAAAGCTGTAAACAAGATCTATAATCAATACACTGACCATCCATGCCCACAAGGAGAGTTGGTTCCATTGATAACAACAACAACAAAAAAAACCAAAACACAACAATTAATAAATGTTATGTATTTTACTTTGATAAAGTACTTACCTCATAAAATGACTGTAAGGAAGCTCATCTAATATTTTTCCTACATTACATATGGGAGAAAAAAGAGATTCACAGATTGTTAAATAAGTTGCTCAAAATCACAGAATTTGAATCCAAGTGTTCTAAGTCCAAGTTAGCATGATCTTCCCACCAAGTCACAACTTAAATACTTTTTTTTCTTGACTATGCCTTAGTCCCCTCAAATAGATCAGCAGCTCCATGGAAGTGCAGAGGAGGAGAAGAAGAATTTTATTTTACAATTCTTGACACTTTTTACGATATTTACACTTCCATATATTTATATACAGACTTCTTTACATACCCCCAGAATGCCCAGTATAGTATGTTGCACAGAGTGAATGCTCTCAATAAGTACTGATTGATCATCAGTTTAACATCCAACAAGGACAAGTGAAAAGTTACAAAACATATTGAATGAACTAAATTTAGAACTTTATAAGTAAAATAAAGATGTTACCAAGATAAAATCCACTTATTTTTAGAAATTTCTGGTGCAAAAAAAATGCTAATATCATCTAAATATTTAGACAATCCTTTTGGCCTTGGTTAGAGTATCATTTTACCTCCAATCCGGTAAAACTGGTTGACAGTACATTTAGCCAATGCAGAGACAACCAAAGTTCTGGCCATTTTTGCAACTGAAAAGATCATCATTTAAATAGAAATATATATTCATTTTGTTAGTATTTTAAATATTGCCTTAGAATATGAGAATTTCAAAACAAAATCCAAATCCTACTTCTAATTATTAACATATACTTATTTATATTATGCAGTATGCCCTTATGGGTAAATTCTTTTCCATAATGGTAAAAACAAAGTTTGAGTATTGTTTAACAGACTTCTAATTTAATGAACTAATTAAACATCTCGGGAATGATTAAAACTAAATTTTAAATTTCATCTCATCCTTGTTGGTTTCCATGGCATGAGAACTTTAATTCATTTACTTTGTACGTTTTTAATTAAAGAATTTTTCTGAATGCTCAAACAAATTGGTGACTCCATGATAGATAAATAAATGGTAGATAGACAGACAGACAGATGGATGGATGGATAGATGGATGGATGTATGGATGGATGGATGGGTGGATCATTAGGTATTTATGTTTTATGCATTGTGATATGCACTAGGTAGGCCATTATAAACAAATAAGACAATCTCTGTACTCAAGGAGATCCTATTATAATGAGAGAAGGAAGCTAATAACCAGTGAAGGAGTGAGAGTAGCAATGTGACAGTGCTATCATGGTGTGAAAATGGCCACTAAGGGATAGATCAGCCTGGTTCCATTCAAGATAAAGTAAAGGCTCACCTCTCAAGGCCTGGTGTCCTAGGAACAAAGCCTAAGGTTCTAATGGGAGTAAATAGCACCTGTCATAACTAATAAAAATTCCCCTGTGATTATTATGCCCTCTCAATTCTTACAGTCATGATTCTTTCCTATTTTTCCTAGTAGGTAGTCTTTGGAAGATGCTGCCAGCTGATCTGAATTATTTGATGTTTCATGGTCTATGACCTTTCAGAATTTCTAATGAAACCTCCCCTTCACCCACATCCCAATAAAAGTGTGCTTCATATAACTTTGTCAGCACTAGAATACAGTTCTTCTGTTGTGTAAGAAAGGTATTAGTTGGGGCGGCTAGGTGGTGCAGTGAGTAAGAGCCCTGGCCCCGGAGTTGGGATGACCCGGGATCACGTTCCGGCCTCAGAAAATGAGCACCCACACATAAATAATGACTGGCCCTGTCCTTGAGCAAGTTACTTAACCCCAATTGCTTAAAAAAAAAAAAAAAGGAAAGGCCTTAGTCAATTGGTGCTGCCAAAAATCTCCCATGGCTAAAAGAGTTCAAAAGCAGAGACTCTAGCCCTTCCCTAAGAATGGAGTATAAAACTTTTTTGAGGAGAAATATGTTTCATTTTAATTCTCTATCCAGAGCAGCTAGAACACTTTTGTGCACCTTATTGACCCTCAACAAATACTGGTTGACTGACAAGGTTAGAAAATGTAGAGACAATGACCTGTAACAACCATGGCAAGAACCTCATTTGTCAGTACTCCCCCTTGTCTTCCCCCTATGCTAACATTCTTGAACAAAGAGAGACAGAGCCAGGTGTAAATAATATTCATGAACCCACTATTCATTAAATGTATCTATTTTTAAGTCTAATTGATTTACAAATGAGCTTTATCTTATTAGTAGCACCTACACATGCAATGTCAAGTAGTGAACTGAGATGCTTAGGAAATAAAAATATTGTACTTGGATTATTCAAACATTTTAGACCAAAGTAGTTTGGAATCTAAATGAATAATGCCTCAACTCTCAATCAGTCTCAAACCACTTCTTTGGGTGCCTTTGATGACTGTGTACCTTATTAATTCAACCCTGGATCATTTCCATAGGGAAGAAAAATTCCATACTGCATCTAGATCTATGCTGCTAACCCTTCTTTTATCCCTTCTCTAATACTGTTCTGATAGAATAAGCTGTCAATGGACAATTAGAATATAAATATCTAAAAGTAAGACATGATCCATTATCGCTAAGATTGAAAATATGGTGAAGATCAGGAGACCCAGAACAGATGTGAAAAAATGTCCTCTAGACTAGATATCAGTAATTATATTTGACCCAGTCTCCATCTCTCATGACTGTCATCATTAACAAAAATTGAAGGCTAGGTCTCAGCATAACAGAATTTCAAGCATCTACTATGTTCCAGACACTATGCTAAATGTTAGCTATGATTACAAGGTGAATGGGATATCATTTTTGTCCTAAACGAACTTATAATCCTACTGGAGAGACAGTATATACATACGTACATACACACATATACATATATACACATATATATGTATATGTGTGTATGTTCATATGCATATATGTGTGTGTGTGTGTATATATATATATATATATATATATATATATATATATATATATATATAATTTGTGGAAAACAAGCCTGTCATATGCTTTACTGGTTTTTACTATACTGAATTTCTTATGAGATGTCTCTACTGTGATAAAAAGTAAAGAAAAAGTAACTAATTAAAATTAAATTAAATATAAATTATATTTAATTATCTAACTAAATATTGGGTTCATTTTAATTTAATATCATAGTTACATTAAGCATTAAAAATGTAGACTTTCTCACCTAATGTAACATTTTTCTTTATATTTTAAAAAATGTTTGCAAATACAAATTACCAACTTTTTAGTATTTTTAATGTGTGGTAGTCAGTCACTTATTTTCATAAGAGAACATTTCTGTGAGATCTGTGATGAATCAGATAAAGTTCATAATAGGCCTTATATTGGTCTCTAACATTTTCCCAAAGTTCATACCCATACTACTACACAATATTCCCCAATACTATACAATGTCACGATAACCTATTTAACATTTTAATTTTCCTTTAAGTTAATTTTTAATTCTTTTTAGAAATTGAAGTCAACAGACATTTATTGTACTCCTACTATGTGCTAGGCACTGTGCTAAGAGTTTGTAAAAACTGGTAGGAGGACTCATAGAAGGAATAGGAATACAATCTTTGGAGAGAGTGTAAGTACCATGGGCCCTGCTCTTCCTAATAATCTGAAGCCTAAGAATTGAGATGGGGGCGGCTAGGTGGCGCAGTGAGTAGAGCGTCGGCCCTGGAGTCAGAAGGACCTGAGTTCGGATCAGGCCTCAGACACTTAAGGCACACACAAACAAAAACCTAGCCATGTGACCTTGGGCAAGTTACTTAACCCCAGTTGCCCTCCAAAAAGCAAAAAAAAAAAAAAAAGAATTGAGATGAAGATTCAGAACTGGCTGTGGCTATATCCATTATAAAGGGGACAGCTTAAGGTTGCCTATTCTTGCTGATCCTTCTAATAAGCTTCACTTTATTACATAACTAATCCTCTCAAAAGAGTCACTTACTATATCAGGGATGAGGAACCTGGGGCCTCAAGGCCACAGGTGGTCTTCTAGGTCCTCAAGTGCAGCCCTTTGACTGAATCCAAACTCCACAGAACAAATCCCTTTAATAAAGTATCTGTTCTGTACAACTTGGTCTCAGTCAAAGGCTGCACCCAATGACCTTGAAAGCCACCTGTGGCCGTTCCCCACCCCTGTGACCTGCACCTTTTCATTACAATCAGGACACTGATATTTTTTTCATAAGTCTAAAATACAGTGAGCCATATAATATTCTCCGAACAATACTCCCATTGGGGGTCTGTTTTTCAATTATTATTTACCTTTGGCACATGTGTTTAATGGAGTGTAGTATTCAATTAAAATATGAGAAAACTTTATCGAAAATGAAGAGTTCTCATTTCATGTCAGACAATGGTGATGGTAGCTAGCATTTATGTAGTGTTTTAAGGTTTGCAAAGCACTTTATGCATTGTCTCATTTGATCCTCAAGACAACCTTGTGTACCTGGTAATTTTATAGATATGGAAACTGAAACTTGGTGAGGTTAACTGATTTGTCCATTACCATAATGCTAGAAAAAATTTAAAGTTGTTTTGCACAAGAGGCAGCTAGTGGTGCAATGGACAGAGTGTCAGGCATGGAGTCAGGAGGACTTGAATTCAAATCCAGCCTTAGACACTTAATAACTGTGTGACCCTGGACAAATCACTTAAGTCTGTTTGCCTCAGTTTCCTCATCTGTAAAATGACCTGGAGAAGGAAATGGCAAATTACTGCAGTAGCTTTGCCAAGAAAACCCCAAATGGGGTCATGCAGAATCAGACATGACTGAAACAACTGAACAACAAGATTTAAACAAAGGTCTTCCTGATTCTAAAAACAGAACTGTTTTCACTATCAGTCAACTGTTCACTTATGCCATATGAAAGAACAAGGGAAATAAGTTTTACTGCATGCATACTATATAGCAAGCACTGTATTAAGTGCTTGACAAATAATATTTCATGTGATCCTAACAACAATCCTGAAATTTACGTGCTATTATACCCATTTTACAGTTGAAAAAACTGAGGCAGACAGGTTGTGATTCACCCAGCATCCCACAGCTAGTGAGTATGGATGGCTGAATTTGAACTCAGGTCTCTCTGACTTTGGGTCCAATACTCTGTCAACTGTTCCTCCTAGCTATATAAAATATACTATGCATTTCTAATGAGTAACACAAAAATAAGACCCTCTCTTTTTATACTAGTAAAGAGATTTTTCCTCTAAAATTAGAACTCTCCCCCAATTTGGAGTATACATTCTAAGATTTATGTGGAAATCAACATATTTATTTGTATAATATTTATTAAATATCTTTTCAAAGACAATGTTGTAGTGCTCAGTTTTATGTACTGATTTGAGTTTTGGCTAATTTATTTCCAGCTGTCAAAATTTTCCTCTTTTTAAAATTATGCTCATAAATACATGATCTCTTCAAATTGTTCAGAAAACTTACTGAGAAACTGGAATTTTTGTTTCCAAAGAAGGGCCCTATCTGCCTTGCAAATGAATTAATAGGTGAGAGACTTGCCTTTCTTTAGACAGACCTTAGTAACAGGCTGGTTTCTTTGTGTTTTAATCTCTTTTAACTTTCCCTCCTCATAACAGTTGCCTGTTAGTGGTTATGAAGAGCTATAGGCCTGCATTTCAACCCAATGAATCAGGGCTCTTTTCTTTCCTAGAAATGGGTTTTCTCAAGAGCAATATGCTATGTGGAAAGTTATCAACAGGCCTGGGCTTCCTTGCAACTGTTTGTGTGTATTAGAAACAAGCTCTTAACACGTTAGTAAGATGCCTTTAACCCAGATTACCACATTTCTCTTTCTATAGTGCTCTTTTCGGGCAGGGTGTGAAAGGTCAACCTCTCAGACTGGATAGCTATACTCAAACAATTACAGGACCCCAGAGTTTCAACAAAAGAGATCTTGGAACCAACAACAAAAGATTTTACACATCTGATTTACAAAAACACAATTAAGTAAAAGAAGGCATCATTTAAGATTATTTGATGATAGAAACAGCATTTTTAAATTCCAGATTTGTCATTGACAACAAAAGAAAATCAATTAGACTCCAAAAATCCAAAATAATACATGGGCTATTGACTAGGCACTTAAAAATAGACAACATAATACTTTCATTTATACCATCAAGGTCTAAAAATGAAAAGATGTATATGTTGCTCTATTGTTGAAACAAGACTTGAGTAATCTGAGAATATAAAGAATTGCTTTCCTAGAGACATTATTTAGAAAGAAGGCTACGGATGACCTTGGATTACCAATTGCATATATCTGCTTTCACTGTTTAACTTGGGAAATTAAGATTGCTTGATGCAAAGATCTCATTCTGCTTTTGTCTGAGTATCTTTTCAACCAAGGACACTGATTTAGGTTTTCATTATTCTTGAAAAGCAGCTGTCAAGTATAAGTCTATAGCCCAAAAAGGTATTGCATTTGTGTGTCTCTATATCCAAGATTTCAGTGTCAATCGTGAAGAAGATATGGTACTAACACATGCAACTGAAGGGATCTGGGTCAATGCCTTCACAATTTGTGTTTACTTGACTCACCTCAATTGAGGGTATTAACATATATTCCAGATGAATCCATGCTACTCTTCATATACTGTGGAAAATATTTTCATGAGGGACATCTCTTTGCTAAGGAGTCCTCAAGATTTACCCTTTATCAACATCATAAAATAACTCAGTCACTAGGGACTAAATGACTCTACTCTAGAAAATGGGAAAACTCTTTTAGGATGATAGAATTTAGAGCTGTAAGGGGCTTTAATGATCATTCAGTTCAAATATCTCATTTTACAGATCAGAAAAGTGAAGCCTAGAGAGATTAAACTGGGTCCCATAGTCTTTCTCTGTCTCTCCTCACTCCCATCTGTCCTCCATACATATGGTAAAGTGATTTTCCAAAAGTATATGTCTATTATGGTAATGGGGATTTGAAGATCTTCCCTGCCCCTTGTAATGGCAAGCAAACAAATACTTAACACTATGTTTTGAGTTGAGCCTTGCCCTTGATTATATCAAGTCTTTGTTAAGAAATGGAACTTGTGAATCCTAAGGTGAGAGGAACTTGCTGATGCAACAGGAAGGGGAGAACAGGGAGGAGCTAATGACCAGGATAAAAAGCTGAGCACAAGCTGAGAGAGCAAGCCATAACTGCTGGGAGCAAGCGGCATGGAGGTTGAGCAGCTACTGTGAGTGAGAGAGGGGCATTCTTGCTTAAGGGAGCCTGTTTTGTTATGAAGGCCTGATGGAAGGAAGGTTGGGGAAGGCTTAGGAATGTTGGTGTTTGCTGCATTGGTTATGTGCACCAACCTCATGGTTACTGTAATGAATTTGGCTTTCTGGTTTTGGGATTCAGTTTTCTGGTATTTTAATAAATGCTTTGGTTTTGTCCTCCATGTGGAGAGCCTATTATATTTTGTGATTCACAACTACACTAGCATATTCATAGCCACCATGGGGGCTATGAATATCACATTGGTGCTATAATGTCTGACCATGTCACTTCCCCTACTCAGTAATACTCCAATGGCTTCCTATTATCTCTAGGATGAAATATAAATTCCAATGGAATTTAAAGGTCTTCACAACCTGAAACGTTCCTATATACATTACTCCTCTCCACAAACTCTAAGTTTTGTCATATTGACCTGCTTCTTGTTTCTCACTGGCAATTTCCCTCCCTTCTCTATACATTTGCTCTGGCTGTCCTCAGTTCCAAGAATGCTCTTTTCCCTCACCTCTCACTATTCAGAATACTTAGCTTCTCTTCAAGTCTCAGGCTGTCACCTTCTACTGGAGGATGTTGCTAGCCATTCCTTTCCTTTCCCCGTCTCCCCGGGTGCTAGTGACTTTCCTAGTAAGGCCACCTTCCTTCTCTCTACACAACTTGTCTATACCTATTTATTTACATGTCTCTTCATTAAAATGTAAAATCTCTTAAAACGGGGAGGGTTTTTACTTTTCTTTGCATCCCCAGAGTTTAGCGAAGTGCCTAGCATACATTAAGCACTTAAACCTTATTGATGGATTAATAATCAATAAATACTAGGGAAGGTCTTCTCTCTCGAGATTCTGTTTCCTCCATTATAGAACACTGTTGCTGCTTACACTGCACCAGTCATTTGCCAAAAATAAAATTTTAAAATAACAATGATTTGTATGAATCATTAAATAGAGTCAGGCCACCATTTTTCACTTGCTAGAGATGTTATCAGGCTTAAACTATTATAATGACAAAATCAAGACTTAAATAGTCTCACAGAGGTATGGCAAACTGAGCAAGCATCTTAGAAGAAACCTTATCCTCAAAGAAGCTCATTCTAAGAGCACAAAATCTAAGAAATTCTAATTATTCTAAAGATTTAAAATATTAGACTTAAAAGTAAAAGAACATGATCTCTTATATTTTGAAAGAAAGAGAAAAGCAAAATCATGTCATCTTAAAAGGTAAAAAATATATACAATACCTGATTTCTTCTTATATTTTAACACATAAAAAAAAAACCCAAATCATATAATCTTAAAAGGTAAAAATGACATTTAGATTTTTTTGTACATTTTCCTGGGCAAATAGATTTTAACAATGCATCAAGAGGGTATTTATCAAGAATCAAGTAATACCAACAGGCCAAAAATCGGAATTGTGAAGCAAAGAAAATTTTTGCACTTGTCTGAAGGATATCATGTAAATCAAAGCATTTTATAATTTAGATTCAAGGAAATACTAAATATTTTCTTTATTTATTATCATTTCATCTGTTAAAAATAAGCTGTTGGGGCAATTAGGTGGCACAGTGAATAGAGCACTGGCCCTGCGGTCAGGAGGACCTGAGTTCAAATCCAGCCTCAGACACTTAACATGTAGCTTTGTGACCTTGAGCAAGGCAGTTATCCCCAATTGCCCTACCTTTCCCCCTCCCAAAAGACAAATAAATAAATGAATGAATGAACGAATAGATAAATAAATAAATGAATGAATGAATAAGCTATTGATTGAAAGCCTATGTATCTAAGTATAAAAGTGTTTGCCAAAAATGAATTTTAAAAGATACTATAATTCACAATACACAGGGCACAAATTAGAACATTGTAGGTACTTAATTCATGCTCTTTCATTCCTCCCTTTCTTCATTCTTTCTCTTCCCTGCCATGATATGTTTTTTGAATGAATTTGAACCTGTTTTCTTCTTTATCCAAATAAGGATAGCCTTAGTCAATAGTCACACAGGCATCATTATAGGAATAATGGGTTGTTGACAGCAATGTGGGAAGGACAATCTATATGAATGAGGTCAGTTGAACAATCAATAAGCATTCATTAAGTGCCTACTATGTGCCAGGTTCATAGATCACAAGTCAATTTGAGAAAAAGAGAGAACATTCCATGAAAGTCATCCAAGCAGTGTTAGCACTCAAATATCAATAATTCATATTGAATGCCTCCAGAAAGAGCCCCAAGTTTTTCTTCCACTGAATAAACTGTTAAAAGGACAAGAAGAGTTATTTTTTTTTTCTTTTTTTGGTCTTTCTTAATTTGTTTGTTTACTTTTAGTTTACAAGATTCAATTCCATAATTTCTTGAGTTTCAAAATTTCTTTCCTTCCCTCCCCTCGCCCCCCATGATGGCATACAATCCAGTATAGGATATGCAAATGCTTTCACATTAGACATTAGTCAGGTTACAAAAGTATATTGTACTAGATGGAATGAAAAGTGGTAAAGAGGAAATAAAACCAAACAAGAAAAAGAAAAAGATCAAGTAGTTTGCTTCAATCAGGATTCAAACTCAGTTCTTTCTAGTTCTTTCTCTGGATATAGACATCTCTCTCCATCATGAATCTTTTGAGATTGATTTATATCACAGTATTGCTAGGAAGAGTCCAGTCTATCATAATTGGTCATCACACATATATTGTGTCTGTGATTATATACAAATTTCTCCTGGTTCTACTCTTCTCACTCAGCATCAGTTCACATAAGCCTCTCTAGGTAAATATGAAGTCTATCTGCTCTTCGTTTCTTATAGAAAAATAGTATTCCATTACATGCATATACCACAACTTGTTCAGCCATTCCCCAATTGATGGGCACCCCCTTAATTTCCAATTCTTTGCAACCACAAAAATAGCTGCTATAAATATTTTTGACATATGGGTCTTCCTCCCACTTCTGTGATCTCTTTGGGATATAACCCTAGAAGTGGTATTGCTGGGTCAAAGGGTATGAAATTATTTATAGCCCTTCGGGCATAATTCCAGATTGTTCTCCAGAATGGTTGGATCAGTTCACAACTCCACCAGCAATGCATTAGTGTTCCAATTTGCCCACATCCTCTCCTCTACATAATAAGCTCTGATCGATTTTCTTGCCTTTCCCTTCTTCTTCTCAGCTTCCTTCCTTCCCATTGTAATTTCCTATTTCCTAATTTCTCAGGCTGGGAGCTAAGGGCCTGGTTGTTGACTTTGAATGCTGTAGCCTCTGGGTGTCTAGTTTGAGGCCAAGGCAGGAGTCTCAGTGTTCCCCCTGAGGTATGCTGAGGCACACATAGTAATCTGTGGAGGAGGGATGATCTGGCCACTTCAGATTTCTGCCTCTATACCCCTGGTGTACTGCTCAGGCAGGCTTTTGCTGGTCGGGTGAGGTAGGGCTTGTTGGGACCCCTCCCCCTCTTCACTTCAGACTCCTTGCTGCCTCAGTTACACCCTTCTCAGTGACTCCCAAGCCTGAGGCTATTTCTACTATCTCTGGATTTCACTCTGGGTGGGACACTTATCTTTGGGTTTTCTAAGTCAGGGTGGGGGAATTAGAGCAGCCAGAGTTTACTTTGTCATCCTGGGCCCTGGAAAGACAGGCAGGTGATTTCTAAACTTCCAGTCTGGGGGCTGATAGTCCCAGGAGAAGCTGCTGTCTCTGCTGGGGTCCCGAGCCCTCTCTTACCCAGCTCCAATGATTCCCCCCACACCCACCCACCATGGTGAGATGCTGGTGAGACAGCTGCAAATCTCCCTTGGGATGGTTGAGTTGGCTTACTGGGGCTCCTTCTCTCTGCTGTAGTCCACCCTCTAGTCGGAGCTGCTGTAGCCCCTGTCTGCACTCCCCCTTTTCAGACCCACATGGGCACTTTCCTGGGCTGGATTCTGCCACACTCTGTCTCCTAGTGGATTCTGTCACTCCAAAATCTGTTCAGATTCACTTTTTAAGGTTTAGTGACGGAATTCATGGAGGAGGTTAGAGAAGTTACTGCTTCCATTCCACCATCTTGGCTCCACCAACAAGAAGAGTTATTGTAGAGAGAACTAGAAACCACATAACTTTATGGTAGGTGTTTGGCAACTTGATGCCATCTGTGCAGAAATTCCAGCCAAAATGGCCTCTTCTTCCCCAGTACCATGACAATGCCTAATTGGGAAAGTAGGGATAATGGACTTGGCTCAAGATTTCTTGTGTAGGAAAAGTAATATTATTTGTGTCAAGGAACCTTCACTTTTTAGAATGCAAAGAAGACATTCCCCCTTCCCCCTTAGAACATCTGGCTGCTGCCTGCCTTCACTCAAATAAAAGCTCAAACATCTGTCTGCCAGCTAGGAGATAGAACTCTGTGTGTGTCACTGCTGAGCCATCTATAGACAACTGCTTTATACCAAATGCTTGACTAAGGAATTCCACCACCCCCCCCCACCAGATAGTGAATAGAACTACAATGTGCTTATGGAGGTCTTACTCTACCTCCTTTCCATCTAATGCCCCAATAAACTGTATTTCCCACCCTTTTCCCTCCCACTTTCTGCTTGATGATAAACTCTGAATATGTAATGAAGCAGTCATCCCCTAGTTAATCTGACTACTAATACTAAACCTAGGTCTCCATCCTCTTTCCCCTTTTTTTCACCCTTTCTTCAAGTTTCAGGCAGGTTAAGTTACCTTTTGCTCTGGAAGTCTGGAATTCATGGGTAATTTTTACCCTGACCAACATGAACTCCCTCTGCACACTTTTATGTGACTCTTTCATGCTGTTGGTTCATGAGAAAAATGGAAGTTTTGTGTGTGTAAGAGAGAAATATGTGCTTTAGTCATTTTATTCAGTGCATACTATGTTGTCGTCACTGTCAAACACAATAAAAGTGGGGCTAAAACACTTAACCACATATTGATCCGCTCCCACATCTCCTAGTGTACATAGTGTAATAAAACTTCCCCCACCCACCCCACACACCTTTTTTTTTCCCCCAGACCTTTAATGCAAAGCAGTGTGTTTCCTGTAACTGTTTGTTTTGGAAACAGTTGAGGAAGCATCTGACCTCAAACTTGTCCATTGTTGAGCTCTTGCCATATAATCCCCTGCATGAACTGTAGTCTGTATGAGAAATTTGTAGTTGAACTTGGGTGGCTTAGGTGTGTGTGAGTGTTTGGCCTCCCTGATTCACTTCTGGTAGAGGTGGGAAGGCATCCTGTTGAGGGAAAGAACACTGTGGGAAATGGTTCCAGAAATCTGTGTTTGATTGAGCTTTTTAGGAAAATATAAAATAAAGTAATAAAGGCTCTGGGCCTCTCCTACACTCATACTAAACTGTTAGATTATTTCTTTCAAAAAAAAAAAAACTGGGATAAAAAGTTACTTTACTCAATTTATGATTATTTTAAGTATTAGAATCATGAACTCAGAATCAGAAGGATGCTTAAAGAAAAGCTAGTCTGACTTAGAAGCAATGTAGTCATAGCAGAATGAGTGTTAGCCTTGGAGTCAAAGGATCTCAGCTTCTACCACTTACTACTCTGTGTGACTTTGGGTAGGTCACTTATCCTCTTGGGCCTCAGTTCTTTCCTCTGTAAGATGAGAAGTCTAGCAATATGATTTCTGAGATCACTTTCTTTTCTTTCTTTCTTTCTTTTTTTTTTGGCCTTTTTGGAGGGCAATTGGGGTTAAGTAACTTGCCCAAGGTCACACGGCTAGGTTTTTTTTGTTTGTGTGTGCCTTAAGTGTCTGAGGCCGGATCCGAACTCAAGTCTTTTTGACTCCAGGGCCAACGCTCTACTCACTGCGCCACCTAGCCGCCCCGCTCACTTTCTTTTCTTTAAAGTTTTATTTTATTTTTATTTTATGGAATAAACAAGCATTTACATAACATAGTATAATAAAAAAAATGGTTGAACATGAAACTGCAAATTTATTGCTATTCCTTTTAAATATATAATAATAAATTTACTATGTAAATTTCTTTTTTTTCCCTTTTCTCTCCCCGTACCTTAGAGATGGCTACCATTAGGCATTACACACACACACACACACACACACACACACACACGAGATACATAGGTGTGTATATATATATATATATATATATATATATATATATATATATATTTATGTGAAATCATTTTATACATGCTTGTATTTATTGGTTCTTTCTCTGGATGCTGATAGCATCTTCCTTCATATGTCCTTTGTAGTTAATTTGGGTATTTATAATAATCAAAATGATTTATTCACTCAACGTTGTTTATCTGAGATCACTTTCAACTCTAGATCTATAATCCTATCATCCTTTAGGAAATTCCTTACCCTATTCATAAAATCCTTCAGTGGAATCCCCAAAAAGTACCCATTGAGTCTCTAGATTGCATACCTCCACTGATGGGGAAATCACTAGCTGACTAGTCCACCCATAGTTAGGAAGTTCTTCTTTATACTGAATGTTTTAGCTAGCCAGTTACAAGTCTACTTAGCTGTACTTCACAAACCAAACCAATATTTCTCTATTTCATTAATTGCCATGAGAGACTTTATTAAGCCTTGCTAAAAGAAAAAAAAAAACTAAGCTCTAGATTTTAGAAATTCTAGACTCTATAATCTAGGCTTAGCTTTACATTTCCTTGTCTGTAACACAGTAGTGTCTGACATGAGAACTTCTTAGTGAATTTATGTTGCTTTATAGTATTTGCTATTTCACTTTCTAGGTATGCACAAAAATAAGTGTTCAATAATCCCTTGCAAAATTAGAGAAACTACAATCCAACCAATTTAAACAAGTTGTTGACTGGGGAAAAAAATAGTGAAATGCAAAAATGTTGCTTTATTCATAATTTCTTAGTAAAATTTAGGCAATGCAAACAGCCAGCACAACACGGAGGCTAAAAGGACCAGAAAAAATTTCAGCCAGGAAACAATCTCCTTACCCAGGAAAGATCTATATTTCCCATTCAAAAAAACACACAATTGTGGGGAAGATAGTGAGCAACTTTCCCTCATGCTTAGTAAAAAGCAATTAAGAACAAAAAGTTTGGTGTGAAATCCAATTTATTGCAAGAACATTTGTGGGGGGAAAGAAAACAGAACAGCAAATAGACATGAAATGAAATGGATTTGTTAGTATTTTTAGAATAATCAGTTCTTACTACCAGCAATAGTGGACATTATATTTTAATTGTAACACCTCTTAAACCAATGACCAATGAGGAGATATTATGAAAGAATTTCCAATAGGATGGAAGCTCCTTAAGAGCAGGGGATATTTTTGTTAGTCTTTTAGTCTATACACTTCATATCCACTACAGAGTAGATGCTTAATTAATGCTTTCTAAATTCAACTGAAGACAAAATTAGGAAAAATAGTTAGACCTAACTAAGTATGTATAAAAGAAATCTGTACTGGAAGCAATGTAATTTTAAGGGCACTTGGGTACTGAATCTCAGGATACCTCAAGGAGGGAAATATTCCAAAAGAATAGAAAAGATGGTTATTAATGTTCTTAACAAAAAATAAAAAAGACAATGAGAATTCACCAACTATTTCAGCTCTGATACTTATTCATCTGTATGACTTTCTTGAAAAGACATTTTACCTTTCTATGACTATTTCCTAATTTCTAAAAATGGGAACATAATACCTATACTCATCTCACAGGGCTATTGTAAGGAAAACATTTTTAAACTTAATGTACAATATAAATGTAAGTCTTCATTAACAATTCATTTATTTATGCAAAAATTATTAAGTATCTACTTGTACAGAGCGCTATATTAGTGTTATGGGAGATGTAAAGTTTAGATAAAATATAGTCCCAGACCTCATGGAGTTTTCAATCTAATAGGGGGATAAAATACACAGGTAACTATAATTCACCTTTTTTACATGGTTAGTGCATTAAAAGACTCTTAAACAAAGTACTGTGTGAGATTGAGGGGAAAGGTCATTACTGACAGGGATGTCCAAAGAAGTCCTCCTCAAGCGGGGCTTTAAAGGATATATATTAATTCAGTAGGGAAAAGAGGGGAATGGAATATGTTCTAGGCATATAGAACAGTCTGAGCAAAAACACAAAAGGAGTGATATACAAGGAATGCTGGGGAGAGGAGAGAAGCAGCAGATTCTGAAAGGTTAAGATATTAGACAAATCCTTTAAGATGGGATGGCTGCAGATCATGGAGGCTTTTTAATGAAAGTTGAAAGTTACTCAGTAAACAATAGCCACCTAAATTTTTTGAGCAGAAGAATAGATAAAATCTTTTTAAGAAATATTTATGCATGTTTTAAGGTATTCTTGATTTTAAATAATTATAAAATAAGGAGGTTTTGCAAATCTTTTAAAAATATTTTTACAGCTCTTTTTGTGGTGGCAAAGAATTGGAAATTAAGGAGGTGCCCATCAATTGGGAAATGGCTGAACAAGTTGTGGTATATGCATGTAATGGAATACTATTGTGCTACAGGAAATGAGGAGCAGATAGACTTCATATTTACCAGGAGAGGCTTATATGAACTGATGCTGAGTGAGAAGAGTAGAGCCAGGAGAAATTTGTACACATTACAGACACAACGTATGTGTGATGACCAACTATGACAGACTGGACTCTTCTCAGCAATGCAGTGATATAAATCAATCCCAAAGGACTCATGATGGAGAGAAATGTCTATATCCAGAGAAAGAACTAGAAAGAACTGAGTTTGAATCCAGATTGAAGCAAACTACCTGCTTTTTTCTTTTTATTCTTTGGTTTTGTTTCCTCTTTACCATTTTTCATTCCATCTGATACAATCTGTCTTTATAACCTGGCTAATGTCTAATGTGAAAGTATTTGCAGATCCTATACTTGATTGTATGCCATCATTGGGCCGGGGGGAGGAAAGGGAGGGAGAAAAAATTTGAAACTCAAGGAACTGTGGAATTGAATCTTGTAAACTAAAAGTAAACAAACAAATTAATAAAGACCAAAAAAATATTTTTACAGTTGTAATGGGGATCTGTGACATAAATAGAGTACCTGAGGAGATGATATCTTTCAACATGAAGAGGCTAGGTAGCTTGCTTCCAGAACAGTAGTCATGGTGTTTAAGAGAAGTGCCTTGGAGAGACCAAGGAGCATATGTAAACATTTTGTAAACAGTTCTGGTTAGTTAATTATGAGGATGTTCTTTAATTGGCTGTAGGGGCATTTAAAAAGGAAACCTCTCCACTTTGCCCTTTTCTCTTTTGCTTTATTTGTCCTTTGAGGATGTCAAAGAATTGTTCATAGCATCTAGTGAAATATCAGGCTCTAAGGGGGAAAAGCTTTGTAGATTTCTTCCACTCTTTGGAATAACCAGGTAAAAGGGGCCTTAGTCTTGGTCTTTGAACTCTGTGGTTTGCTTTTTCTTTTTTTTAATTTTATTTTTTCATCCTAGACAAAGGGAAAGTTGCTTCTGAGGCTTTATGATTTTGAATGGTCCATAGAGTATCATAGAATCCTGATACTCCAGAATCTAGCCACCTAACATGTATGTAATATCTATGTAACATGACCTTGGGAATTCCAGCCCAGAAATAAATGAGATGAAGTTTCATCCAGTAGAGATGCTACCTTTGGACACGAATTTCATAGGCCAGTTCTATGTAGGAACTAAGGAAATTTCTGAACATACTCCCTACCCTACTTCCAGGTGGTGTAATGGAGAATATGTCTCCCACAAGGTGCTGATGAAGAAGAAATTTCTGTACATTTTTTTCTTGCTTTCTCTGAAGTAAATTTCCCATTGTTAAAAGTAATTGATGTTAAGTGCCTATATAGGAACTGAGCAATAGTCACATGGGAGCTTGAGATGATAGTAGTTGAGAAAAAGCTACCTTAAGTCATTCAGGGTACCACTGAACCCTAAGGGGAAGATGGAACTATCCTGCTAATAGAAAGCTGAGCCAGAGTACGTTCACTACACTGTGACGTAACTAAGAGGGACTGAATATATAAAATTTACATTCTGTGTATTGTGCATTTTTTTCAATAATACATTTTACTAGGTAGAATGCATCCCTGAAAGCTTTCCTGAGATTAGGTATCTCCCATATAGACATCAAAATCAAAAAAGACTAGAGATCATTTTAGTTAACTATTTGCTGCATAGTGTCTCCAAGCAAGGTGTTAAACAGGGAAATGATATGTTTATTTAAGATGTTTTTACAAATATCATGAAACATATCCTATATAATGTCCAACAAAGAAAAATGTTCTACTGATAGCAGGGTTCCCCAAATGCTATGATTCAAAGATGTTTATTGTTGTTCGGTGGTTTCAGTCGTGTCTGACTCTCTGTGACCCCTTTAGGGGTTTTTTTGGCAAAGATACTAGAGTGGTTTGCCATTTCTTTCTCCAATTTACAGATAAGGCACTGAGGCAAACAGCATTAATGACTTGCCCAGGGTCACACAGCTAGTAAGTGTCTGAGGTCAGATTTGAACTCAAGATGATTAGTTTTCCTGATTTCTAGCCCAGTGCTCTACCCACTGAACCACTTATCACAAGATTCCTGGATGACATAGTGTTAATTGCATAAAGCCTCATAACAATATAAAAGGTTCCTCAGTGAACCATACAATTTTGGCTATCTGCCCCAGTTTTTGTTTGTTTGTTGCTGAACAAGTGTCCCCTCTACAATATCCAGGTAGTCAGCTGATTTTTGCTTAAAGTGGCAATCCAATGCCACCTGAGGAAACCAATTCCACTCTGGAAATAGAGAAATATCTATAAAATATAAAACATTTTATAAATAAATTTTATTTTATAAAATATAGAATATAAAATTAATAGAACAAGAAACAGAGGTCTTGAATAATCCAACTTCAGAGGGAAAAATCAAACTATTTGTAATAGAATTATTAAAAAAAAACAAAAGGAAATTTTTTTTAAAACCTGCTACAGAAAGATTTATAGGTAAATCATACCAAATATTTAGAGAATAATTCCTAGAAATACTACACAACTTACTTTCGAAATTACATTTTACCAAACTCTTTTTACAGAACAAACATATTCTCAATACTTAAACCAAGGAAGGATTAAGTCAAAGAAATAAAACTGAATACTGATTTTAAAATGTTAAATACAATTCTACTACACTCTTTAGGAATTTTTTTTAAAAGTCAATATAATCTAGTTGGATTTATATCAGGATGCAAAGATGATTTAACATTAGAAAAACAATATAATTAATCAAACAAAAACAGGTATATGATTATAGAGGAATCCCATGAATTTTAATGTAGTATTAAGCTTTAATGGCTTAAAACTCCACTAAGACTCTTGGGATATTCAGTATAAATAGAAGCAGACAAAACCATTGACAAAGTATAGCATCTATTAATGCTAAAAATCCTTCAAAACATAGGTATAAAAGGGACATTTTAACATGATAAAAATGTATGTGTGTGTATATATATGTATACTTGTATATATACATATATACATATGTATGTATATTATCTATAATCACTCAGTTCTTACTTTACATAAATTTGCATTATGCAAATTCAACTTTATGTAAAGAAATCTACATTCTAAAAAAGCACCTATTTTAACTTTACTACACAGTGCCGTGAGCTCTCTCCACTCCTGCCCAGCAAGGAGGCACTCTCTGGCCTCACCACTACCACAACCATCTCCTCTCCAAAATAAATACATGGGTAAATACATAAAAATAAATTCTCTGAATGAAAGAACAGAGTTATGGAGATCTCCACGAGTGGTGAGTTGTTAGCTTGAGACCTCCAGCACCAAAAGAGGAGGCCTTTGCCCAGCTCATCCCACACTCCAGGTCTGTACCCAGTCCCAGTGTGTCACTTGGCCTCTCCTGTCTGTGTCTATGCTTATCCCCCACATGACTGCCTTTTCCTATATTCTTCTCTAGGTTAGGCCAGGCCCAGAGGAGCCTGGCCCCAGCCCCTCCTCCTTCTCTCACTTCTCTTTCCAGGCCCCAAAGTGCCCTTGAGCCATGTGTCCACCCCTACCTCCATGGACTCCAGCCTCTTCCTACCTTCATTACTGTAAAAATAACTTTACATAGAGGTCCCCTGAACAATGCACATATGGAAAGCTAGAACTGTCTATAGATATGTATCACTGATAGATGCTGTAATGAATGGCTTGCTAAAGTCCAAAAGATGACTGTCAGATCAGTCCAGAATTATAGAAAGTTTGAATAGTTTACCTCTATGTTTAGGTGAGTACTCCATTAAAAAAAAATACTATTTAAAAATTAGAATTCCTATAAATGTTTGTTTGTATGAATACGCTGCTCTACCCTGCAATTTCAGAAAATTCTGTTGTGTCTGATGTAACCACAGATGCAAAATCCTCATTTGGTAAATAACATCCTAACCTTCCCACCAGAAAAAAGAATTGCATATATGCATACATAAAGCTTTTACTTGCTGGCAATATCCCTGACATATTACTGAATGAACCATGCCCTGTAAAAGATTAGAAATTTTGTCAAGTTCATAAAGACCAAAGTCATATGGTAACAGACCCCCTTATGCCTGAGACTAAGACCAGTTAAAATGTTGAAAGATCTGAAAACAAAGTTGTAGAAGGAACAAAGATTGGACATCATTTCACCCAACCCCCAGTTCTTCAAAATCCCATCTGGGGTAGATAGTAAGGAATAGTGAGATACTCACTACAATCTTTCTCATTAAGATGACCACTAGGAATTATCATCTATTTGCTACTGTATTCTAAAGTCCTCTGCTTTATGGCTTTACTGCTCCTCAACCCTCCAGAACCCAGGTACTGCCATCTGAAACACCCTTACAACATCCATCTGCCTTGCAACTGAATTCTTATATGTGAGTATCTTCCTTAATTAGTGCATGAACTCCCTCATACTAAAGACAGTAGAGACAGTAGAGAAATACTTTCTAACTTATTCACTCATTATCTTCTCAGCAATTACAATGCCTCAAAGTCCAAAGTGGAGATCAAGAATCAGAGACCCAAGAGAAGTGTCCCCCAAAAAAGCATTAAAAAGCAAAAATGGCCACTAAGCCCCATGCTGCCCAAGTATGGGGATCCAAAGGCAGCCATTGTAGTTAATGACTTCCTGCCTAGACACCTAAGTGGAGTTCAGGTTGCCTGAGAGTTGGTGAAAATGAGGGGATAGCTCCCTTCCTTCTGCAATTTTGTTTTGAGATCTTTTGGCCTTTTAATTAGTCACAGACTTGCCTAAAGGAGATCCCTTAGCATATACCTCCAGTCTTTATGGTCTTAGCAAAAACTTATCTGGATGTGGCTTATTTACTAATGTCAGTGCTGGATAGGTGTGGTATGTATATATTTGTGGGTAAAAATTAAAGCAAGGACACATTAATTTGAGATATTATTTTCATGCCTAAGGAGAAAGTAGACAGTATTTCCTGACTGAGCAGATCCCAAAGATGGAAAGAACTTATTGATTATTCCACTAACCTTGATGACATAGCACTTTTCCATCATCTGATACTATGAATTAGGCTGTGAATACCCCCCAAAGCTATCACACCACACACCTAGTAAATGCTGAATCTAGAACTTTCAATTTCAAACCATTGACTTGATATTATTAAAGGTTATTAAAGGCGATGAATCCACTTTTTCTCTTTGAAATAGCACCATTGGTTTTTTTTTCCCTATTTTTCTTTACAAAGAATTTGTCTTTAGCCAAATCATGAAACAGAATGAAATGTTTGCCTTTTTTTTTTTTTTATTACCCTGACTCATAATCCAGTTTTGGCATCATTCCCATCCACTATTACCTCTTAAGGTAAGTAGTGACCATATGCTACACAGAGGGGCCCTCTTTAGAGTTCTATCAGTCATTACCCTCTCACCAGTAATCCACGACTCAGACTTTTCTAAATTCACTCTCAAAATGTACTTGCCCCCCAATCTTCAGAGACCACAGATCTTGGCTTTTATAGATGAGAAAATAGAGTTCCATAGAAGTGACTAGCCCACTATGATAAAAGTAACAAGTGATAACAGTAACACCAATAACATTTCTACAGCACATCTTACAAAAACTCTGTGTATGACTTCTTTAGCCAGGTACTGCACTGAGGGCCTTATAATTATTATCTTTTTTGATCCTCACAACAACCCTGAGAGGGAGGTGCTATTATCATTACTGTTTTATAGATGAGAAAACTAAAGCAAAGGTTAAATGAATTGAACAGGGTCACACAGCCAATGAATATATGAGATCAATCTGAACTTAGGTCTTCCACAATCAAGACCCATCACTTTATCTACTGCCCAATAAATCCGAGGCTAATGAATCTAAATTCAGAGCTTTATTCATATTTCCTTATAAAATTGCCATGCATGTCTTTGTAAAAATAATTTCCATTTGTTTTTATGTTGTACATTGTAATGGAAATGCAGATTTGAAGATCTTCCCTGCCCCTAGGCCCTTTGATTGACTTAAGTGCCTCTGAGAACCTTCCTTGATTTGAAAATATACTCTGTCCCCTAATAGGCTGAATGTGGTCACATGGAGCCTGTGGTAGGAGGCTTGGTTTTCAGAAATGACCACACCTTGATGCTGTGTGATTGGGCAGTGGGTCAAGAGGGTGGTTACATTCTCTGAGCCAGGAGAAGACTATATAATCCCTGATTTGAGGCCTTGCTTTGGGGCTCACTTTGAGAAGTGTTGTGTAATCTGACCAGATGAGACTCTGGGAAGCATTGAATGCCCCCCAGCTTTGAAAACCCAGATGTTGATGCTTCCCTCTCTGGTAACTGTGATTTGGTATTGATGTAATGGTTGGACAGTTTGGAAGCCTGTCTATTTGATTTGTCTGTATAATCTGAAGTCCGGGGTGCTGACCTTTTTCCCCTGAACTAGGTAATGTATGTTTGTTTGATTAAAGTAAGCTTGTTAACCCATTTTGAGTTGCTTTCCTTTTGAAAAGCAGATCTGAGAACCTGTGTTGGCAGCTACCCTGGGGATGTTGGGGTGCTTACTGCTACATACATTTATATTTACATTGTGTATTTCATCTTCCCCAATAGAATGTAAGGCCCTTGAGGACAGGAACTATTTCATTTTTATCTTTTTATTTCCAAAATGTAGCATGTCAAATAGCAGCTGCTTAATAGATACTGACTGATTGATCAATTCACTTCGACTTACCCTGCATTGCTTCTCTATTTTCCAGAATGGCTCCTATTTCAAGAAAAGAAAGTAGAATTTTAATGAGGTTTGACAAATGAGGTTTTATCAGACCAAGTATCTAGTTTTTTGGTGAAGAAAATCTGGTCATGTTTTTCATCAGGCTTTCTGACAATCTGATAAACTAAATCAGGTTACAGAGGTAATGGTTGATAATTGGCTATTCACGGGTTAAATGCCACTGCTTCCAGGAAAATATCATAGCTCATATTTGTACAGTACCTTCAAGTTTTCAAAGTACTTTCTTCAACCCACCCCCTTCCCCATGGCAGTGATGTCTTATTATTCCCTTTTATAGGTGAGAAAATAGAAGCACAGATAAGTTAAATGATTTGCCCAGAACCACAAAGTATCAGAGCTGGGAATAAATCTAAGTCTCCTGGCCCCAAGAAGCACTATGTCCACTAGAGCATGCTCCCTTCCTTATAGGCAATTAAATATAAATGGTAAAGTCTTAGAAATCAACATTTATAAAGTCTAATTTGGATTTCTCCACTGATTAGTTTTAGGATCATGAATAGGTAGGTCATTTAACTTTGCTAATTTTAACTATAAAACTGGAAAGTCTATGTCTAATTTATGGTATACTGGGAAGGAAACTTTCCTGGGAGTCAGGAAATCTGGTTTCTAACTTCTGGTCATACCACTGACTTGCTATGTGAAATTGGGCAAATTACTTCACTTTCTGTGGGCCTGAGCATCCACATATGAAAAACAACAGTAGAAAATGCTTCCTGTACTCCTAAATTCTATCTTATTCTTATTTTCTCCCTGATTCAAATGATAAAAACATCAAACATCTTGAAGGTTGGCTGCTAAATGAAAAAATGTGTGTGTGTGTGTGTGTGTGTGTGTGTGTGTGTGTGTGTGTGTGTATGTAATATATATGCCATGGCATGCCCCTGGAAGAACAGAATAAGCCCCTCCTCCCTCTTGTCTCTCTTTAATAAGGAGTTAACTCTTTTAAAGAATGTGAATTCAAATTGCCCCAATCTTTGTTACGCCATTATATTCGACTTTTTTAGGGACAATTGACTCAAGCCCCCTTACCCGCCCAGTGATATCAATCAGCATTTATTAAGTGCCAGACATTATCAGACACTGTGCCCCATAGGCCCTGGATTGAAAAGAGGATACTTTATTTCCTGATGAAATTCACAAATTATAGCTTACCCTTTTTGTTGTTCAGTCATCTCAGTCATATTCAACTCTGCTATCCCGTTTGGGGTTTTTGTGGCCTAGATACTAGAGTGGTTTACCATTTCTTTCTCCAGTTCATTTTACAGATGAGGAAACTGAGGCAAACAGGGTCAAGTGCTTGCCCAAAGTCACACATCTAGGAGGTGTCTGAGGTCTCATTTGAACTCAGGAAGATGAGTCTTCCCGACTCCAGGCCTGACATTCTATCTACCACAACATTTAGCAGATACTTAATTCCTAATGAAATTCACAAATTATAGCTTGTCCTTGGGCTTGACCATTAAAGGAGAGCTGGGTATTGGAGGGAGGGAAATAAAAGGGAAAGGTCTACATACAATGGAGGGAAATAAAAGGGAAAGGTCTACATACAATCATAGAACTCACTTCCCTAGAAGAAAGCCTACATGTCTATATGGACCCTAGAGAAGAGGAAATCGTAACAAATAGAGAAGAGACCAATGTGTACGTGTGTGTACACACACACACACACACACACACACACACACACACACACACACAGAGGCCATCAGATCCCCTAGTTCTCTAGGAGAGAAGATTGTTGCCCACTAGGGACAGTAAGGTGAAGAAAGATCCGCACAGCAGAGAACTACAATGTGAAAGACAAATCTGGACCTATCCCTTCTATAGTACTGTTTCAGGTCACAAGAGGAGGTGGGAGCATCTGGAGGGGAGGACTTCTAAGCAGTGTAGCAACCCCACCCAGGATAACACTGCAGGTCAACAGGACTAGGAGCTCCTGAAAAAGGCTAAGATTAACTGGAAAAGAATGAACATGTCAAGTTACAGCAAAGTATGGTGGAGGGAGTACTGGACCAGGAGTGATGGGATCATATGTTTAAAGAAGGAATGGACCTTAGAGGTCATTCTGGCCAATATTCTCATTTTTAAAATGTTTTATTTTTTGCTTTTTTGGAGGGGGGAGGGCAAGGCAATTGGGGTAAAGTGACTTGCCCAAGGTCACATGGCTAGTCTGAGTCTGAGGCTGGATTTGAACTCAGGTCCTCCTGACTCCAGGGCCAGTGTGTATAATAATACATTCACTGTGTCACCTAGCTGCCTCTCAATCTTCTCATTTTACAGATGAGGTTACATAATTTGCCCAGAGTCCCACATAGCTAAGAAGTATCTGAGGCAAGATATGAAGCCAGATCATCCTGTATTACTGATCTCACAAGGTTGTTAGAATCAAACAAGGTAATTGGTACAAGGCTATATGAGCCTGCTATATAAAGCCAGCTCCTTCTATTATTGTTTTAATTATTAATGCATTTGGGTAAAAGTCCTTTGTATTATCTGTTGGATAAAAGAAATTCCTAGACTTGACTTTTTTTTTTCCAGTAGCCTAAGGGCTAACATAGGAGTTAAGAACCCTTTTCCTTTTTTTTTAAGAGACATAGACATAAACCAAATTAAGATATTCCCAGGGGAAATTCTGCATGATGGCACAGACTAAAGAGATTCGTGAGAAGCCCTCATGATGAACCCAGTGGTGTGACCCTAGAGCTTACCACAGCCAGGGGTTATAGTTGTATGACTGAATATATGAAAATATGGAAAAGGTCAAATTGACCTTTCATACCCTACTTTAGGCCCTGTTCTTTTTGTCTCTTTATTTTAGTATTAGCATTCATTAATTTATTTGACCATTGTCTCATTTCCTCAGAGTTCAAATTATCAACCAGCTAATAATATAAATGAATCAGTTTTGTTTTTTTAAAAAAGAGGCTGAACCCAGGAAACAACTGAGAATTTTATCTACAGTCTTATTTAACCAGTATATCACTAGCTAAGTTTATGGGAATGGTTATGTACTTCAAGTCATGTGGGAAAATACCACCATGTTATGCTGGTGATAAAGATATTTGTAGACAACAATATTTTGGCACACATTGCCAGGGGAATAAGTGAGTGAGAAAATAGGACTATATTCTGACTCTATCTCCCTTTTCTCTGCTCCTTAGTGGGTCTAAAGTAGTAGCCTAGAGTCAGATTGAGAGCCAGTCTGCTGAAAACGGGAAGTGAATTTCCATTTTACCTAAAGAAGGTCTTCCTCAGGCTTATAAGTAAACATGTTTTTTTGTTTGTTTGTTTGTTTTATCTACAGAATGAGGAATACATTCTTTTGTATTAAGAACAAAGTCCCTATGGGGGAGAAAGCTAAAAATTCAAAAATATGAATCGTATATTTGTCTTTACTAGTTTGTCATCCCTTTACTCCCCTAGAGCTGCCTTTCCTTCTGTCCCCTGACTTCACACATTACCAAAATCAGATAAATGCATGCTCCATTTAATCTCATTAAAGCAAAATCCATTCAACTAGCTCATAGTTAAGTACAGCATCTCAGTTCTCAAACACTGGCTTTGCTCAGACATATAGAACCCAGTGTTTATTCCAGTACTAGTCACTGAAGCTGAAGCCAACATTCAATTTCCTTTTTAAAAATAACCATTTTAGGGACATGTGCTTCTCATTCTAAAGAAAAAGGAATGATCTAACCAAAGGCAGGATAATATATTGGATAGAAGTTCAGACTGGGCATAGGTTCCAGTTTCCGCTGTCTTTGTGACCCTGAGTAAGTCCTTTAACCTCTCAGAGCCCCAGACTACTTTCAAAGGTTATTGTAAGACCCTTTCTGATCCTCAGTGATAAAGAGAGTTTCTTCAAGAGTAGTCCTCTAGACCCATGAAATCAGAAGGCTGGGGGAAAAAGAAAAAGCAGGTTACTAGTAATCTATTTTATTTCCCTATCCCCACTCCTAATTGCAGTAGATCCTTTTCTTCTTGCTTTTAGGAGAAATTAATTTCTTTAGACAAGGAGCATCGTAAAACAACAAATATAAGCAAGATAGCCATCCAAATGCTCTAAGGTATAAAGTAGTAAACCCTGGGAATACATTGAGTGCATTACGGTCTTTTTAAACTAATTCTTGGCCACAATAGCACTACTTAAATCACAACAGCAGTACTTAAATGTCAGTCTCTCTTCTTTCCCAAATGGGAGAGTCAGAGGGAAGCTAAATCCAAGTTTGAGTAACATCTCTCTGGCTGGTACAGCAACACACTTGCCTAAGAAACATCACCCCAACCACTGAATCTGTATACAAAATTTAAAAATTGAAAAGATAAAAAATAAAAAAGCATAGTTCCCATGGAAGAACTCCAGGTAATAATGTATACCAGGTCTTTATTCCCTTCCCAAAGTAAATGAAAAACAACATAAGGGACTTATCAGCCCATAAACAAGTTATTCAATTCCCCTTCATTTTCTGGTAAGTTCTACCTTCACCTCTACTTCCCTGCCCCACAACTATCTATACAAGACTATGTCCTTGTATACAACTCACAGAACTATCCTAAAGGTTTGGACTTCTTTCAGAAAATTTTACCTACTAGAGTAACCCCCCTGATATTCCAATGATTCCCTTCTTCATCCTAGAGACCTATAGAGTTCTCCAAACTTATAGTACTATCCTAAGGGCTTAGACTCCCCTTAGAAAGCAACAATTTGGGGGTTGTTAGAGAGGCATCCTCCTTTTCCATTGGACCAACCCTGTCCAAATAACTCAGGGACATAGCAAGGGGCAAATTCAAGGTCTTTTGCTCTTCCTTTTCTTAGTTCATTCCTTTTTACTTTCTTTCCAGCTCTAGGGCCATGTGTTAGATTAAAAGATCAAATAGGTACTAAGCACTAACTATGCAGTTCTGAGGAAAAGTCTAAGGCTGGAGTTGATAGGTGAGACTTTGTGGAGGACGTAGAACCAAAGCTGGCTCTTCTCTCTGCCAAAAATCAAATCATGACAAATACAGAAATACTACAGACAAAGAAGCATTTCAAACGTTGGAAGTACTAATGTTACAGAATAATCTGGTACAAGGCATGATTATACTTTAACATCATCTATGACTTTTCTTAACCTATTTTTACTTCAAATATGTATTCTGGGTCACAAGGTCAAGATCATTTTTATGAAGCCTTCACTAGGCCAGGAAGTTCTTGTTACCTTTCAGGAACCAAAAATCTCTTGATAGTTCAGGGACTGTAGGCTAAATGTTAGATAGCTATGGAACTAGCCAAATGGCCGTGATGCTGATGATTACTATCATTTGTGTGCCACTTTAAGGTTTGCAAAGGCACACACACACATACACACACATACACACACACACACACACACACACACATGCACATGTTATTTCATTTGAGCCTCACAACATATAGGAGATATGTGATAGAGGAGGGAGGGAGAGGGGGGAGAGAGGGAGAGAGATGGGGGCAGAGGGAAGAAGGGGGGAGAGAGAAGGGAGAGAGGGGGTAGAGAAGGGAAGAAAGGGAAAGAGGGGGGAAGAGGAGGGGGAAGAGAGGGGGAAAGAGAGATTTAATAGTATAATTGTAAAGTCTGGCAACTGGGTTCCAAAGGAAAAAAAGCAAAGGTAAAAAAAATACAAGATTAGCTGAGCCTTGACTTGAAAGCAGTTTATATAAAAAAGACTTTAGGAATTTTAGCTGACTACAAAAGCTAGGTGATAAAGAGTAAAAGACTTGGAATCACAAAAAACATGAAATCAAACCTAAGACATTTAGTTGTGTGTGACCTTGTGCAAGTCATTTATTTTCCCTCAATCTCAGTCCATCTATAAAATGGAGATAGTAAAAGTAATCTCACAGGGTGTCATAAAGGTAAAATTAGATGATGTTAACAGACCTTTGTAAATATTAAAGTATTATATAAATGCTAGCTATTATTATGATAATTATTATAGGCAAAACAAAAAATAATCCAATGGTGCAGTATGACAGTGGTGCCAGAAAGTACATGCAGTCTTAAACTCCATTTATATAAATATAGTGTCCAGGATAAAGAACTTAGTAGTCCCACTGCATTTGGCAGTAGCCAAAACCATATCTGCAGTATGCTCTTTAGTTATGGATGTATAACCACAAAGATGGACCTGGACAAATTAGAGGGTGTCCAGGAATTGTGAAAAAAATTCAAACTCATATCAGTCAATTAGGCAACAAATATTAATTGCTTACCATGTGCCAGGCACTATGCTAAGTGCTAGGGAGAGAAAAGAAAAAGAAGAAAAGAGAAAGAGAAAAACAAAAGAAAAATATTGTCCCCTACAGCTGATATTTAATATTCAAATAATCATGTCCATACAAAATATATTCAGAAAAGGTGGAAGATAATGAGTGGTACCAGCAATGGAATAGGGTATGGGTAGAGGGTAAAGAAAGACTTCCTGCAGAAGATAAGACTCAGCAGCTGAAGGTGAAGAAGGGTAGTATTCCCAGTCTAGAGAACAGTCAAAAACTCACGTTGCTGGATAATAAAGTATGTAAAATGGACTAAAGTATAAGAACACTAGAAAAAATCAAAGAGCAAAGTTGTGAAGGGCTCCAAATGCCAAAAAGAGCATTTTATAATTGACCCAAAAGATACTAGGGAGGCAGCTGAGTTTATTAATGGGCCAGCCATCCCTATGTGTTAGAAAATTCACTTTGATACTTGAGTGGAGGGTGAATTGGAGTAGGGAAAAAACTGAGGCAGGGAGACCAAGCAGAAGACAATAGTTCAGGCATATACTATATATGAACTATAGTTCAGGTAAGTACTACGGTGCTGGATATGTGAGTAGAGACAAGAGATCTATGAATTGTGAAGGTAAAAATGACAAGATTTGGTGATAAATTTTGGATATAAGGAGTGAGTGTGAGAAAAGAGTCAAGGATTACCCCAAAGTTGCAAGCCTGGATGACTAGAAGGATGATGGCATCATCAACAGTAATAGGTAAATTCAAAGAAAGGACTGTTTGGGGTAAAGATAATGAGTTCTGTTTTGGACAAGTTATGTTTGAGATGTCTATGGTACATTCAGTTCAGGTGTACAAAAGTCAGTCGGTGATGCTAGACAAATCAGGAGAGAGATTAGGGTAAAATATATAGATCTGAGAATGATTGAGTCTGCTGGAGCTGATAAGATCCACAAGCAAGAAAATGAGAGAGAGGGGCGGCTAGGTGGCGCAGTGAGTAGAGCGTCGGCCCTGGAGTCAGAAGGACCTGAGTTCGGATGCGGCCTCAGACACTTAACATACACAAACAAAACAAACAAACAAAAAAAAACCTAGCCGTGTGACCTTGGGCAAGTTACTTAACCCCAATTGCCCTCCAAAAAGCAAAAAAAAAAAAGAGAGAGAGAGAAGAGAAGAAGACCCAGGACTGTCTCAGCAGACATCCATTGTTAGTGATTGTGATCTAAAGAAAGATCCAATATAGGAAAGTGAGAAGGAATTGTCAGACAAGAAATAGGAAGGAGTGCCATGAAAACCTAGACAGTAGAGTATCCAGGAAGAGAAGGTGATCAACAATGGCAAAAGTTTAAAAGAGGTTAAAAAGAATGAGGATTTTAAAAAGCCCATTAGATTTGGCAATTAAGAAATCATTTGGGACTTAGAGCAGTTCCAAGCAAAAGATGAAGTTAGAAACCAATTTGCAGAGGTTTCAAATTTAAGTGGTAGGAGAGGAAATAAGGGCACTAATTGTAGATGGCTTTTCTCAAGGAATTTAGCCAAGGAACAGGACAAGAAATAGATGATAGTTAACAGAAATGGAAAGAAAAAGTCAAGGTTGTTTTCAAAGGATGAGAAAAACATAGGTATGTTAGTAGGCATCACAGAAAGTGTCAGTGGAAAACAAAAGAAGCCTATAAAAAGTTTGTGGATGAAGCAGTGGACAATCTGATAAGGAAAAAAGGACATGATAATATCAAAGATGAATATAGAGGCATTTGCCTTGGCCAAAAAAAAGAAGAGCTAGCTCTTCATGAGAGACATATGAAATAGTGGAAGAAGACATTGAAGGGTGTGAAAGAAGGAGGAAGATTAAGCACTTATAAAGGGAATGGCCTTAATTTTTTTTTAGCAAAATATGAAGTTGGGTCCTCATCTGAGAAACTGAGGGGAAGGGGTGCTATGGGAGGTATAAGGAGAGATGGAAAGATTTGGAACAGTTGCTTTGGTGAGTAGAATAGTGAATCAATTAGGAAGGTATAAAAGGATTGCCTTGGTGTAGTGAAAGCCCAGTTGAGACTATGGAACAAATTTCTCACATATCTAACCAGCATGATTTCATGATTTCCTCCAGCTCTGTTTAGCAACACATGAATAGCACTGAAGGTGATGGACAATGGGATAATGCAAGGTTGGTGTTTGGGAAGGTATGACCAATGATAGGACAAAAAAGCAAGGGATTCAAGGACAGGAGAGTAAAGAGTTGAACTGATTCACCAAGTCTTAGAGAGAGATAAGTGAGGCAAGTACAGCCAATGCAAGGGTGATGGACTTGAAAAGAGTTGAGGGGTGAAGAGACTGAAAATCAAAGTGAAGATGAAGAACAAGGGAATGACCTTACGTCTCTATCTAGTATCTTCTCTAACAAACTGAATCAGCTTTTATACATGAAATCATTAATAATGGACAGTTACAGAAAACTTGGTAGAAAAGTTCATCAAAAATATTGTTAAGCAACCATTCTTGGCAATATATATATATATATATATATATATATATATATATATATATATATATATATATATATATATATATATATGCCAACACCATAAGACAGGACTAATCACATGTTTCTTAGGGGTATTGGTCTACTCCCCATTTAGTTCCCCTCTACAGCCCTAAAAGGAGCAAGACATAATCAGTTCAAAGTCATATCATGGGTGTTACAGGCCAGCATGGAAAACAGTCTCTCATTGGAGATATTTATCATTGCATCTGTGATACCATCAAATATTGGGGATGTACATATCTCAGCACATTCCCTTATACAAACCTCTCTCAACATGCCTCATGTTCAGAACAGTAAACAGAATACGTTAAGGGAAGAACTGTAATTACTTCTGCTACCCATGATAGTTAGGTCTGACATGATCTAAACCCCACCATCAATTCTTATTTTTCTCCTTTTCATTTCTCACTTTTTTTTGCTTTCTAGAGGGGGGAAGGCAGTGAAATTGGGCTTAAGTGACTTGCCCAAGATCACACTGCTAGTAAGTGTTAGGTGTCTAAGGGTGGATTTGAACTCAGGTCGTCTTGACTCCAGGGCCAACGCTCTATTCACTGGGCCACCTAGCTGCCCCTGATTTCTCACTTTTCATGATAATATTCTTTTTTTCCTCCAATGCCTTTTCAAACCTTCTACTTCAAGGTCTGCTCAACTAGTGAACTTATACATAACTTTCTGGGGAATGTAGTTCCCCTTCCCCATTATGAGAAATAGGCTATATCACTTTGTAAAACCATGCACTAGCATCTTTCCAGAAGAATGCTACTGTGAACAGCTTTTAAGGTTCTGATTACACAGTATAGTGAACACTCCATTTATTCCATAACAAATCAAAGCAAAACATTCACAGAAAATCAAGGTACAGAATTCACAATATTACAACTTATCACACAAAATGACACAGCATGTCATTAAAATGGCCACATACTTTTTTTTTACCAAAATGGTTACAATATTTAAAACAAAGAACAATCATCTCAAAGTACAATAGTCAAAGTCTTCCACTCATGGGTCACACAAAATTAATTCAATCAGTCACTTATTCAGCAATCAATTACTAAGTATCATTAATCATGAAGTACAATCATTAGAAAATATACAGACCCTCCACCCCTAGGTTACTAGTAAACTACAATTTCATCATTACTCAGTACCCAGGGAAAGGTCTTTTTATCTTGACTTGGGGCCATTTCTCAGATTTCCTGGATTCCCTTCCATGGTCCCAGATTCTACCTGGATTTACCAGACTATCACCTGGGTTCAATGGTAGACAGCTCCCAGTTCCTTGTCCAACACTCTGGGCAGATCCTGCTCCACACTGATGTTCACATGGTCCAATTCATCTCAAATCCTTCACAATTTCTGCCCCCGGGAATTCAAGGCTCAACCAAGCCAGAAACAGACAAAGTCTCAGCATCCCAGTGAATGCTTCCTCATTCTTCTGCAGCTCATTCAAAAAATCGGAATCACCTTATCCAGCCTGGGGGGAAGGAGCTCCTGGGCTCCTGTTCAGAAGAAACTCCACCACCACAAATTCTCAAGAAATTCTGGTTCGGTTCTCAATTCTCTCTTCTGTAGCTTCTCTGCCTCCAGATTCTTGTCCCAAGAAATTCTGACTGTGCCTTTCTGGGTCTTTTCTTATATATACACAGCATTAGCTTCCTGTTTCAGCCAACCCCTTCCTGTTACATCAGTAACAGGAGACAGGAGTTCATACTTTCTGTTTCCCCAGCAGAGGCTTGATCAATTACTAAGTGCTAAGTATCTGTTTACTTGCCAATACAAAAGGGTCAAATAACATTACCATTACACATTTTAAGTGCTGATACTTTTAGGAACAAATATCTAGCCTCTGAAAGTAGAGGTGGGTAGTGGGTAGAGAAGATAGTGACAAAAGGGAAGGTTAAGTCCCTGAGCTGGTCCAGTGACAGGAGATAGGTATGGTCTAAGAAGAGTAGCTCTACCACTTTCCTGTTGAGGGTCGGTGTAGCACCAATGCAATATTCACTGAGCTAGTGGTGACTGTAAATATACCAGCATAGTGCTCAATACCAAAATATAACAGACTCTCCATATATAAAATAGAAGCAAAACATTTATTCAGACACAAGAAGACTGAATCCCAAAACCAGAAAACCAAATCCATCATAGTAACATAGAAGTTAACAAGCCATAACAGCACAGTGAGCCACAGCATCCTTCAGCCTTCCCACAAACCAACACAAGCCTAGTCACAGTATATCACAGTACAATCATTGGAAAATACACAGACCCTCCACCCCTAGGTCATAGTAAAGGGCAAATACTCACAAGCTTAGTTGTCATGCTGGGTGTGTCCTCTCCTCCCTTGCTCTCTAACTGGTCTGATTCCCAGTTTCCTGTGGACCTGCTCCACCCTTCAGCAAAATCTCCCCCCCCCCCGCCCCCGCCACAGGCTCCTTGTGATTACATTCAGCCTATTAGGGGGGCAGGGTATATCTTCAAAGCAGGGGAGGTCTTCAAATTCCCCCTAGGATTTTTTAAATTAAATTTTATGTTTATTTTTAGTTGAAATCATTCATTTCCACAAGATTTTGAGTTACAAATATTCTCCCCATATTTCTCCTATTCACCACCCCAAAACAGTGATGCCACTGTATACTGCCTCCCCCAATCTGCTCTCTCCTATAGCCTCCCCCATCTTCCCTCTGACTTTGCAATAGGGCAAGATGGATCTCTATACCCCAGTGCCTGTATCTTATTTCCCAGTTGCATGTAAAAAAAAAAATCTCTGTCTCTCTGTGCCTCTGTCTCTCTCTTTCTCTCTCTCTGTCTCTCTCTGTGTGTCTCTTTCTTTCTCTCTGTCTCTCTCTCTGTCTCTGTCTCTCTGTCTCTCTCTCTATATATATATACATGTATATATATATATATATATACATGTATATATATACATGTATATATATACATACACACACACATACACACACACAAACACACACATATATTTAAACATTTGATTTAAAACTTTTAATTTCAGATTCTTTCTCTTTCTCTTCCTTCCTCATCACCCACCCTTACTGGGAAGATAAGCAATTCAATATAGGTTGTACATGTGTAGCTAAACAAAACATTTCCATAGTGGATATATTGTGAAAGACTGACTATATTTCCCTCTGTCCTATCCCACCCCCTATGTGTTATATTCTCTATTTTGACCCTGTCCCTTTTCAAAAGTGTGTGCTTCCAACTTCCCTCCCCCCAACCTGACCTCCCTTCCATCATTCCCCCTCTCATCCTCCTCCCCACTACTCTCCAGGAGGGCAAGATACCTTATTTAGTGTGTATGCCATTCATTCCCTAAGACAAATTCAACGAGAGTAAGGTTGACTCATTCCTTTTTGCCTTCCTGTTCTTCCCCTCCATTGTAACAGTTTTTCCCTTGCCTCTTTTATATGAGATAATTTACTCCATTCTGTCTCTTCCCATCTCCACTTATATTCCTCTCTCAACCCTCAATTTCACCTTTTAAGTATCATACCTTCCTATTCAATTGGTCCTGTGCCTTCTTTCTATGTATACCTGTACACATATATACACACACTCACATATGTATTCATATGCCCATATACCCTCCTATATGGACATATATATGTATGTATACATATATATGTATACATATATGTGTATGTATATGTGTGTGTGTGTGTATACACACACACACACACACACACACACACACACACACACACACACATTTATATTCCCTTCAACTATCCCCATACTGAGAAAAGTCTTATGAGTTACAATTATCATTTTTCCAAGTAGGAATGTAAATAGTTCAGCTTTGATAAGTTCCTTATGATTTCTTTTCCCTGTTTACTTTCTCATGCTTCTCTTGCTTCTTGTATCTGAATGTCAAATTTTCTATTCAACTCTGGTTTTTTCATCAAGAATGCTTGAAAATTCTCTATTTCATTGAGTGACAATATTTTCCCCTGAAACATGATACTCAATTTTGCTGGGTAGGTGATTCTTGGTTTTAATCCCAGGTCCTTTTACCTCTGGAATATCATATTCCAAGCCCTTAGATCCCTCAGTGTAGAAGCTGCCAGATTCTTTGTTATCCTGATTGTGTTTCCACGATATTCAAATTGTTTCTTTCTGGTTGCTTGTAATATTTTCTTCCTGATCTGGGAATTCTGGAATCTGGCTATAATATTCCTAGGAGTTTTCTTTTGGGGATCTTTTTTAGGAGGTGATCTGTGGATTCTTTCAACCTTTATTTTGCCCTCTGGTTCTAAAACATCCGGGCAGTTTTCCTTGAGAATTTCTTGAAAGATGATTTCTAGGTTCTTTTTTTGATCATGACTTTCAGGTAGTCCAATAATTTTTTAATTATCTCTCCTGGATCTATTTTCCAGGTCTGTGGTTTTTCCAATGAGATATTTCATATTGCCTTCTATTTTTTCATTTGTTTGGATCTGTTTAATAGTATCTTGATTTCTTATAAAGTCACTAGCTTCCATTTGCTCTAATCTAATTCTGAAGGAATGATTCTCTTCAGTGAGCTTTTTCCATCTGGTAAATTCAGCTTTTTAAGGCATTCTTCTCATTGCCTTTATGAGCCTCTTTTGCCATTTCAATTATTCTATTTTTTAAGGTGTTATTTTCTTCAGTCAGGGTGTTAACTCTCTTTTCATGATTTTCTTCCATCATTCTCATTTCTCTTCCCAATTTTTCCTCCACTTCTCTTATTTGGTTTTCAAAATCCTTCTTAAGCTACTCTATGGCCTGTAATCAGTTCATATTTTTCTTGGAAGCTTTTGGTGCAGGAGTTCTGACTTCATTGTCTTCTTCCTGTACCATGCTTTGATCCCTTTTGTCCCCAAAAAATGAATCTAGAATCAGATTGCTATGTTTGCTTTGATTCCTTTGCTTGCTCATGTTGCCACTCTATTATTTGACTTTTGAGCTTTTTTGCCACAGTAGAACTCTGCTTCTAGAGAGGAGAGATTTGTCCCAAATTGCTGGGTTTTTGCAGCTGCTGGAGCTATTACTTGGGTGCCCTCTTAGAAGCCTCTACTGGCTCTGTCACACTGGTCATTCACCCCAGGACCTCCACCCTACACAGCAATCCAGATCCACACAGGTTAAAGCAAGAGCAATTACCACTCAGAATGTTTGCTTAGTCCCCCTAAAATCTACAGGCCAGGAGCTCTGAAGCAGCCACATAGTGGTGGCTGCCACACCTCAGCCACTTCTCCCTCTGGGGGCAGAGGCTAAACCCCACTCCCAGACCCTCTCTTCCCACAAAGTCCACACTGAACTCTCACTTTGTCTTTGGAATTTATCGGTTGATAATTCTGGAAACCTCCACAGCTGCTGGTGATCCACTCTCTGTAAGTCCTTCCAGCTGGGGCTAAAACTGTAGACTCAGGGCTGGGCTCTGCTCCCAGCACACTGCATTGGACCCTTCCTGTAGGCCTGCTGGGCAGTCTTCAGCGGAAGGTTTGTTTCTCTCTGTCACTTTGTAGGTTCTGTAGCCTTAAAGTTTGTTGAGAGTCATTTTTTAATAGGTATTTGAGGTGGTTATGTAGGGGGCATATGGAGTTTTCCTGCTTCTATGCTTCCATCTTGGTTCCTCCCCCCCCCCCCCCAGTTAGGGAAGATCTCCAAATTCCCATTACCATTCCAATTGGAAAGGCAGGAAGAAAGGGAGGAAGCCATCCTTAGCCAAACAGCCAATAATAGTATCACCTATTGGTTATACAAGTATTTAAAAACATTATCTCTCTAAAGAGAAGCATGTTATAGTTGATAGAGGACTCACCCCCAAATCAGGAAGCCATGGATCAAGTTCCACCTATGACCCATACTAGCTGTTGGACTTTAAGTTAATTAAACTCTCAGTGCTTTAGGTAGGGAAATTCTTAAGACTATAAACTGTAGGAAGGATGGGTAGACCGGTAGGTAAGAATTCCCTTTACCACTGAAATCACAACTTCAGTCCTATCCCCTATTCCTATTTCTCTAATAGTTATCATATTCCAAAAAATAAAGATTGATATTGGGGGAATTTCTTTTATTACTCTATCACATATATGTACAGAACTTTATAATTATTTGAAAGCCAGTTATTTATAAAACTTTGAGGGGAAGCGACATAGTACATGTGTTTCTGCAATGGAAAAGTAAGGAATATGCAGGAGTATACTGGAGTCAGATCATACTTGCTGCCAAGAGCTGATAAACTTTTAGTGGGAGCCCTTATACCTTGGAAAATAGCAAACTCTACAAATTAGGTCTTAATTTATTACTTCATTGATGGACTAGAATTAAAGCAATGGTAGATTAAACTTAAAATGATTCCTCTCTATATTCTCCCCACCTCCTCCCCTACCCCACTTCTACCCCCAGTACCACTTGTTAAATTTTTACCAGTATACTGCTGGGCATATTTTTAAAAACTATAAAGAAAGTAGTATCTTTGATGTGTACAGTGTGATGTATTGAAAAGGGTATTACAGTAGAAGTCTGAGGCCTTATGCTCTGGATCCTGCTCTGTCACTCCAGGTAAACCATTTAACCCCTAAAAACCTCTATTTGCTCACTTGTAAAGTAAGGAAATGGGGCTAGATTTGTCTCTCTAAAATTCTAGCTCTAAAATTCTGAGGATGTCCCATGGTAAATTAGGTTGCTAAAAAACAATAACAAAGAAATTTCTAAATTTCATTGGGCTTAATGTAATACCAGCAGAGATTTCACTAATCTACTGGGACTATTCAGTTGGTTGCAAGTAAAAAGGAAAAAAAATGCTTTTAATTAAATAGATAATTAAAGTCTATTTGATTAGAAGTTCCAAGATTTTCACTATTTTCTACTTAAGTAGCTCTATTCTATGCCTATGGCTGTCTCCCAAGTCTTACCTCCTGGCTAAGGAATTGTTAGGAGGGCCAAAGTCCCACAGCAAAGTAGTTCCCAAGTCACTTCTGTTCTGCCCTACATATCACCACCTTTTTCATATCAAAGGGGGTTTCCAGCTGAGTTTGTTTACACTATTAAGTTTCTTCAAATGTAAAGCCAGCAGAATTTTTCCAGGTGTTAAAATTCCTGAGGGGAGAGGGGAAAATGCCTAGCCCTATATTTGGGACTATACAGGCACATACAATTGTGCAAACACAAAGAATTCCAGCTGCTATAAGACCATCACCTCTGGAAACCAATATTGGGGAGAAGAAGGAACAGAAGACCATGAGAACTGTTAGTTTCTAGTGTATTCTATGTCCAAATCAGCCTATGTACAGAATTTCTCCTTAGAGTAACATTTGAGGTAGGCCCCGACTACAAACTCAATCTGTAAGGTGATAGGGACAGGAACACCTCTGCAGAGTGCAAACAATATCAATAGCATTTTTTTTCTCACATGGTAAGGTCAAAAGGCTTTTTCTAGGGCATGGGTCATTCTACCTCCTTTCCCAGAGTATTATTTAAATTATAAGAAAAAGAGATTCTAAGAAGAGATAAAGGTTGAAGTCAGAGCAAAAGCATCTGCTTTTCTGGAGACCAGGTGAAGAGAGCTGGCAAGGTCACACATTCAGTCACCAGGTGGTGTATTTAATTTAAAAGGAGTGTTAACCTTGTTTATACAAAATAACACCAATATGCAGAGAAGCAGTAAATCCATTGTCGTTAAACAGCAGGGAGGCTGCTTTCTGCTGGCAGCCTGCCCACCAGCAACATGAACTCAGCTGGCACCAAGCAAACAGACATACAGGCCTAAGCCTAGGCCTGGTAATCCTGCCAGCCTCCAAAGAGAATGTTTGTGGGATGCCCTTTCTACCCTCCAGTTGACTCTTTGCATTCTTGTCAAATATATTTAGAACAAGAGGTGTCCACTTAAAGGGAAACATTTCTTAATCACTTAAACGCAGGAGTTTGGCCGCTCTCCAAGTTTACATTTATAAATATGTAGTATCAGTTTCCAGCTAAACAAGAAACTTCTGATAAAAGTTTTCTTTCTCTTTGTATCCCTTCACCCCCACCATCATTCCCTGAAACTGACCTATAGCAAGTGTGCACAGAAAATTATGAGCTACTATCCGGGTGGGTTTCTCCTGTAGGGATTTGTTATCTGCTTCTGTCTGAGCGTGAGGCAGATAAATAAATGATGCATGATAGAAAGTGGGTAATGTTTCTTTAAGTAATGAACAGATTAAAGTTAAATTCCTGTTGACCAAGGCACTTGTGTTGACATCGCCCTTGTTTACCCTCAGCTGTCCCCAGTTAATGACACTTTGATAACTTGAGAGAGGTTGCCCTTAGCAAGGGGGGAGGAGAGGGAAGGGAATGAGAAGATAAGAGTCATTCCAGTTAAAGATTGTCTTTAAAAGCCCAGTTATTCAATCCAACCTTAAAAACCTCACCACTTTAATTTCAGAACATGAGTGGAATGGTTCTGAAGAGGCAAATATTGGGTGGTAGTTTTTCGTTTTTTTTTTCCTCTTCAAATTTTGAATTGATTTCAAGCCATCTTCTTTCAACCTTCCAGAGAGATGATTGATTTTCCAATATTGGCCCTCCTATCCTAAACCTCTAAGAAGATAAAAGGAAAGTAAGAAAAGGAAAGAAAGAGAAAGAGAGGAAGGAAGGAAGGAAGGAAGGAAGGAAGGAAGGAAGGAAGGAAGGAAGGAAGGAAGGAAGGAAGGAAGGAAAAGAAAGAAGGAAAGAAGGAAAGAAAGAAGGAAAGAAAGGAGAAAGAAAGAAACATAGATAGATCTGGTCCTTATACATTTCCACGACTCATGACAAACCCCAGCTTATAATTGGCTGCTGATGGTTGAACAAAGGCAAGGTGAGAAGGTCAGTAATAGGTTCCATTGAGATGCCCTCTTCTTTGAAAAAATAAACCAAACAAAAATGTCAGTTACTTTTAAGTGACTTGATTACTGGAAATCTGACTTCTTTAAAGGATGATGTCCTTTATAAAAGCTTGAGAAGAACTTATTTATCATGACGATGAATTGCATATCCAAATCCCCTTGAATTCTCCGAGAAATATAATACAATAAAGCCAGACTTTTGAGTTTCTGATTTACTTAATTTTTTTTATTTCTTTTTTGAATCTAAAAACATTTGTTTTGACTAACTTTCTACATTAGGAAAAGTGGGAAAAAAAATTTTAAGTCTTTTTTTTTTTAATTTCATCCTTACAACTCAGTATTTAACCAGCAAACAGCAGCTGTCTATTCTCAATGTAAAGCTGAGAAGAAACAGAAAGAGCTTACTTGGCTTAGGGCCTGGTCTAGTAGATTCTTCAAACTTCCCTCAAGATCCACCTCAGTGCTGATTATTTCATACACACATTTCATTTAAAGATCAACAGACTTGGAATCCCATAATCCTTTTCATGCTCCAACGAGTCAAACAGACATAACTCCAAATAAAGCAAAGGAGAAGGCAAAAAAGTTATTTTTCCACTTTGCAAAGTGAAGAGAATATTTACCTAATTATCTTACCTCTCCATGCCTCAGTTTCTCAGCACATGAAAATACTCCTTATCTTGCCCAAAAGATTTTGTGAGACCAAATAAGAATGCATAGATGGGAACATTCTAAGCTTCTCAGATGATGTTACAAGTACTGATTATAGAGTTTGAGTAGGAAAATATTTTACCATGTTTACATACAATGAATTAGAATAATATATTTAAGTTCTGTTTAGAGTTCCTATGAAGCAAGGAAGTTTTTATTTGTATTTCCAAACTGTAGAGTAATAATTAAATTATTTATACATGCAAAACTCATCTTAGGTTTTATGTTTATTTCTTCTATAAAATTAAAATTTAGTATTTTACATCTTAAATAGTATTTCTTTAAATGACAATTTTACTATCATTAATTTTAAAATTCCCTCAAATCCATGTTTTTTTAAAATGTGAAACTATTTTAATTGACTTTAACAGGTTTTTTATATAGAAATGTAAACTATTGTTTTTATCAGTATTATGTTATTTTATAAACACAGCTCATACAGCAAGCACATTTACATTAAACATAAGTATGTTAAATGAGGATCAATTAGAGGAATTGCACTATGTTTAGTACTTTCCATTAAGTCTTATTTGACAGAAGTTAGAATCTTTTCCAAGTAATGAACAATATAACTTTTCTTCTTCTGTAAGTATGTGCTTAAGAGAGTTTCCTCCAAATTTCCAATGCCTATGATACCCAATGGATTGGAAGTTTATAGTAGATTTTGCTGAAATGTCCATTGTGAATAGAAATAGAAAGAACACCAAGTCAGGCAAGATCTGTATACCCTGAGCATATTATTATAGGGTAAAACAAAAGAAATAGAAAACATTGTCTGCCTTCAAGAAGTTTCCATTCCAGTCGAGGACATAGAACACACATATGCTCATATGTATATACATATATATGTAAAACAAATGAATAGCCACTTAAAGAACATCTAAATAAGTCCAAATTAATATGATATAAGCAATGTACATAAATGCTGAATGAAGAAACCACAAATTAATAGAATCAAATACTAGTCCCCTTGAAGACAGAAGTTTTGAATGAGATGGTAACATTCCAGCACCTTTCTACAGCCCCTGCCACATGACAAGCTTAATAAATACTCATTGATTAATTAATAGGCATTTAATGTTTCTGTTGAATTGAGCTGAATTGAATTAATCATTTGACCCCAAGCAATTCATAAGAAAGATATAACTAGGGTATGTTATGGTTTTTTTTTTCCTCTTTTTATGGAAGTCATGCAAATAGCTCCCATTTGCACTCTAGCATGGGCAGGTGGGGGGAGGTGGAGAGGATACAAGCCTTAGAAATCAAAATACTGGGGTGGCTAGGTGGCGCAGTGAGTAGAGTGTCGGCCCTGGAGTCAGAAGGACCTGAGTTCAGATCCGGCCTCAGACAACGCACACACAAATAAAAAACCTAGCTGTGTGACCTTGGGCAAGTTACTTAACCCCGATTGCCCTCCAAAAGGCAAAAAATAAAATAAAATAAAATAAAAAAGAAGTCAAAATACCTCAATTCATATCACACTATTACACTTTTTACAGTTACCTGACTGACCTTAGGCAAATCATTTTACTTCCTTGGGTTTCACCTTTGTCATCTTAGTTCTCATCCAGTTCTAGATCTAGAATGTTTTGACACAATAAAATATTAAAAGAATTACATAATCATACACACACACACACACACACACACACACACAAACACACAAACACCTCAGAGACTCTCTAGACACACTTCTGCCTAGAGGCAGCAAGATGAGACAGGAGAAAGAACACTAGACCTGGAGTCAGAAAGATTTGAATTCAAATCCAGCCTTACACACTTACTGTGTGGTCCATGGTAAGTTAATTAATTTTGGTCTGCCTCAGTTTCCTCAACTGTAAAATGGAGATAATAACATCACCTATATCTCCAGGTTGTTTTGAGGATCAAATTAGATAATATTTGTAAAGGGATTAGCTTAGTGCCTGGCACATAGTAGGCACTTAAGAAATGCTTTGTCCCTTTCCTTTCCTTCCTCTTCACTTCCCCTTCCTCTTCCTCTTCCCTACCCCTTCCTCTTCCCTTCTGTTTGAACAGGGAACTGTTCTTCCCTTCTCCAAACATTTGGCTAGTCTCCACAAGAAGACCTCAAGAGAGGAGAAGCCACCATCTTCCAAGGGAACTTATTCTACTTTTGGATAACTGATTGTGAAGAAATTTTACCTTACATTCTAAACTTGCTTCTCTGCAGCTTCCAACCATCAAATCTCATCCTGCCTACTAGGTCTGAGCAGAATAAATTTTATCACTTTTCCACATGTCAGCCCTTCAAATATTTGAAGACTATCAAGCTATCTATAATACCTCCCTTAAATCCTTTCTTCCCCAGAGAGTTGGGATAAGACATACAACAGATGTGGATATTATGCCTGAAAACCTAATGTCCAAAACATGAAAGAGGCATTAGAGAATTGATGAGTTAGAGATCAATTTGACTCAATGAATACTTGTGAAGCATCTACTACAGTGCTAGGTGGTGTAGTTCTGTTAACAGTTTTAGATGAAAAATAATCACTTCCAATAAGGTCTTATGCTTTGATTATGTGCCAATGGATAAAAATGTCACCGAACCCTTCATTGAAATTCTAATGTACTTGTAGAAATTCAAACACATTATATTTTACTGACAGGCACTAATGAAGGCAGAAGACTTTAGACCCAGAGGAATGATTAGAGTTGACAGCAGAAGTGCAAAGCAGTCCCTAATTAATGAATTTGCTAACTTCTCTCCTCCGCTCTGGCCTTCTGGCTGGACTCTAGCGGTGACCTGAATGCATTATTGTACTTCCTGTAGAAACAGCTTAAGTGTAAGTTTCAGATTTTTACCTCTACTACACCATCACTGATGTAGTGTTGAAAGCAAAGAGTAATGGAGCTCCTACCTCTTTCCTGGCAATAGTAGAGTAATGCTGGGAGCTTGAGAGAGAGAAAAAAAGAAAATGATATATTAGGCAATTCTTACAGAGAGATGAAACTAGCAGACCTGTACAAAGTTCAGGTATATGAATTCAAACAGCATTTCAAAGATGGCTTGGAGGTTAAAATGGTTTGTCAGCCTGACATTAACAGCTCTATATTTGTTTGCTTTAAATGATCATTTTCATTATAGCCATGTTGATCTGGGCTAAAAATGTGTCAGTCCACAAAAATCTTTAGCAGACAAACTTTCTATATCAACAATTTCCTCTATTAATTATGGAATGATCATTGGTTCTGGAGTTCTGGGTTCAACTCTTACCTTTGATACTTATCTATCCATGTAACTTGGGAAAATCATTTACCCTCCCTGGGCTTCAGCTTCCTCATTTTTAAAATGAGGAGTTTAGACTAGGTGACCTGGGAGATTTCATCCAGCCCTAGACCTATGATCTATGATCTCTGTATATCCTTTACCCTCAGTTGAGATTAACACCATATGCTTTCAATTAAACTTACTTATAAGCATGAAAGATAATAAAATAGTAAGAGAGTAATAAGTTGTTGATTTCCTCTTTTAAGTGTCAATGCCTCATTTCTGGCTCAGTGTTTCTAGGGTCATAAAATAGGTTCCTTCTCAAGCCAATTTTTTTTTGTCTTTTCAATATTATATCCAATTAGCCAAATCAAAAGGATTTTTTTTAATTCAGTTGTTGCTCATATGGTTTATTAGTATTTTTCATATTTAAATATATTTGTCACTTTTAAATTTATGACAGCCTAAATGTACAAATGATTCTTAGTTGAAGAATTTTTTAGTGTTTTAATAATATAATTAGCTACGAAACTGCAAAGATTCTCATTCTTACTCCACAGGTCATTTATTCAAGGTAAACTATGAGATCTGCCTTTTAGTGATTATTATCATGACTCACTTTTAATTATACTTTTTTAGTCAACAGAAATTGTGAGAAGAGAAAAAAGAGATTTTTTTCACTTATCATAAACATTTCATATCAACCATTTAAGTGATTATACTGTGGTTTATTTTGCATTTACATATGTCTTCAAGGAGGATTTATATAATGTCTCCAAGGAGAATAAATCATAACTTAAAAAATCAGGATACTTGGGACTTCTACCAAACTTAGAGAAATATGTCCTCAAAAACCTTCTCTACAAACCCATTTCCTGTAAACAAATTAATTCCAGACATCTATTAAAGTTATTACACAAGCAAACTTTTTTTAACAAGGTTACATAGATTTGAGTAAATGTTCCTGGTTCGAAAAAATGTTCTGGACTAAATAGGTTACAATAGGACATAGAACCATCATACCCACAAAATCAAGCTAACAGATATTTTACAACATTTGTGAGTACCTCAACCTGAGACCCTTTCCACCAACTTTCACCTCAACTCTCTACTCAACTTCAGCTCAACTTTCCAAACCAAACCAGAAGATGATAACTTCCCATCATTAAAAATGACCAAATTTCCAATCAGTCAATAATTATTGAGTTGTACAACATTGCACTTGATACAGTGGGGCAATACAAATGAAATATTTAAAGTAATTGATATATAACTTAGAAGATCTAGAACATAAGAGATCCTATGGGAACACCACTGTAGCACATTAGATCTATCTGAACCCTATTTAAATAAAATTAGGACTCATGAAAGACCCCAAGGTTGATGCTGGGCGAAATGAAGAAGAAAGCAAACTTCATTTTCAGTGTCCCCATCCTAACTACACTTTTTGTCTTTTTCTCCTCTTTTAGCTATTCCCACTATCTCCAGTCCCAATCCAATAGCACACACACACACACACACACACACACACACACACACACACACACACACCACATAGTTGCTGGGAATGGTTTGGTACATCCATTGCTCCTGAGCTATGAGGAATTTGATAAATTATGTTCTCTCAAGGCACCTAGAAAAGGAAAACATCTCAAACTAGTGAGCTGCTAATGGTAGTATTTTAGGCTACAAAGGACCCAGGTTGAAGTCTTTTCAATACCTGTCAAATCATAAGTAGGCAGCTGCTTTCTTCTTCTACAGGTAATCTCCTCAGCTACCACTATCTCTACTGCCAAAGCCAGTCAGAGATCACCAAAAGTTCCCTGAGTAACGCTGGAATCTCCAGCAACAATCTGTGATTTCTTCACTTGATCAAATTTTGACTTGAGCATGGCAACACCACCAAGGACAACCTCTCCTCTCCCCCAAAAAATGAGATTAGTGTTTTAAAGTTCCAGTGTTAGATTAAGGATTTAGTAGTACGGGCTTGAATGCCAATATAGAACCCAAAGGATTAAAACATTCACAATGGCTGAGAACCAATGGGACCACAAACATAACAAAACTAGAAATATTCTGTAAGCTGTTATTGAATTAAGTGCTATGTTATTCTTTCAGAAAATTTAGAAAAACCTCTGTACTTATTATATTAATAGTGGGATAAAAGAAACATACTATAGAGAGACAGTTTGATTTCATTCATCTTACTAGAAATGAAGTTTCTTATCTATGATATTTTCTTTGGAAGTACATGAAAAGCCTATCTAATTGTACATACTGATTTTTCAAGAATAGTGTTTATTGGGGCAGCTAGGTGGTGCAGTGAGTAGAGTGTTGGCCCTGGAGTCAGAAAGACCTGAGTTCGGATCCGGCCTCAGACACTTAACACACACAAACAAAAACCTAGCCGTGTGACCTTGGGCAAGTTACTTATCCCCAATTGCCCTCCAAAAAGCAAAAAAAAAAAAATAGTGTTTATTTCTCTATCTTATTTAAAGCTTAGGGTTGTAATCCATCCCGTTAGAAAATAACATTTTAAAACTTTGCTGGATATTTTTTTAAACCAACTTGATCAGCTTAAGTGTAACTAATAGGTCCCATACATTTTATTATGTATTATTTATCTCTGAAGATCCTAATTTGTTAGGGGAAAATTTTGCATAGTCACTACTAAAATTTTATTTTCCAAAGGAAAAAAAGTCTTTTAAAATCATTTCCTTTAAAGCTACATATGTAATTTTCCTTTCAATTCATTGACTTTTATTCTAAATAAAATACTTAATTCAATCCTGCAAGGGCCTGTGATTTCATCACTGTAGGTATGAGGTACATTCCAACACATATATCATGATGATCATCTTAGCAGATAGTTATCATGAGTTATGGTCAAAAAAAAATGTTCATCCATTATTGTCTAACCTTCTGGACATGAACCTCTCCAAACTTAAGTTTGTTCTCAGGTAACTCTACTGTCTAATGAAAGACCTATTTTTAGAGCTTCCAGATTAGTAATGACAATCTATTGGCATCCACTTTGGGAGTCCAGGGTCACCGCCACAGCACAATGACCCATCAATCAGAATAGGACAATAATGTGAGAGATTTTTAAATGCCAGTAGGTAGACCAATAAAAATTTTGCAAATTCTCTACTCATTGTCTTCTCAGTCTCTTAAAATGACTACCCCTTATATTTGGTGTCATCAACTTTAGCAGTCCTGTCCTTGACTTAAAGTATTTCTTCTGTGTAAATGGTTCTCAAATCTCTATCTCCAGCTCTGATGTATCTCTGAGTGCCAATCTGAATGCTCCATCAGCACTTCAGACTCAACATAAGCAAAACCAAATTTATGACACGCAAATATGCAAAAGGTCTATGATTTTGTCAATGTAGGGTATTTCCAGTGTGCTAATTCCTTCTGCCAGTTCAATCAAACAACCCACTTATAACTTGGTAGATAAGTCCTAGGAAGTTTCTCAGAAGATTAAGTGACTTGCCCAGGGTCACACAACTAGGGTTAGAGGTAGAATTTGAAGGGAGGTCTTCCTGACTCAAATCCCAGAACTCTACCTGAATAGCCATATTATTCCTATAAATTCATTTTTTTCTCCCCAAACCTTTTTCTGACAGTGTAAACATATGCCCAACTGTCTTATCTAATAAAATCCTATCAGATGATCATCCCATCATAGGATTTAGAGATGAAAGACACCTTAGTGATTAATCTAGTTCAACCCCATCATATAACAGATAAGAAAACTGAACCCCTCCCCACAAAGGTTAATTGGCTTGCCCAAGATAAGAAGCAGCAAAGTCAGGAATCGAGTTCAAATCTCCTCTTTCTAAATCTGTGCTCTGTCCAACACACCAGTTCTGCCTCTAAATCATCTACTCAGCTGCTTCTGTCCACCCCTCTCCACTACTACAACCAGAAGCATAATATGGGCCTGCATTATGGTGTGCCTGGACTACAGCAAACAATCCTGACATGTCTTCCTGCCTCCAGTCCATACTTCACACCACTTCCAGACTCATCTTCTTTTAGGATAATCATGTCATTCCTCCACTCAAAACTCTTCAATGGTTACTTTCCCTACTCATGTCATTGAGTTTAATCCCTCTTTTTTACTGAGGTCTATAGGCCTTAAGCGCCTGAAACTTAATGTTTCATATAAGGAACTTGTTACTTCTTCTGGAGGAATGTTTAATTCTATTTTTGAGGTGATAATATAAATGTTAAAGTACAGGAAGACCTGAATTCAAATCAGACCTCAGACACTGACTAGCTGTGTGACCCTGCACAAGTCACTTAATTTTGTTTCAGTTTGTTTCAGTTTCCTCAATTGCAAAATGGAGATACTAGTAACACCTACATCCTAGGGTTGTTGTGAGGATCAAATGAGATGTTGATAAATGCTTAGCACAATGCCTAACACATGGTAGGTATATATGAATTATTATTATTATCTATTAGTATTATTGTTTGTTATTATCATTACATGTGATAACACTTTCTATCCATTCCCTTTACCTTAGATCAAAGGAGAGGGAGAAAGCTAAGTGACTATGTGGCAATGTAAATAGAAATCCCTCCTGATTGACTAAGAGTGGGACTAAGACTCTGAGATTGATCCAAAGTGCCCAGGTTAACAAACATCGAAAGCAGCAGGGAGATAGGGAGGTCTGGGAGAAGAGGTGGTGCCATTTTCGTTGGGTCTAAACACTCCAGCCTTAAGAGAGTTAGGATGGGTAGAGTTTGGTGCAGAGAACTGTAGGTAGATAACTGTCAGAAAAATGAAGTACTGCCTAATCAAGGACTAGGTAGTCTTTTGTTCACATATCTATTTACTTTACTTTTATTTTTATATTATTTACTTTACTTTTATTTTTGAAGATAGATATGTGTGTATACATATATATTCTTTTTTGCCATTATATTAGTACTATCTGGAGTTTTTTAAAGGCAATAAAGAGTGGGGCGGAGCCAAGATGGCAGAGTAGAAACAGCACTTCTGCAGGGCTCTCGCCCACACCACTTCAAAATTATGTAAAAGGGGGACTCTGAACTACCTCTGGAGCTCCAGAACCCACAAAATTACACAGAGAAGCTAAACTCCCACTGAGGACAGCCCAGCAGCCCAGCAGGGAGCAGCCAGCTCAGCACTCTGGGAGCAAAGCCCAGGACTGTGAGTCAGAGGTTTTATCCCCAGGGTGGCTGGACTAGCAGCCAGCTGGAGGGACCCCAGAACACCAGCAGCTGTGGTATTTCCAGAATTATCAACACATAGATTACTAGGACAAAGTAAGAGGTCAGTGCCCTATGGACTTTGGGACCAGTATTTGGGAGAGCATCAGCTTCTTCCCCTGGGGGCAAGAAGCCTCTGAGGAGCCATGGCACAGCTGCCATTTTGCAGCTTCAGTTGCAGCTTCAGCTCCTGGCCTGTAGATCGAAGGGGGATCCAGTGATCAGTCTTAGGGGTAATCGCTCTTGCTTTAAACTTCTTGGATCTGGATTGTGGTCTGGGGTGGAGGTCTTGGGGTGTGTGACCAGCTTGCCAGAGTGTGTGGGGGCTTCAGGGAGGGCACCCAACTAATACCTCTGGCAGTGGAGAAGACCTCAATGTTTGGGACAGAAGCTCCCCTGTCTGGTGGCAGAGTCCTACTTTGGCAACAAGCCCAAAAGTCCAGTAATCAGTGGCAACATGCCTTAGTGGCAACATGCCTAGGCAAAGGAAACAAACAGAAAAATTCAACATTAGACTCCTATTTTGGGGGCAAAGAGTATCAAAGCAGGGAACAGGAGGAGTGCTTGGAGGTCAGAACTCCTGCACCAAAAGCCCCAAATGAAAATACAAGCAGGTTACAGGCCATAGAGGATTTTAAGAAGGATTTTAAAAACCAAATAAAAGAAGTGGAGGAAAAATTGGGAAGAGAAATGAGAATGATGCAGGAAAAGGATGAAATGAGAATCAACAGCCTGACTGAGGAAAATAACACCTTAAAAAATAGACTAACTCTTGGGCGGCTAGGTGGTGCAGTGAGTAGAGCACTGGTCCTGGAGTCAGAAGGACCTGAGTTTGGATCCGGCCTCACACAACACAACACACACACACACACACACACACACACACACACACACACACACACACACACACACACACCTAGCCGTGTAACTTTGGGCAAGTTACTTAACCCTGATTGCCCTCCAAAAAAAAAAAAATAGACTAACTCAAATGGCAAAGGAGGCCCAAAAGGGTAATGAGGAGAAGAATGCCTTATAAAGCCGTATTTGCCAGATGGAAAAAGAATCTCAAAAGCTCACTGAGGAGCTTCAGAATTAGACTGGAGCAAATGGAAGCTAGTGACTTTATGAGAAATCAAGATGCTGTTAAAACAGATCCAAGCAATTGAAAGAATAGAAGGCAATGTGAAATGTCATGGGAAAAACCACTGACTTGGAAAATAGATCCAGGAGAGATAATTTAAAAATTATTGGACTATCTGAAAGCCATGATCAAAGAAAGAACCTAGAAATCATCCTTCAAGAAATTCTCAAGGAAAATTGCCCTGATGTTTTAGACCCAGAGGGGGAAATAAGAGGTTGAAAGAATCCATTGTGGGCGGCTAGGTGGTGCAGTGAGTAGAGTGCCGGCCCTGGAGTCAGAAGGACCTGAGTTCGGATCCAGCCTCAGACACTTAACACACACACAAACAAAAAAAAAAAACCTAGCCATGTGACCTTGGGCAAGTTACTTAACCCCAACTGCCCTCCAAAAAGCAAAAAAAAAAAAAGAATCCATTGATCACCTCCTGAAAAAGATCCCAAAAACAAAACTCCCAGGAATATTATAGCCAGGTTCCAGAATCCCCAGATCAAGGAGAAAATACTCCAAGCAGCCAGGAAGAAACAATTTCAATATTGTGGAAACACAAGCAGAATAGCACAGGACCTGGCAGCTTCTACACTGAGGGATCGAAGGGCATGGAATACAATATTCCAGAGGGCAAAGAGCTGGTATTAAAACCAAGAATCACCTACCCAGCAAAACTGAGTATCTTGATTTAGGGGAAAATATGGTCATTCAGTGGAATAGAGGACTTTTAAGCATTCTTGAGGAAAAAACCAGAGTTGAATAGAAAATTTGACATTCAGACACAAGAAACAAGAGATGCTTGAGAAGGTAAACAGGGAAAAGAAATCAAAAGGAACTTATCAAAGTTGAACTATTTACATTCCTACATGGAAAAACAATAACTGTAACTGATGAAACCTTTCTCAGTATGAAAATAGTTGAAGAAGGGTATATGGGCATATGAATACATATGTGAATGTATGTATATATGTTTACAGGTATATGTGGATAGAGGGCACAGGTCAAATTTGGTGGGAAGGGATGATACTTAAGGGGTGAAGTTAAGAGGTGAGAGAGGAATGTGGCAAGAGGAGGTAGGGTAAACTATCTCACGTAGAAGAGGCAAGGGGAAGTAGTTGCAGGGGAGGGGAAGAACAGGAAGGCAAAAAGGCAAAACCTTATTCTCATTGAATTTGGCTCAGGGAGAGAATGACATACATACTAAATGGGATATCTCACCCTGCAGGAGAGTAGGGGGAGGGGGATGAGAGGGGGGATGATGGAGGGGAGGACATGCTGGGGGAAGGGAGGTTGGAGGCACCCACTTTTGAAGAGGGACAGGATCAAAGTAGGGAACGGACCAGGTGGGGGGTGGGATGCGTGGGAGGGAAATATAGCCAGTCTTTTACAATATATCTACTATGGTAATGTTTTGCATAGCTATACATGTACAACATATACTGAATTGCTTATCTTCCCAGCATGAGTGGGTGACAAGGGACAAAGGGAATGGATCTGGAATTCTAAGTTTTAAAATTTAATGTTTCAAATATATATAAATACTATTATTAATACTATTTTGCATGTAATTGGGAGATAAGATGTGCAGGCATTGGGGCACAGAGATTCACCTTGCCCTAATGGAAAAGTCAAAGGTGGTATGGGAGAAGATATGGGAGAGAGCAGATGGGATGAGGGGATATCCTGTGGGAATGATATTCTGGGGTGGTGGGTAGGGGAAAAATGGGGAAAAATTGTAACTCAAAATCTGGTGGAAATGAATGATGTAAACCAGAAGTTAATAAAGCATTTTGAAAAAATAAAAATAAAAAGACAAGAAAGAGATAAGAATGGTAATAAATGAAAGATGAAGACATTCAACTACAGTGGCAGGAGGGGAAAAAAAGTGTGTGTATGGAAGAGGAAATTAATCAGTGAACATTTATTAAGCTTTTATTATGTCCCAAGATATAATGACAAAAGTGAAGTAATCCCTATCCTCAAGGAACTTACATTCTAATAATTAATGCAATGTGTACAGAAATTAGTATTCACAAAATGTATACAAAGTGATTATAAGGTCATTCAGGCAGAAAAGGCATCAGGTGCCTTCTTGGCATCAGGAACACTGGACCTTTGAACTCAGAGAGCCAAGATGCGTCAGGAGCCAAGAGAAGACATAATGTTTTCAGTTGAGGTTCAGTGATTAGGAAGAAAAAAAAGTTGAAAGTCCTCAGACCAAAGGATCAGCTCCTAGGCAGAGCTATAATCCCCCCAAAGCTGGAGAAGCTAAGCAAAGCAGAAAGCATGAGATTGGATTATCCTCAGGCCTGATAATAATACTTACTTGTATCTCTCTTAGACACTTCTCATGTATACTTTATATTATACTCATTTATGTATATATGTGTTTTCACCCTTTTTCAGTCCTGTTCAACTCTATATAACTCCTTTTGGGGATTTCTTGGCAAAGATACTAGAGTGATTTGCCATTTCTTTTCCCAGTTTACTTCATGGATGAGGAAACTAAAGCAAACAGGGTTAAGTGACTTGTCCAGGGTCACACAGCTAGTATGAATCTGAGGCCGAATTTGAACTCAGGTCTTTCTGACTCCAGACCCAGTGCTCTATCCACTGTGCAACCTCGCTGCTCCTGTTTTTACCTTATTACTCTTATAAACTTCATGAGTAAAGAGGCACTTTCTTATTGAAACAGAGTATGTCCCACAGTACTTAACACAATGTTCTACCTATAGTGGGTATACAATAAATTTTTGTTGAATATTGTATATTTGTATTATTGCCTGTACAGGTTGGGAGGCAAAGCAGAAGACAACAAAGAAATAGGAAAAATAATGTTTTTGAAGGGTTAAATATTGGTTAATTTTTTTCCACCATCTTGACTCATGCTGCCCACCCTGACAATCCTGGAAAATATATGCATGTATGCTTAATACCCTCTCCCATACATCGTGTCCAACTCCCCACTTCAATATTACAGAAGACAGTTTTATTGAAAGAAGGAAGAAAGTAAAACAGAAAACCTTGAGTAATCATTGATTCCAAAGATAGAGAGATGACAGATAGATAATACACACACACACAAACACACACACACACACACACACACACGTCAAAGTCACATCAGCCACCACCTCTTCCTTCCCTCAACTGTACCACTATAGTTCACTGGGGATCAGATTAAAATATAATTAGGAAATGTCTAATGAAATAAATAAAAATACAATAAAACATAGGTAATATTAATTTATGGTTTTCTAAGTCAATGTGCTCCCATGGTGATCCCTTTCTTTTACACCCCTGATGTAAATCATGATACAGTGGGAAGACCCTGGATTTGAGGTCAAAAACGTTGGGTTTAAGCCCTAGCTCTATGATTTCCTATCTGTCCAATCTTAGACAAATCGTTTAAACTGTGCATAAATGTGCTCTTCTCTAAAATGAGAATATTCAACTAGGTGACTATCTTCCTACTTTATGATACCTTCAACTCCCTTGTGATGTTTAATATATGGATTCTTTTGGCAAAGACACTCACAAATCCAAAACAGAATCTAGTATCTTTCCTCATGACCCCACCTTTCCTCTTGACTTCTCTAGACTCTTGAGGACACCACCATTCTTCTAGTCACCCGAGGTTTGTGATATAGGAGGCATCCTTGACTTTTCATTGTCACTGCCTCACAGACACTAGCAGCACCTCCCATAGCCAGTCAGTTGTCAAATCTTCCCTATTCCAACCCTCAACATCTCTTGAATTAGCAGGCTTCTCTCTAATTATACCATAACAACCCTAGTCCAGGCCACCTTCATTTTCTCATCTAAACTACTGTAATATCTTCCTAATCAGTGTCCCTGCTTGCAATTTCTCCTTCTCTAATCTGTCCTCAGCTGGCATACACAGCTGGCAAATTAATAGTCCAAAAGTGTGGGTCTGCCTATGTTACTCTTCTACTCAAAAAAAACTGTAGAGCTTTTGACAAAATACAAATCCCTCTGTTTGGCATTTAAATCCCTTAACAATCTGTTTCTGCCCTATCTTTCCAAGCAGACCATACATTAACCTCCTTCACAAACTATATTCTAGTCTAATTGGCCTACTTTCTGTACCCCAAACATGACATTCCTCTCCCAGTTTCGTGTCTTTGCATAGATTGTGTCCCCCCCATCCCCACTCCCAGTATATTGGAGTACATGGAGTCTTCAACTCCACCTCTTGGAATTTCTAATTCCCTTTGAGACTGCAATGAAGTGAAACCTTCTTCAAAAGATCTTTTCTGAATACCCCAGTCATTAATGCCTCTATCATTCTCTATTCTATCATCAGTCTCCCCCTGGGTCCATTTTCCTAGCTCCCACTCATATTTGGCATGTTGGGTCTCAGAGATTAGCTGACTACTTCTGCCCACACAGTTCTGAGATAACCCTAAGGGGCAACGAGTTTTATAGTACAATTGCTTACAATTCCCCATCTGGTATGCGCCCTAACATTGACTAGCTAATTGACAAACTTAGTTTTCACCAAAAAAAAAACAAAACAAAAAGTAATTTTTGATATGATTTACATAAACCTATCTCACATGGTTATTGCAAGGATCAAATTAAATAATACTTGTAAAAAGCACTTAGCACAGTGCTTGGCACATATCAGCTGTTTTTCAAGTAGGTGCTATATACATGCTTAATCCCTTCTTAATAGTGATATAGTGAGACAGGTGGTACAAAGCATTCATTCCCCTCAAACCAAGGACATATTCTCTGACACAAGGTCCCTGGGGAAAGTGGATTCAAATTTAGAGAACACATGTGTCCAAAGGGTAACAATGGAAGTCCTTTCTTTCCCCTCTGTGCAGTCCTTATGTCAGCTATAGGTATAGTTTTCCATTGGTCTCTGAGAATTCTGATGCAGTTATCCCACAATGAGTCTAGTTTGCTTTCAAAGTGTCTCTTCGTTTTCAATGCAGAGGTTGTTATCAGCCACTGCTATAGTCACTGCTACCCATGCAGCTAATGGTAAAACCAAACCTTGGTATCTTTCAAAGTTCAAAAAGTCTATGAGAGGAAGAAGAGCTTGGGAAGAAGAAACTCAACCCTCTGCTCCAGGGCAATTCCCTCTTTCTCTATTCAGCTCATTGCAAGTGAAATAATTTAGCTAGCTGGTCTCTCTCTCTCTTTCTCTCTCTCACTTACGTACATACCTACATACATTGTTATATCACCAAGGCAATATTCACAGCACCAACAGTGACTATGAACACAACAGCATAGTTCTAAATTGCAAAATAGAACAGTTGGTCTATATAGAAGACAGAAGCAAAACATTTATTCAGATATCAGAAAGCCAAATCCCACCACCAGAAAAACAAATCTATCATAGCAACAAAGAAGCTAATATACTTCATCATTGCAGGAAGTAACACCATCCCAAAGCTTCCCCCCTACATGGGTTTTCCCACAACAAACACTCACAATCCTAGCTGTCTCCTTGCCTGTGTCCTCTTCTTCCTTCTCTGTCCTCAGAAGTAGTTCTAACTGCTCTGACTCTCAGCTTCCTTCCAGCTCTGTTCTGCCCTTCCTGCTCTACCTGTTCAGCAAAATTCTCCTATCACAGGCTCCATGTGATTACATTTGGCCTATTAAGGGGCAGGGAAGATCTTTAATTTCCCATTACCAATACAATCATATATACATACACATGCATACATGTATATATGTGTACATACATTTATGTGTGTATGTATATATACAAATATACACAAAACCACACATATATGTATATATTTGTGTGTGGGGGGTGTGTGTATCCAATGGTATGTCTGATTCTTTAAAGCAATCTCAACATTTTCATATGTGGCCTTATCTGATTTTATCTATCAAATTGCTTCACTCCTCCCAACTGATTATTAACTTGTTAGGACCTATTTTATGCTTTTAATTGATGTATTGAAACACTTGAAAGTCTGTATTCAATATCTGTATTTGATACAATTTAAATACAATACCAATACAAGTTTATCAAAATGGTGGAAGTCACTGTGCACATCAAAATCCCATTGTTTCCAAAATATATTTCAATGCACTAATGTTTTTAGCTAATAATGATTAAATAAATTCTTGGTCTCAAGACAGTTTGCAGGAGGGTTTAAAGTAGCATAATATGTACAATGGACCAAATTGTAGACCAGATACCTGATTTGTCGTTCTTTGATGGATCCATTTAAAAAGTTCATTTAACCATTAAGAGCTCTAATAAGGAAATATGTGATTTATTTTATTTTGCATAGTTTCTGTACTTGGGGCACTTACTAATTCCAGCCTAACTGATCCTGGTTTTTTTCTTCTAATAAATTTATCCTCTTATTTGTAGTCTTAATTCCCTGGGTCTTCTAGACCCTCTTTCAGAATCTCCAAGGGGCATATCTCACTATGACACCTGCTATGGAAAGAGACACCTTAGACAATGACACCTTAGAAAGTGAGGCAGCATTGGCATAAGGAGGAGCAAGTTAGCATTAGTTCTGACTCCTTAAGGATAAGAAAAGAAAGGCTTTGACATAGCTGCTCCTGGTCCTGTATTGGAGTCCTGAATAGTGGTAAGTATGCACAAATACATGAAGAATGAATGAATCAATCAATCAATGTAAAAGCATTTCTTAAGAACTTATTATGTACAAAGCATCATGCTTAATGTGGAGAATACGAAAAAACTGACTGTTCCCAAGGAGCTCACATTCTAATGAGAGACCCACACATATATTTATTTGCATATACCTATAATGTGTGTTTTTGAGTGTATGTACGTGTGTGTGTGTATATATATATATAACTTCATATGTATGTAGGGTTTTTTATCAGGATTTGTAATTTTTTTGGTATAGAGAATTCCTTTTTAATTAAAAAAATTTTATTTATTATGAAATTATAGATCAAGAGCCAGAAGGGACCTTAGAGGACAAATAGTTTCTGCCCCTTATTTTACAGATGAGGAAACAGAAGCCTAGGAAAATTAAGGGACATAGTAATAGACAGCCATTATCAGAGGTAGGGTGTAAACTCAGTGCCTCTGACTCCATAGGACTAACTCTTCTTCCTACATCTTTTGTTTTCTCATCACCTTCATTTCCAAATGTATTAGTCTTCTTTCCCCTCCCCAGACGGCTATTACTTATAACAAGGAATTTTTTAAAAAGCCACTCAGGAGGAGGTGGAGCCAAGATGGCAGAGTAAAAACAGGACCTCCACATGGCTCCAGCTCCTACCACTTCCAATACATGTAAAAAAATGACTCTAAACAAATTTTAGAGCTACAGAACCCACAAAATGACAGAGAGAAACAAATCTCCTGCTGAAGGCAGCCCAGCAGGCCTAGAACAAGGATCCATTGCACCGGGCTAGGAGCCACTCAGTTCCAGAACCAGGGAGGCCAGACCAGTGCCTGCCAGAGCAGACTTAAGGATAGTGAATCACCAGTAGCTGTGGTGGTTTCCAGACTTCTCAACCCAAAAATGACAAAAATAAAAGGTAGGGAACTCTGTTGGTACTTGGTGGAGAGGAGCTCTATCTGGACCCTGCCCCCAAGGCAAGAAGTGGCAGAGCCATGGCAGTTGCAACCGATGCTGTGTGGCTGCTTCCAGAGCTCCTGGCCTGCAGATTACAGGGAGACCAAGTGACCATTCAGAGGGTAATCACTCTTGCTTTAACCTGCTTAGATATAGATTTTGGGCTTGGGTGGAGGTTGTGGCATGTGTGGCCAGTGTGCCAGAGTTTGTGGGGGCTGGAGAGAGGGTGCCTTCCTAATAGTTCCAGCAGCTGTGAAAACCCCAGAAATTTAGGACAAAGCTCTCTCCATTCTGGAAGCAGAGTTCTACTGTGGCAAATAGCTCAAAAGTCTAGTAATTGGATGGCAATATGAGCAAGCACAGGAAGCACAAACAGACCACAGAATCCTTTTGGAGGGACAAAAAGGATCAAAACATGGAAGGGGAAGAAGACAATGAAGTCAGAACTCCTGCATCAAAAGCTTCCAAGAAAAATATGAATTGGTTACAGGCCATGGAGGAACCCAAGAATGATTTTGATAATCAAGTAAGAGAAATGGAGGAAAAATTGGGAAGAAAAATGAGAGTGATACAAGAAAATCACGAAAAGAAAATCAACATCCTGCTAAAGGAGACCGCCCCAAAATACTGAAGAAAATAACACCTTAAAAAATAGACTAACTAAATGGCAAAAGGGGCCCAAAAAGCCAATGAGGAGAAAAATGCCTTAAACAGCAGAATTGGTCAAATGGAAAAGGAAGTCCAAAAACTCACTGAAGAAAATAATTCCTTCAGAATTAGATTGGAGCAAATGGAAGCTAATGACTTTATGAGAAATCAAGATACTATTAAACAGATCCAAACAAATGAAAAACTAGAATGCAATGTGAAATATCTCATTGGAATAACCACTGACCTGGAAAATAGATCCAGGAGACATAATTTAAAAATTATTGGACTACCTGAAAGCCATCATCAAAAAAAAAAAGAGTCTAGAAATCATCCTTCAAGAAATTCTTTATTTTTGTTTTGCTTTTTGGAGGGCAATTAGGATTAAGTAACTTGCCCAAGGTCACATGGCTAGGTTTTTTGTTTGTGTGTGCATTAAGTATATGAGGCAGGATCCGAACTCAGTTCCTTCTGACTCCAGGGCCGACACTCTACTCACTGCACCACTTAGCCGCCCCCGTTCAAGAAATTCTTAAGGAAAATTGCCCTGATATTCTAGAACCAGAGGGCAAAATAGAAATTGAAAGAATTCACTGATCACCTTTTGGAAAAGGTCTCCAAAAGAAAACTCCTAGGAATATTATAGCCAAATTCCAGAGCTCCCAGGTCAAAGAGAAAATATTACAAGTAGCCAGCAAGAATCAATTTGAGTATTGTGGAAACACAATCAGGATAACACAAGACCTAGCAGCTTCTACATTAAGGAATTGAAGAGATTGGAATACGATAATACTGAAGGTCAAAGGAGCTAGAATTAAAACAAGAATCATTTACCCAAAAAAACTGAGTATAATACTTCAGGGAAAAATATGATCATTTCCTGAAATAGAATACTTTCAAGGATTCTTTTTTTTTAAAGCAACTGGGGCTAAGTTACTTGCCCAAGGTTGCATGGCCATTATTTTTTGTGTGGGTGTAAAGTATCTGAGTCCAGAACCAACTCTGGGGCCCAGCGCTCTTACTCACTGCGTCACCTTAGCCGCCCCCACTTTCAAGCATTCTTGATGAAAAAAACAGAGCTGAACAGAAAATTTGACTTTCAAATATAAGAAGAGAAGCATGAGAAGGTAAACAGGAAAAAGAAATCATAAGGAACGTATTAAAGTTGAAGTATTTACATTCCTACATAGAAAAATGATAATTGTAACTCATAAGACTTTTCTCAATATGAGGATAGTTGAAGGGAATATATATGTATAAATATATACATATATATAAATATATACATATATATGTATGTTTAGAAGGGTGTATGTGTGTATAAATATATATGAGTATGTGTATGCATATACATGTATACATAGAGGGTACAGAATGAGTTGAATATGAAGGGATGGTATCTAAAAAGTAAAATTAAGAGGTGAGAGAGGAATATATTGGAAGAAGGAGAAAGGGAGAGATAGATTAAGGTAAATTATATTATATAGGAAGAGGAAAGAGAAAACTGTTACATTGGAGGGGAAAAACAGCAAGATGAAAGGGAATGGGTCAATCTTACTCTCATTGAATTTGGCTTAAGGAGGGAACAATATACACACTCCATTGGGTATCTTACCCTACAGGAAAATAGGGTATAAGGGAATAAAAGGGGGGATGATAGAAGGGAGGACAGATTGGGGGAGAGGGTAGTTGGAAGCAAACACTTTTGAAAAGGGACAAGGTCAAAAGAGGAAATAGAATAAGTTGGGATAGGATGAAGGGAATTATAGTTAGTCTTTTACAGTATAACTACTATGGAAATGTTTTGCTTAATGATCATGTAAAACCTATATTGAATTGCTTATCTTCCCAGTGGGGATGGGTGAGGAGGGAAGAAGGAAAAAAATCTGGAACTCAAAGTTTTAAAAATAAATGTTTAAAAAAATTGCTATTTTACAGGCAACTGGGAAATAAGATATGCAGGCACTGAAGTATAGAAATCCATCTTGCCCTACTGGAAAGTTGGGGGGAGGAGGGAGGATATAAGAGAGAGCAGATTTGGGGGAGGGGTATTCAGTAGGTTCACTATTTTGGGGTGGGAGTAAGGAAAAGATGGGGAGAAAAATTTGTAACTCAAAATCTTGTGGAAATGAATGTTGAAAACTAAAAATAAATAATTAAGTTGGGGGGAAAAAAGCAATTCAAAGCTAACCAACATATCATACTAATGATATGAGCATGTATGTCCAAGAGTATGTGGAGTATTCCATACCCACAATTCTCCAACTTTTTCAGAAGATAGAAAGATGCATTTTCTTATCACTTCTCCATGGCCAAATTTGGTCATTATAATTACAGTGTTTAGGTTTAAGATTTTGTTGCTTTTGTTGTTCTCTTCATTTATATTGTTCTATTTATTGTATATGTGCCCATCCCTCCAGAATTATCCCCTCTTACCCTTATACTAGACATGTGTTTCTCCCATAGGGTAATTGCTACCTCAAAGTTTCTAGGGTTACTCTGTGAGTGGCTACCTCTAAAAACTATAGTTTACAACCCCCTCCCCCAGGTATGTTTCCTATTAACAGGCATTTAGTAGATGCAATTAGATTTTATCAAATACACTAAAATAGCATAGTGAGAACAGTAGCTATGAAACAATCACCCCTCCCCTCACCTAGGGTTCACCTTCCCTCAAATGCATATATTTTCAGTAGGAAAAAAAATGAGCACAAGCTTAGACTATAATGGGTGTGAGGTACATATGCAGGTAACATAAGTAGCCAAAACAATTTACATTTGAGTACCATAGGGTCTCAAGATCCTATCTCTCCTATGGGGTCTTCACAAAGTTCCTCCTGATCATAGCATTTCTGCTGGGCAAGTTGATTAGCTGGGCTCCCTAGGTCTGTTCCTTTCTCAAATTCATCTCTTGATTGCCAGAGCTAACTTTCTCATAAGGCCATAGCCAGCTCCCTTCTCTGCTGCCAGAAGTCTCACTTCTTGAAGTTGCTTGAAGAAGGCCTTGGCCTACTGCCTCTGTATATTTCTGCCTATCTGAAATATATGTCTCTGCTCTGTTATAGATGCTCTACTGATAAAGCAGGTCTGATTTGAAGCAAAATGACTGATAGAGGTGAGGGGAAACAGAACAATCCCTTCTCAGAGGTCAAGTTCTATGTCTGCTTCTAGCTCTCAGTTGAGACTTAACTAAATTCATTCAGGATTTCAGTATTTGAAACCCTGTGGAAGCACGTCCAATTTTTATTTTTCCTGGAATGCGGTTCTACTTTATTCTGTTAGAGAAGAGTATTCACACCATTATAAAGCCATGCCTGGGTATCTTCTTAACATGTTAACACCTCAAACTTCCTTATCTACTCTTTGCTCACCAACTTACTGATCCTTCCTCCTTTAAATGGTTCTGCTTAATTCAGTTTACTTTAGTTCATAGAAGTTTTTGATATATGGAATTACTAGTGAAGAAACTCCTTCTACCAGTACAGATTGACAACTGTTCTATAGCTTATAATTTTTAAAGATTTGCTTCATTATGATTTTAAGTATGTAAATATACAATATGATGTATTACATGTATTCACGTACATTTTATATTGCATATAATATAAATATGTTGTATTATATAGATATATAACATATGCAGAAAGCATAGAGAGATTACAATTTCTCACATATTTTCTCATTATAATTCTCAAATATTACTCAATCCAGATTGCCTCCAATAGCCCTTAACAATAACACCACATTTTCCCCTAGTCTAAGAAAATGTAAAACAACTGCATGAAGTTACCATACTCAGATTTCTACCTCTTCACAAAAATTGAAAGGGGAGAAAAAAATCAGTTAAAAAAAATTTTTTTATGGACTATCCTTTATTTTCTTTATCTCTGTCTAAGAAGGCTACTTTAGTTCCCACCCTTAAAAACAAATTGTGAATAAAAAAAATGAGAATGATTTATCAGTATGATTAGTGGAATTAGTCTTGGTAAAAAGAGAAATATTATACACACATACACACATGCCTACAAATACATATATGCATTATAAGGTATATTGTTTTTTAGTCATTTTCAGTCATGTCTGATTCTCTATGACCCCATTTGGGGCTGTCTTGGCAAAAATACTGGAGTGGCTTGCTATTTCCTTCTCCAGCACATTGTATGGATGAGAAAACTGAGGCAAACAAGGTTAAGTGACTTGCTCAGGGAACCACATCTAGTGAGTGTCTGAGACCAGATTTGAACTCAGGAAGACACATTTTTCTGACTCCAGATCTAGCACTTTATCCACTACACTACCTAGCTGCTCTACTATATGTAAACACATATATGCATGCATACATTTATACATATAAATTTTTTTAAAAGAATGGATGCCTATGAATAAATAATAGCCCTCTAAGTTTATTAGTATTTACTGCACTACCTGCCAAATTCCCAGAATAGAGGTGAATTGAAAACATAATAAGCACATGATCTAAATGTTTGTTGATTGTATTTTATTCACAAGTATCAACAAACGTGATCTCTTGTACTCAAGCATGTGCTCTTACTGTAGGGATTGCTTGGCACTAAGGGAATCTTAGTACTGATTAGGTGGAACTTTCAGCATTCCAATGGCTATCCTGCTAAGCCCGCATTTGGTTGGCATGTTGCTCCTTAACAGATGGGCACGAAATCTTTCTGCCAAGGAAACAGTATGTGCATCATGTCAGTATTTTAGAGGAATCCATTTAGATGGAATCCCATCTCCTAATGCCTACTGAGGAGGCGAGGCCATGTAGTTTTACTCTCAGTTCAAAGTCAAAGCTCTGCTACTTTACCATAATTTCTCTTTCCTGTTGCAATGCTGTGCATGTGTATTTTTGTACATCCACAAACACACACACACACACACACACACACATTTTGGAAGGAAAATAAGAACAAAATTTTAATAATCTTTTTACCACTATTTATAGAAAAAAGTTCCAGACCAGTCAATGATAAATAGTAAATCTAGAAGTATAATTTTAAAAACACAGGTAAGACCTCCACAATCCACCCCCACCCAAAAAAATCCACTAGCATTCCTTCACACACACACACACACACACACACACACACACACACACACACACACACAAAAACTCTTGCCATCTTCTGACATTCAAAATTCTCTTAGAATCAAATGCTTTGATTTCTTGTTCATCTGTTATTAGTAATTTACACCTGATAGGAAGTCCTTCAGTAAATTTCCACTCTCATGCCTCATCATGCTACAGTGTCAACCCTGAACTCTCAAAGGTTATACTAGCAAAACATAACCTCTAACAGGTACTGAGTTGGAAGAGTTTTACCTATGGAGTTGGAGATAGACTATATGTCACCTATCATTAAGGATCTGCCTAGCCAAGTTCAAAAAGACTAATTACCAGAGATTTGGCTGTCAGGTGATGAACTTTTTCAGCAATAGAAATTCATAGGATCAGAGAATTTCAGAGTAAAGAATCTCCACTCCATCCAATCTCAAAAGAGGTCATCTAGCCTTTTGTCTTCAAGCAAAAGTCAGGGTGGGGGTGGGAGGTGGGAATCCATTGCCTCCTTAGGCAAACTATTTTCTATAGCTTTAATGGCTAAGAAGTTTTCTTCATATAAGCCTAAAATTGCTTGTTTGCAATTTCCACCTACAATACCTAATTCTTACCATTAAATTTAAACCAAATGAGATTAATTCCTCTTCCACACATTAATGTATGGAATTAAGTTCTTGAATATACCTCTCATATCCCCCATGAGCCTTCTCAAGTCTGGATATCCCTAATTATTTCAACAGGCCCTTTTATGGCATGAACTTACTTGAAGCCCTTCATCCTGATTTCCCTCCTCTGAATGCTCCCTAGCTTATCATGTCCTTCCTAAAATAGGATACCCAGAAATGAACACAATCCACATACACTCTGACAGTGGCAAAATATAATGGGTCTATCATCTCCTTATTCCTGGAAGCTAAGCCTCTCTTAATGCAACCCAAGCTTTTCTGACTGACATGTCACACTATTGACTCACATTGACCTTGCAATTGACTAAAACCCCCAGATTTTTTTCATACAAATTTCTGATTGAGCAAGCTTTCTCTGTCTTGAACTTGTAAAGTCAAATTCTTGAAAAAAACTATTTTACCTTTATCCCTATCACATTTCATGTTATTAGAGTCAACACAATTTTTACCCTGTCAAGATCCTTTGGATTCTAACATTCCATACATTAACTAGTGCACTAGTACTTCTGGTATGAGGTCTTGCCAAGCCTTTTTCGGTTCATCCCTTTTTGGTGTCCACCTCTCACATGTGGTTCCAAACTACAGCAAGCTAAAGCATGCACCATGGCTACATCCCAGTAAAACTAGGCTCAACCACTTTGAGAATAACCAACAGTCCTCAAACCCTTCAGTGAGTTAGGGGGATATTCACCCAAAGCATATGAAGACTTCCCCTGGAAGAATGGGGAGATGAAAACAATCTCTTCCAATGGCCATAAACTCTGCTGACACAGGTGATATGGAGCCCCAAGAGTTTGGTCAGACATCTAAGATGCCAAGGTCATCCACTAAATCTCAGGCCATTGTCAGTTATGAATTTTGTTTTGCCACTGGATTTCAATGATACTGGAAAATAGAATGAGGCTGACAACTTTGTGCAACTCTGCCTCAATTAAATCCAATTCCCAAACAAGGCAAGAAATCACACCCATGATTTCATTGATCCTCTTTAAAAACAAAGGACAAACAATAATCATTCTACCTTTGAGTTATCTACAAACTTGATAATAATGATACCTATACCTTTAGCCAAGTCATTAATTTAAAAAAAATAGGGGCGGCTAGGTGACGCAGTGAGTAGAGCGTCGGCCCTGGCATCAGAAGGACCTGAGTTCGGATCCAGCCTCAGACACTTAAACACACAAACAAAAACCTAGCCATGTAACCTTGGGCAAGTTACTTAACCCCAATTGCCCTCCAAAAAGAAAAAAAAATTAAATAGCACCAAGGCCATCTTTTAAAGCACACAGTGTTTGAGTTTTATGCCAGTTAAGGAAATATTAATATCAATGAAATAAGAGAGAATCAAGTCCAGGTAAGTAATAATAATAATTCAGGAAGTAAGTATATTATATATGTACATATATGTGTAATAAAAATAAATTCAAGGTTTTTTTTAAATTATAAATAGATGCCAAAAGATTTTTGTGATTACTTCTCTGGGTCAGATAATCTAGTTGCTACTCTAAGGTGTTCAGTCAAATTGTAGGGATCCATGATCATCTATACCATAAGTAAGGACCACACAGAAGTTGTAGTAGCCCTGGATTTCATCATCATCAACATCCTATCACTAATCACAAATGTCGTTTTCTTTGACCTCGAGTGTACTATACAATATAGGTATCGTTTCATTCCTCTGTACAAAATAATGATGATGACTAATTTCTAGCTTTGCTGTAAGAAGCTTCTTAATCTCAGAATCCTTGTCATTTTACAAATCCTGCTGTCAATCTTGTAAAGCCAAGAGGTAAAAATGATTCCTCATCAAATTTACCCACTCGCTGCGTACATTTGTAGTTAAGTATGAATTCCTACAAACCCAAAATCCAAAATTAAATGTCTATTATGTGCAAGTCACAGTCTGTGAACCACAATGGTTCCTAATTTATTTTTCTAAGTGAAGAAATAGAACCCAAGGAAAGACAATGTAAATAGAGTGATAGACGGAGCCTCTTGAGTCCCTTATAAGGTATGTTGCTGCTACTAGAGGGCAAAAAAGAGGAACTATATTTTCCTATAACTTCTTTTTGGCACTTACAATAGGGTATAAGCAATACGCTTGATAAATATTAAATAGAGGGTCATCTTAATGTGATCTACATGGAGTGATCATCCATGCTTTTAAAGAGAATTTCAAAAGGAATGGCTAAAGTAAAACTAAGTAAATATCCACGGAATTCTGGTGATGTATATAGCCAAACAAAATAGTTTAGGCTCAAAAAAGATTTAATCTAATTATACAGACAGTAGTGGGAGAAGCGGTATCTTTGTCATGGAGTGAAATATTGTGTGCTTTGAAATCCTGCACAATGAAAGATAGTGATATGCCCACAGGGTCTGTTTTTCTGAATCAGTTTTGTTTTCTTCTATTTAAGCATGTAGCTACATGTGCATATGTTAAAAAAATAATCTCAAGGCCTATAAAATACACATGAGATTAGTATAATCAACAGGTAAAAGTAAAGAAATAACTCAAAAAAATAAAGATGAACAATTATGCATTAATATTTTATTTCTGTATATATCTATGGCTTAAAATGAAAGTGATCTTCATTATAGATTAAGGCCACTGGATTTAGGAATAAAAAACCCTCTTGGATACTTTTCTAAGTGTTTATATAAATGTGATTTGGGGCCCCGCTTTTTTCCATTATAAAAGTAATTTGGGGGAGTGGTGCATGCAAATTGGCACAAGAATAGTCAGGGTTTATTTCCATTGCCTTCCCAAAAGTAGGGAGCTAGCATGGTGTAATGAGAAGAGAGATGTATTTGGAGTGAGAGGTTTCAGGTTTTACCTGTGTAACCTTGAGGAAATCACTGAACATCTCTATACCTGTAAAGAGTTAGACCAGAGGCTTGAACTGCCAGCCCTTCTCCTTATTCATGTTCTTATGTAGCAGAAAAGAAGCCATGCGGGACCAAGAACTCCTCTTCAGAGTTCAGCAATAACATTTTTTGGCCATCCCCTCTTCTCTTTCCCTCTCAGGTCCTTCTATTCACATCTCTTCCAAACATCCTTCCATCCACCTCATGCCAGTCCAGGGCACTTAACAATAAGTTCCCTGATTCTCTGTTCCCCATCATTCATCTGTGATTTGATCTCTGGAGGAAGAAAAATTCCTGTATGTGGGAGAAAGAGAAGATCTCAAGATGCTGAGTCAGAATTTGCTGATTCAAATTCAGATTGTTGTTTAATACTTGTACGACATTTTTAAAAAATTATTTAGTTTTCAACATTTATTTCCACAAGATTTTGAGTTCCAAATTTTCCCCCATTTCTCTCCAGTCCCCAACCCCACGATGTCAAGCATACTGATTACTCTTTCCCCGAGTCTTCTCTCCCTTCTATTCTCTCCTATCCCCCTCTTATTCCCTTACTTTCTTGTAGGGCAAGATGGATTTCTCTACCCCATTGCCTGTATATCTTATTTCCCAGTTGCATGTAGAAACAATTTTAAACATTTGTTTTTAAAACTTTGAGTTCCAGATTCTATCCCTTATCTCCTCATCCACCCCCACTGAGAAGACAAGCAATTCAATATAGGTTATACATGTGTACTTGTGCAAAACATTTCCATAGTAGTCATATTGTGAAAGACTGTATTTCCTTCCATCCTTTTCCCCCCACTTATTCTATTTTCTCCTTTGACGCTATCCCTTTTCAAAAGTGTTTGCTTTTGGGGAGGCTAGGTGGCGCAGTGAGTAAGAGTGCTGGCCTCGGAGTTGGGATGACCCGAGATCAAATCCGGCCTCAGAAAATGAGCACCCACACATAAATAATGACTAGCTGTGTAACCTTGAGCAAGTTAACCCCAATTGCTTAAAAAAAAAAAAAGTGTTTGCTTTTGACTACCCCCTCCCCTAATCTGCCCTCCCTTCTATCATCCTCCCCTCTTGTACCCTTCCCCCCTACTTTTCTATAGGGTAAGATACCCAATAAAGTGTATATGTTACTCCCTCCTTAAGCTGAATCCAATGAGAGTAAAGTTGACTCATTCCCTTTCATCTCCCTGCTCTTCCCCTCCATTGTAAGAGCTATCTCTAGCCTCTTTTATGTGAAATAACTTACCCTAATCTATCTCTCCCTTTCTCCTTCTCCCGATATATTCCTCTCTCACCTCTTAATTTTATTTTTTAGATGTCATCCCTTCATATTCAACTCACCCTGTGACCCCTCTGTTTACATATACAGACATATACATACATACATATATACACACACAGATAGACACATATGAACATGTGTACGTTCTATTCAGCTACCCTAATACTGAAAAAAATCACATGAGTTTGTCTTTCCACATAGGAATGCAAACAGATCAGTTTGAATAAATTCCTTATGATTTCTCTTTCCTGTTTACTTTTTTATACTTCTCTTGATTCTTGTATTTGAAAGCAAAATTTTCTGTTCAGCTATGGTCTTTTCATCAAAAATGCTTGAAAATCCTCTATTTCATTGAATGACCATATTTTCCCCTGAAGTATTATACTCACTTTTGCTAGGAGGGTGATTCTTGATTTAATCCTAGCTCCTTTGACCTTCAGAATATCATATTCAAAGCCCTTCTATCCCTTAATGTAAAAGCAGCTAAATTTTGTGTTATACTGATTGTGTTTCCACAACACTCAAATTATTTCTTCCTGACTGCTTAGAATATTTTCTTCTTGACCTGGGAATTCTGGAGTTTGGCTCTAATATTCCTAGAAGTTTTCTTTTTGGGATCTTTTTCAAGAGGTGATTGTTGCATGCTTTCAATTTCTATTTTGCCCTCTGGTTCTAGAATATCAGGGCAGTTTTCCTTGATAATTTCTTGAAAGATGATGTCTAGGCTCTTTTTTTTAATCATGGCTTCCAGGTAGTATAATAATTTTTAAATTAGGTCTCCTGGATCTATTTTCTAGGTTAGTGTTTTTGTTCAGTGAGATATTTCACATTACCTTCCATTTTTTTCATTCTTTTAGATCTGTTTTATAATATCTTGATTTCTCATAAACTCATTAGCTCCCATTTGCCCCATTCTAATTCTGAGGAATTCTTTTCTTCAGTGAGTTTTTTGGACTTCCCCATTTGAACAATTCTGTTGTTTAAGGCTTTCTTCTCGTCATTGTCTTTTTGGGCCTCTTTGGCCATTTGGGTTAGTCTATTTTTTTTAAGGTGTTATTTTCTTCAGTATTTTTTGGGTCTCCTTTAGCAAGCTATTGAATTGTTTTTCATGATTTTCTTGTATCACTCATTTCTCTCCCCAGTTTTTCCTCTACTTCACTTACCTGATTTTCAAAATCCTTCTTGAGCTCCTCCGTGGCCTACAACCAATTCACATTTTTCTTGGAGGCTTCTGATACAGGAGTTTTGATTTTGTTGTCTTCTTCTGGTTCTATGTTTTGATCTTCTTTGTCACCAAATAACAATGCTATACTCTGATTTTTCTTCCTCTGTTTGCTTATTTTGCCAGCCAATTACATGACTTTTGAGTTCTTTGCCATGGTAGAACTCTATTTCCAGAGTGGAGAGTGCTGTCACAAATTTCTGGGGTTTTGCACAGCTCCTGTGAGAGCTACATCTAGACATCTGCCTCAGAACCGTAAGGATGTCTCCCTCTCCACAGCTGCCACAAGCTCAGTCACATCAGCACTCCTCCTCACCCCAGGATTGCTCCCCTAGACTGAGACCCAGATCCAAGCAGGGCAAAGTAAGAGAATCCTGCTTCAGTGCCAGCAAAGAGATCCCTGTAATTGCCCTCTGATCAACCTCTTGGAAGGAGTGTAATTTCCATTACATTTCCTGTAATGGAAATGCAGATTTGAAGATCTTCCCTGCCCCTAGGCCCTTTGATTGGCTTAAATGGCTCTGAGAACCTTCTTTAATTTGAAAATATACTCTGTCCCCTAATAGGCTGAATGTGGTCACATGGAGCCTGTGGTAGGAGGCTTGGTTTTCAGGAATGACCACACCTTGATGCTGTGTGATTGGGCAGTGGATCAAGAGGGTGGTTACATTCTCTGACCCAGGAGAAATTCCTGGTGTGAGGCTTTGCTTTGGGGCTCACTTTGAGAAGTGTTGTGTGATTTAACCAGATGAGACTCTGGGCAGCCATTGAGAGCTCCCCCAGCTTTGAAAACCCAGATGTTGATGCTTCCCTCTCTGGTAACTGTGATTTTGATATCGATAATGGTTGGACAGTTTGGAAGCCTGTCTGTTTGATCTGTCTGTATGCTCTGAAATTCGGGGCACTGACCTTTTCCCCCTGAACTAGGTAAAATGTTTGTTTGATTAAAGTAAGCTTGTTAACCCATTTTGAGCTGCTTTCCTTTAGAAAAGCAGATCTAAGAACCTGTGTTGGCAGCCACCCTGGGGATGCTGGGGTGCTTGCTGCTACACCATCTGTGGGCCTAGAGATCTGGAAGCTGCTGCCACCTCTGCCACCCTGGGGGCAACAGCTGAACCACACTCCTCTCTCACTCAGGTCCAACAAAGTTTCCCCACTGACCTTTTACTTTATCTTTGGTATTTATGGGTTGAGAAGTCTGGAAACCACCACAGCTGCCAGCAATTCAGTCCCCTGAGTTCTGCTCTGGCCAGTCTGTGCTGCCAGTCTGTGATGGTGTGACCCACATGGAACTGTGCTATGCTCCAAACCTGGTGCCATAGACCATTTTTTTTTTACTTGCCAGGCTGACTTAGCAGCTGGAGATATGTTTCACTCTATCATTTTGTGGGTTCTATACCTCTAAAATTTGTTTAGAGTCATTTTTTACAGTTATTGGATGTGGTTGGGGTGTGAGTGAAAGCAAGTTGCTGCTTTTACTCCACCCTCTTGGCTCTGCCCACTTGTACAACTTCTCCCAAAGTACTTCTGGGTAGACCTTAGTTTACTCATCTATCAAATGAGGGGACTGGATTAAAAGCAGTGGTCTCCAAACTTTTTAAATTATGAATTCCTATCAGTAAAGAAAAAATTAGCATGGACCTTAAAATAGGCAAATTGATTTTTTGTAAATTATGTACAAGTATATAGTAATAGCAATATTGTTTTAAGAATGACTTTGGATGAATAAGTCATTTTGACTGTTATAAAAATACAAATTATTTTCCTCAATAGAATTTTATTTTTTTCTAGTTACATGTAAAGATAGTTTTCAACATTCGTTTTTGTAAAATTTTGATTTCCAAATTTTTCTCCCTCTCTCCCTTCCCTCTCCCCACCCCAACATAGCAAGCAATCTTATATACATTATACATGTACAATTATTTTAAATCTATTTCCATATTAGGTGTTTTGAAAGAAGAATTAGAAGAAAAGGGAAAAACCACCAGAAAGGAAAAGCAAAAAGTGAAAATAGTATATTTTGATATGCATTCAGACTCCATAGGTCTTTCTCTGAATGTGGTTAGCATTTTCCTCATAAGTCTTTTGAAATTATCTTGGGGGATCATTGTATTGCTGAGAAGAGCTGTCTTATCATAGTTAATAATCACACTACCTTTTTATTGCTTTGTACAATGTTCTCCTGATTCTGCTCATTTCATTTAGCATCAGTTCATGTAAGTCTTTCCAAGTGCTTCTGAAATCTGCCTGTTCATCAGTTCTTATGAAACAATAGTATATTATTATATTCACATACCACAACAAGTTCAGCCATTCCCCAGTTGCCTTATGTCTAGATCATGTACCCATTTCAACTTTATCTTCTTATAGGGTATGAGATGTTGGTCTATGCCTAATTTTTGGCATGCTGTTTTCCAGTTTTCCCAGCAGTTTTGTCAAATAGTGAGTTCTTATCTCAAAAGCTGAGGTCTTTGGGTTTGTCAAATACTAGATTACGGCAGTTATTTACTAGTTTGTCTTATGTACCTAATGGTCAGGTTCCTATTCCACTGATCCACCACACTATTTCTTAGCTAGTACCAAATAATTCCGATGATTGCCACTTTATTGTATAGTTTTATATTTGATACAGCTAGGCCACCTTCCTTCCCACTTTTTTATTAATTCCCTTGATATTCTTGACTTTTTATTCTTTCAGATCAATTTTGTTATTATTTTTTCTAGCTCTTTAAAATAATTTTTGATAGTTTGATTGGTATTGCACTGAATAAGTAAATTAATTTAGGTAGAATTGTCATTTTATTGCATTAGCTAAGCCTACTTATGAAGAACTGATATATTTCCAATTATTTAGATCTGACTTTGTGTGAAAAGTGTTTTGTAATTGTGTTCATATAGTGCTTGAGTTTGTCTTGGCAGATAGACTCCCAAATATTTTATATTGTCTACAATTGTTTAAAATGGAATTTTTCTTTCTATCTCTTTCTGCTGGGCTTTGTTGGTAATGTATAGAAATACTGATGATTTATGTGGGTTTATTTCATATTCTGCAACTTTGCTAAAATTCTTAATTGTTTCAAGTAGTTTTTCACTTGATTCTCTAGGGTTCTCTAAGTATGCTATTATATCATCTGCAAAGATTAATAGTTTTGTTTCCTCATTTCCTATTCTAATTCTTTCTAATTCTTTTTCTTCTCATTGCAAAAGCTAACATTTCTAATACAATATTGTATAATAATGGTGATAATGGGCATCCTTGTTTCACCCCGATCTTACTGGGAATACTTCTAGCTTATCCGATATATTACATATAATGCTTGCTGATGGTTTTACATAGATACTTATTTTAATGAAAACTTCATTTATTCCTATACTCTCTAGTGGTTTTACTAGGAATAGGTACTGTATTTTGTCAAAAGCATAAATACAAAAATTTAAAACAAAGGCTATATGAAGATGGTATCTGCATCCAGAGGAAGAACTGATAAATAGAAGCACATATAGAATAATTTTACATAGATATACCTATTTGCATTTAATGATAACAAAAAAGAAAGATGTATATGATAACTTTGCTGTATATTTAGACGGAATAGCAAATTGTACATGGTTGATTTGTATTTTCACCTTTTTGCAGTCTTCTTTTTTATTGCACTATGTTACTTGTTTTGTTCCATGAATCAAAAATAAAAGATTTTACATGATAAATTACATGCATGTACTCTTATACTAATATATTATAGATGTTATAAAGCACACAAAATAGGGAATAACAAGTAAAAGATAAAATAAGCAAAAAAAGATTAAAAGATTACTAAATCTTATTTACTAACCGTTCAAAAAAGGCTCTTTTTGCTCTCAAAAAACAAAAAGCTTCATATTTTGGAAAACGTCTTGTTTATGTCCTAATAAATAGAGAGTGGACTTGTCATAATTGTTTATTTGGTGATTAGTTATTCAGTTATTTGGTCAACGTAACTAGCTAAACAAGTGAATTTATTTTTAGATACATTTATTGAAAGACAAACTGCAAACTTAAAATCATGGAACAGTCAGTGAACATAATAGCTTTTCAGCAAGTCATGCTTTTTATGAGTATAGATATTCACATATATAATGCAGAAGCAACAAACAAAAGTAAATTAGTTCTAATATTAACTCAGCAGAAAGTTTTCAATATAAATCCCTTCATTCTTTATATAGTTCTGCTTAATGGATGGTATCATACCTTAATTTCCTATTTATGATTGTATATTTTAATGTTGTTTTATATAAGTGTGAGGAACAACAAAAAAGGCCAGTTTGGAGGGAGAGTATAACAGGAAAGGAAGCAATGCAGGGGAATGGGGTGAGGGGAGGTAATTTCCCCAATGGCACCTATGATGCTATGGTTGCTGCTTTGGTGACCTGGTTCTAGATTAAGTCATAACTTTAAAATGAGACTTCCTGCAATGGAGGGAATATTGGCAGTTTGCAAAGCTGAGCAAAGAAGGTCAAGTAGGGAAATGTTTGGCAATGATGGATGAAGGATGGGTGTGGTTGTCTTGGAGATAAGCTCCACTTTTAACTATTTCAAGAGGGTGGGGAAATTCTCACTCTGTGATTGGTCAATCCCATATTCACTGGATATGTGCCATAATGCCACCAGGATGAAGGTTCCCATTTTGGTCCTCAAGATAAACTTTAAGTCCTTTCTAGTTCTAATCTCTGATCTTACGATTTACCCATTGCTCTAGGTTTTTCTAGATGCTCCTTTTACAGTAAAGCTTGGTGGAGAAAGTAGGGAATTTAATAAGTCTTTACTGAGATTTTATTGTGCCCAACACACCATAAACTGGACTGTATGGTTGGTCCAATGAAGGATAAACCATAGGCTAATCAGTTATCAATAATGACTTATGAAAGAACAAGATCAATTTGAGGACTTTTCTTTTAGAATGTCACATTATTAGATTATTTTATATCTTATTCATTATAAATTATATTATATTATTACTTCATTGTTACTCTCTGAATTTAAGATTATGAATAGTGGTAGATGCTCCATTGCCTAGTAGAAAAAAGAGCTATTTACAACACATCAATGCTTTTTAGAATTTTAGAATTTAGAATTTATTTAGAACAATTCAATTCAATTTAATTAGTCCTGTGATAGACTAATTCAGTAATCTTAGATAAGAAGATAATGCTTGCCTTCTAAAAAAGATAATGTTTGCCTTCTAATAAATGTGAAAATTTTAAATTTGTAAAAGAAAAAATGTTTATAAAACAAGGCACTATAATTTTGTTTAATTCTCTTACTCCTAGTCTTGATGTCCTTGCTTTGGATGAACAACAGATGATTACTTTTTGCAAGGAAGATTTGCAAGGAAGTACTTCCATTTTATGAAAGGGGGGTTCTATACATAAATACGCTACTCACATGTTCCTATACTCTTTGGATTTGATAAGTAATGTTGCCTTGGAAGGCAAAGGAGGACCATTAAAACTTGTTAGAGGGAAATCACAGTACAGACATAGTTCACATAAGTTTTAAACTGGAAAAGACCTTACAAATCATTTAGGCCAATTCCAATACTCATCCGCAAGAAAACTGGTTCCTATGTCACAGAACAAGTTAGTGGAAAAGGCAAGACTAGAACTGCTCTCTAGACTCCTGGTTATGAGCTTCTCCCTCTATAACACAGGACCTCCCTTGACTTCTTCAGTTGATTTCCAGTTTGTGATAGAAACCTAGCTGTAGGACTGAGAGCCAAGAATGGAGATGATTCAGTGTTGGAAATAGGGGGAAAGGGCACAGGGAGTAGTGAAAGAGGGGAGGGAGTACAGGGTAATAAAGAGTGGTGTTGAAATTGTGGACCATAGTTAGGCAGGAAAGCAAGTAAAGGGGAGGTGGCTGATTGAAAGATTGGAAGAATGGGATAAGTTCAAGGGACTAGAAAGTCATCATACGGGTAGAAGACAGGTTTGAAATATGTGAGGGAGGGAAAGCCAGAGAAGGGAACTTTAGAGGTTTGAGATCTTGGAGGTAGAGTGGTTTTTATTTAGCCCAATAGAACTAGATTTTAAGCTTATAAGCTTTTTACTTTTAAAAAATGTCTCACAGCAGCCATCATAGTGACATAGTAAAGAAGCAGTGTGGTTCAATGGAAAGAGACTAGGACTGGGAGTAAAAGGCTGTGAATTCAAACCCGGACTCTGATACTAACTGCCTGTTTGGCCATTCATGAATCTCTTAACTTGTATGGATCCCAATCTCATCATTTTTAAACTGGAAAACGTAATAATAATTATACTCTTTACCTTGTAAGTTTGCTACTATGTGTGTGTACATACATGCAGATATACAAAGTGAAATTATATATTGTGTTATATAAATTTATTTTATATACGATTATATCTTATGTGTGTGTAGTAATGTAGAGATAGGAATAAGTGTTGTACCCACACACAAGCATCCTTGTGATCTTGGGCAAGACACTTAACCTCTTTCAGCCTCAGTTTCCTCCAATATAAAATGAGGATAATAATGGTATCTACCTCCCATGAGGTAATATTTGAGAAAACATTGATAAAGTGATCTGGAAACTTTAAAATGCTATATAGATGCTAGCTATGACATATACATATATACATGAATTAACTTGAAACATTCCTATCTCTAAATTTTATGTTTCAACAACTGGGATTATTAGAAGTATCCTAATGAAATTTCCTCCCACTCCACATATATGTGTATACATGTCAATGCATAATATATATGAGTTTATGTATATGTTTGTATGTATGTATTTGTGCATCTATCTCTGTGTGTATATCCATATATGTATGTTGTATGTATGTGTGTAATTTATGTGTGTATAAATATATGCACACATGCATGTGTGGGTATATACATACACACATGTATGTATATGTTCAAATTCTACCTCTGATGTATATTGTCTATGTGACAGCCTGAGCAAGTCATTTAACCTTTTAGTGCCTCAGGCAAACTTCTAAGACTATAAATTTTAGAGAAAGTGACAGTCTATATTGGTAGAGAAAATTCCTTACTAGGAATACACTCACTGATGAAATCATAGGTCCATTCAAAATACTTGCATACATATATATTTGTGTGTGTGTATAATGAATGTGTGTATATATGCATGTGTATATGTGTGTATGCAGACACCTTCAGACTAGAAGTTTATAGTCTTACCTAGGTATTTCCTCACTCTAAAGTCAATTCTCTATCTAGTGATCAATGCCATCTCACATTTATAAAGCCTATGAAAGTTTCCAAAATGCTTTCTTTACAATACTATGAAGTAGATAGCACAAATAAGTGTATTTTAGAGATGAGGAAACTGAGGGTCATAGAAGTTAGGAGACTGGTGTATAGGCATACAGTCAGTTCCCATTTGAATAGATGGATTGACACATTCTAATATATTTCTTGTTACTCCAAGTCTAGAGCATTTTTCATTGAACAACCTGACCTACCTATTATAACATTGTAGTAAACTACTATTAGGGATAAAAAGAAGTATTAACAGTGTTCTTGTCCTTAATAGGGATGAGATCTGGTTATATAGGCAAGCCATATATACATATAAAAACTGGTTAAAATAGAATTGACATTGGGGTGGCTAGGCGGTGCAGTGAATAGAGCACTGGCCCTGGAGTCAGGAGGACCTGAGTTCAAATCCAGACTCACACACTTAAAACACCAAAAAAGCCCTAGCCATGTGACCTTGGGCAAGTCACTTAACCCTGATTGCCCTACCTTCCCCCTGCAAAAAAAAAAAATTTAAGAAAGAAATATTCTTTTTTTAAGAAATGAGAAACTATTCTCTCTCTGCCCTGACTAATTAATTTCCTTCAGCCAATTCTCTCTCTCTCTCTCTCTCTCTCTCTCTCTCTCTCTCTCTCTCTCTCTCAATCTCTCTCTCTTTCCCCATGCATAGATGTATATGTGTTCACATACATATATAGTATTTCCTAAATGGTTGAAATTTAAGTAGTATAAACATAATTAATATGTTAATCGACTGATGAATTAATATTATAGACCAAAGGAGAAAAATACTATGGCAAGGGAGAGGAAGATGGAAGGAGTTTATTTTCTTCAACATACCTAAGATCAAGCACCCTCCCCAGTGTAAAAAGATAGAACAAACCTCGTCATAATATACTTTATAAAGTTATCTGTCTCCAAAATGAAGTAATAATAATTTAATGTATCTTACAAGTTTGAAAATTTTTCTTAAAGAAAACTGAGATAACCCCCCAAAAGAGTCAGTTTACAAATGGATGATTTAAAATACCACACACACACACATACACATGTCTTCTAGAAAGAAAGAAAGAAAGAAAGAAAGAAAGAAAGAAAGAAAGAAAGAAAGAAAGAAAGAAAGAAAGAAAGTTTACAAACTGGCTATTTTTCAGTCACAATTATGTAACTCAGCATAAAAGGCACATGTGACGTCACTATAGCTTTTCTATAAAAGCTCTTTGAACTACATTCATCTGTACTCCAGGTATAGCTAATTTAATTGGCTGAAATGTAAATATAAATTAATGAACAGTTTTTTCAATTGTCATTTTATGGATTTGAGAAATTTTAAAGCATTTCTTTTGCACATCCATAATTATTTAATGAGATCTACATAAAGGCTTTTAATTATATGGGAATAGTAATAATAATTATGAAGACCCACACCCTCAGCTGATAATGTATATTGCTCTAGAAAAAAATATTGTCTGTTAGAAATAAATCATTTCTGCCAGTGAATGTCTCAAAGAATAATTTCTGACAATTAGAACATATGTAGCTTTCAGTTTTTATCCTCATTGAAAAAAAATTGCTTGTTTGTAGACTCAGTAGAGGGGTTTTTTTGTTTGTTTGTTTTTCCTTGGTAGTCCTCTTTCCCCCCTCTACTTTTATTTGTCATCTTATTTTTTGGTACCAGGAGTATGCTTGTCCAATCTAAGAAGACTAGTGTAAAGAGAAATTGAAGCTGATTTTGCATGACAAAAATTTAATTTAAAATTGATGTAGTGGAATAGCTGATTCAAGTGTTAATCTTCCTGTGTGTTTGTCAGTGTGTTTACCAGCACCCAAATTGAGGATATCAATGAATGGAATTGTCACTTCTTTTCATCTCTCAGCTATAATTTCTATGTTAAGATTTCTAGATTTCATGTTCCATATGAAGCTTTTTTTAAAAAAAATATCTAGCAAAGATTGCACAATGGAGTATTTATGGATGTCTTAACTATTAAAATAACCCATTCTGGCATATGACACACTAAAACGATAATAAAATGCTCAACAATGCAGACCATTGTTTTCTAGTAATATCTGAAAATTGAGAAGTTGGTGTTCTGAGGTGAATCTCCGGCCAACTAACTAAACCACTTTCAAGACATTATTGGATGTCAACAATATTATCTTATTACAATTCCCATCTTCTGTGAACTAAACAAGAAATGCATTTTTATAAACCCTTTTACCTTTATTGGCTTAGTTATAACTAAATACCCCATTCTTTAAAAAAAAAAATACTGAAATAATGCCCTGAAATTAGAATGGCTGTACATTTCATTTTAAGGTTTAGGTTTAGAGAGAAAAAAAATTAAGACTGGTCAATGAGATTAGTGTTGGGTGGGGGGGGGGGAGTCTGCAATTAGAAGTATCCTGGGGTTATTAGAGATAACAGTGCTCATATCCAATTAAGATGAAAACCATTTTACCAGTTTAATGTGCCACCTCTGGCAGTTTGGGTTTATTAGTTTTATCAGACTTGAGAAGTGAAACTTGAAACGATACATATGCTGTGTACCAAGGAGATAAATGTTAAGTCTTTGGGATAATTGGTATAAAATAAGATGCCTCAAAAGTTATTGATTAACAGGCACTGGCTCCTTTAGAAAAGAGGGACATACAGTGAGCATTTTAGATAGTACCTTCAAAGAAGTGTAACAACATTTCTGAAGGTGAAATGTGACCTTTTTTGATACTCGCCCCCAAAAGTTATGTAAGATATTTACATAGGTTGGGACAACTTTTAAATTTTATAAAAGTTCTCCCATGCCTGTGCCTTTAGAAGCAGCAATACTTGACCTGGGGTCCACAGAGATCAGGATTTGGATCTTGTTTCTGATATTTACTGATTTTGCGTTCATGGGCAAGTCGTTTGACCTCCTTGAGCATCTAACTTCTCATATATAAAAGGAGGCAATAATACCCATAGAGCTGACCTTGAAAGGTGATCAGAGGAGATAATATAGTAAAGCATTCTACGAAACTTAAAGCACTAAATAAATGTCAGCTAATATACAAAACGTGAACAGAGATAATATCTCATGAGCATCAAGGTTCTCAGTTTGCTTGTCTTTCCTTCAAGAATAAAGGATATAATAATTATTTATTAGTAATCAAACCACTTAGGCTATTTTTGAATTTCCAAAATAGAGTAGAAAAAAAGGTAAGTTTCTTTCCAATTCGCTTTCATGCCCTTGTAATATTTCTACAGTGGTTTTAATTTTTTTCAAAGTTTTTTTTTCCAATTTATCTTTACATTTCTATAGTACCCATCTGAGTGCCTCAGAATGATTAAAAAACAAACAAATACATAAACAATAAAGCTTTCCACTTAGGCAGCAATAAAATCACTGTAGCATAACCTCAATAGATGACTCCATGACTAATAAAATTCTTGTCACTCATGTCTGAAGCTGGGGGTGGGGTGGGGCTGTGTGTGTGGAAGGGAAGTCTTCACTCTTAAGGCAGAGGGTTCTGAATGCCTGTCTTTGGTAAGATCTATAACATATTACAAAGAAGGTGTGATTCCTGGGTGGCAGTAAATACTAGGTGATATTCCAGGCATGACCATCTCCTAGGACAGGGCAACTCTTCCTATTCATAACCTATCAGTGGCATGTTAGAAGTAGCTCAGCTCTGTGACCCTTCTGGAAGCTAGGCTGCATTTCTTACTTGTCCGGGAGTTTCACTCCTTACATGAATGCCCTTCTCTGTGTTGCCACAGTAATGGATCTGATTGGGAGGATGGGGTGGGGAGACAGGGAAGCATAGAGGAGATCTGCATTGCTTCTTGCAGCTCAGGCAGACCTGTCTTGTGGGTGTGAAGGATTGCATTGTCAAATAGGGAGAGAACAGATAACCTCAACAGGGTGGCCTGTGGAAAGAGAATTAGATGCCCGATGCTGAATCCATGGAAGAAATACAGGTTCCTCTTTTGTGGGGGAATAAAATGGACATATGAAGAAAACTTTTATGGGTTGCAGAAGGGGTGAGTACACTCAGAAGAAAAGGTCATGTCGTCACTTTCTGAATAGATTTCTAATAATTTCCCATTTATATTTGGTTAAAAAAAGATATAAAATGAAGTTAAGGTATAAAATGAAGTTAATGTTGTACTGGGAGACCCATGGTTCCCAAGGAAAAACTGTTTGGCATTTTTTTCTTCTTTATCCCCCCCACCCCTGAAGTAGGGAGGTACATGAACTACCCAGGGCAAAACACACACGACTCGGATACATTGACACTTGTATCTTAGAAAATACCATAAAAAACAGAGTTGAAAGAGACAAGAAGTTTACAAAAAATATTTGGGGACATTAAAGATAGTCTAATACAATCCCTTCATCTTACAATTGAGGAAACCGAGGACTAAAATGATTAATTGCCCTCAAGAATCAAGGTCACATCATCTAACTCCAAATCTAACCCTCTCTAGAAATGGTTTGCAGTCAATTCCTATTGTTAACTAATCATTGTTATACTACTATTTTTTTTTCAAAATGCCGCATTTAGTTGGACATATAGTACTTGGATAATGTTTTTAAAATATTTCTAATCTTTAAATATAAGTTTCTTGAGAATAACTACTAGAAGCTTAATTTACATCAGAACCTAGTAGAGTTTCAATGTACACAAATGGGGTTAATCCCTAGCAAGACTGAGTAGTAATCACTACTTATTACACAACAATGATTCTTCTATTATAAGAAAAACGCAATTTGAGGTCACAGAAAATGTATAGAAGGCATGACCTTTGATGTGTGAGACATAGAGAAAGGAGCACAGGGGAAAAACTATAACTGTACTGTCCAGCATCAATTCAAAAAATATTGTTATTGTTCAATCATTTTTCAATCCTTTCTGATACTTCATGACCTGATTTGGGATTTTCTTGGCAAAGATATTGAATTGGTTTGCCATTTCCTTCTCCAGCTCATTTTACAGATGAGGAAAATAAGGCAAACAAGGTTAAGTTACTTGCCCAGAGTCAAACAGCTAGTAAAAATCTGAGGTCAGATTTGAACTCAGGAAGATCTGCCTTCATGACTCCAGACCTGGCACTCTATCCACTTTGCCAACTAGATGAACTTCAACCAATATTTAACACATGCAATCCCAGGCATTGAGAATAAGAAAAATAAGAAACAAACCCTGAATTCAAGGAACTTACTATCTAATGAAGGAAAAGATGAGTTCACAAGGAATTATGATATAAAGATGTTTAAAATTTGTGTCAAGGAGAGGTCCAGGATATGGGCTATGAAATTTGTATAAAGAATGCTTTTGTTAAGGTAAGGATGAGGAAAAGTTAGAGAAGGCTTTACCAGAACTGGGCCTCAAGGAAAGGATTTCGACAGATGAGATAAGTGGCAGATCCCCAATCACAAGGAACAGTGTGAGCAAAGGCTTGGAAATTGTCAAATAGGGATATTAGTAGGAATATAGGACATGCAGTTTGGCTGGAATATGAACTGTTTGGTGGCATCAGTAGGTTAGTAGCTACAGCACACAAAGCAGCTTGATTCAGTAGAAAAGAACATTATATTAGGAGGAGGGAGATAATAGTTCTAGCTCTGTAATGGATGGAAGGAAGGAAGGAAAGAAGGAAGGGGAAGGGGAAGGGAGGGAGAAAGGGAAGGAGGAAAACAAAAGAGAGGAAGGGGAGGGAAAAGAAGAGAGGGAAAGGAGGGCATAAAACATATGTGAATAAAACAGAAGTTAATAGTAAACTACAGGTTCATTCTCATTAAGGAGGGGGATATTTATGTACCTATAAAGGTTTAAAAATAACTAAGCAGAAGCAGCATTGACTTAGGGTTAGAGGATAATGAATCTGCAAATCATCATTGATTAAGCTATGAATTCCAGATATCATCATCTTAACTGAAGAAAGTTTCTTCACCTTTATTTTTTTAATTTTGCTAAGTAGATTCACTCAATTAAAATTTATCGAACACTTAAAGGATACATAGCATTCCTGTAGTACATGTTCTCTGTGCTTTGGAGCTCTTGTTCCCTTCACAACAAAAGGGGCTTCCTCTTGCTCCTTCCACAGTTTCTCCCCAAGTCAAAAGTCTTTATCTTTCATTTATGGTACTTCCTGCCCCACCCCCACCCTGTATTTTTTTCTCTATTCTGATAATAGAACCTGAGACCAGTGTCATAGCAGACATCATGAAGCTCTTTGAAGTACTCCTAAGAATATGGGGTATATAGGGATTTTAGGAGGACTAGCACTTCTTGTGTGAGGATTTACCAAGCCTTTTTCTGTGCTGGTCATCCAACTTTAGTGTCCACCTGATACACTTAACTCTCATCTATGACTACAAGAAGCTGGAGCATGTGCAGCAGCCATACCCTAGTAAACCTATCTCAGCAGATGGGCTAAACTAGGTTGAGGGTAACCGATAAACCTCAAACCCCTCGGTGAGTTAGAGGGATGTATACCCCAAGCACGGGAAGACTTTCACCAACAGAATGGGTGAAAGAGAACAATTTGTTCTAACAGCCATGACAGTGGCTGAAAGAGAGAGAGAGAGAGAGAGAGAGAGAGAGAGAGAGAGAGAGAGAGAGAGAGAGAGAGATGGAGAGCTTAGAGCTTGCTGAGATATTGAAGATGCCAAGGTCATCCATTTCATCCTGGGCCATCGCCAGTCGTCCTGACTTTTGTCCTTCCATTCAATTTTGATGACCCAGGAAGAGAGAGTGAGACTGATAACTTTGTACAATTCTGCCTCACTTAAATCCAATTTGCACACAAGTGAAGACATTACCTGTGATGTCATTGGCCCTCTTTGAAATTAAAGGACAAACAAGAGTATATTCAGGATACCATCAGCAGTGAGAGTTTCTACACCTAGTGTCACTCTATTTGGCCATAGAAATAGTCCATTAAGAATTGTCCAACTTTCTGTGGGGTTATGGGAACCTAATGTCCAGAATAAGGCAATTTGGTAGTATTTATATATGATGTTTATAATTAAGGGACGATTATGTGTCAGGTACCATACTAGGTGCTAGGGATAAAAATACAAAAATAAATGGAGACATTTCCTGTCTTCAAGACACTAAAAAGTTCAGCCTCATTGTCCACTTAGGGTTTACTGGGGTTAAAAGTGTCAAGGTATGGGGCAGCTAGGTGGTGCAGTGAGTAGAGCGTCGGCCCTGGAGTCAGAAGGACCTGAGTTCGGATCCGACCTCAGACACTTAACACACACACAAACAAAAACCTAGCTGTGTGACCTTGGGCAAGTTACTTAACCCCAATTGCCCTCCAAAAAGCAAAAAAAAAAAAGTGTCAAGGTATCAAACGTCTGCTTGATTATTAAATTCTAAAAGGAGAGGATAAGCATACTTGACTGTGATACTCACAAATCATAAATGGGTCTATATATGAAAAAAAAATCAGAGAAATGACTACTGACTATATCCAAGGTGATTTGCTATTGTAAGCTTGAGAAACTCTCATAAAAGACCACTAGACCAGATGAAAAAAATCACAAGCCTTTATAACTCTTCAGCAAATTTTGTTGCTATTATTTAGACAACGAAATTTGTTTGTTTGAAGCTCATAAAATTGACATTTTTACTGAACCATGATTTTGTACTTTCAAGTGCTCCCCCTCTCAATTTTCCTTTAAGAGAGTTCTTTCTGATAGCTTAACACAAAGATTCAGATGTTATTGTTATTAGTAGGTTTTATTTATTTAACTTCAGGTATTATGGGTTTTTACTGAAATTTAGCAATGTCCTAATTTGGTTTAAATCAGTAACTCCCAATTTTTCTCCAAATATTTTATACATTTGACTAAATTTTAAGGAGTACCTTTGTGTATCTTTGTCATATTGTGGTATGCTACTTTATCTTACAAATATTTCTAGGTCCCTGTTTGTTTATCTCTATTCCTAGAATCCAAATCAAATGATTGTCAGTCCCAAGCTTTCTTGTCTTCAGAGCAGTACCTCCAGTTTCTTTGACTTGCCCTCTGCCCTCTAGTTTTTCAGTACTCCTTCTAAGCCTCCAATCTCAAGCATGACCCAAAGTAGAATCCACTTTGGAAAAGTACTTGTTTATATCTTATTCTTTGAGTCCTCTCTTTTTGATTCATGTTTTTAGGGACCAAAACTCCTTAGTAAACAAACCTACTTAACAAAAAATAATTTATTACATTATGTGTAGAAGGAAAAAAAATTCTAATATTTCCAAAATCTTATCCAGCCATATACCTAAGCAATGGGTTCAATATTCTTATAATAAAAAAAAAACTATATTTTTCCAAAATATTTTAAAAGCCACCTACTTTTCAAGCATTTTAATTTATAAATTGAATTCAACAATGATCCAGCTAAAGCCTAATAAATTTTGTCTATGTGGCTTTTTTTTTTTACATATTTAAGGTTTTAAATGTGTGGTTTCTTATAGAAATTCAACTATTCCGTACATCTTGACCTTTAAAAAACAAAACTAAAGTAAAACCCACACCATATTTATTACTGATTAAAAAAGAATATGAAATGGAATTTAATACCATAAGAAAAAAATTAGTCAAATAAGCATTTTAGAATATAATCTTGGTAAATGTGTATAGTAGCTTTTATAACTTTTATTGACTATAAGAAATTTAATTGAATGCAATTTGATTAAAAATGTATCTGATATGAAATCAAAATTGGTTCCAAATTGTGTGAATGTTAAGTTATATCTAACTTTATAATAAGAATGGTGTCAAGATGAAAGTCATAAGAACAGGCACCAAGAAAAATGGGAGGGTGGGGGGCAATGTAATAGATTAGCTAATTTCCCCTCCTTATATTTGAATATTTAACATGAAGAGAAAACCCTGTTCTATTTTTCAGCTGGAATAACAGCAGTTTCTGTTTCTAACCTGGGAAGAATGTGGTTGGGATTGAAAAGCACCCCTGTCCTATTGTTAGACTCCCCCAGCACTGATCCTTGCTTTTAACATCATAATGCAGGATGCTCTTTACTGGATTATCTTGAGAAGGGATTAACTCCTTCAAGACTTCTTAGGAGGCAAGGTGTTTTGAGCCCTAAATACACACCAATTGCCTGCTTAACTCTTCATCTTATTTTGAAAACTGCCCAGCTGGAATTCAAATTCTTTTCCATAGAGCTGAATTTTATTAGTAGCAAAGTTTGAGTTGGGGGCAGCAGATGCTAAATATACGCACTGTTCTTTTAATCTTGTGGGGCCAAATGTTTCAGCTATTTTACTGAGACAGTCCTGGCAGGATAAGACTCAATCCAAAGGTTGCTGTAACCATTACAAGCACTAAAATACTGTCCCCATTTCCTAAACTTAAGCTTATGCGTAAGTTAAAAAAAAACAAACTAACTAATTTTGCTATAGCCTTTCCCTGTAAATATCACTCTATGCAGATCCAGGTATGTATGTATACATATGCATATATACATATATACATGGCTATTAGACCTTGGCTTTTAACATCATTATCAGTATTGGGTTTTTCGTGGGTTATTTTTTTTGGTCACATTTGAGGTAGAATACAAATGCCTAATATGAAGAAAAAAAAGCCTTGAAAAGAGGACTAATTGCTCTATAATTTATAATCAAGTGGCTTCTTCAACCTATGCTTCTTTATCTTAATAACTATTCATTTCTGTCTACCTAATTTATTGGAACTGAAATCCTGCATTTGTTCAATGTTCATCTTACCCCTCATCTAACCTTGTTTCTGTTATTAACCTACTCCATTGTATTATCATTTGATTTGCGAAGAAACAAGGGAGACCTTAAAAGTTTTCCTGCTTTCCTATTACTTTTCTGCTTAATTCAAACTTCCTTTCTGCATACATTATGGGATAAAACTTTTTTTTTTTTACTAACAGAATGTTCTCTCTTTGAAAGAATTGTTCAGTAATTCCACATATTTAAATATAGGAAAATAGAGAGACTTTTCCTTGTAGATTTGTTTTCTTTTTTCTAGTTTATTTTCTATGAAATAACATGCATCACCTAAAAATTATAAAAGATTGAATTGAATAATTAAAATAACCTATCCTAATTGACTGAAAAAGGAAAATTGTGAAAAGGAAAATATTCGTTTTGAGAGAAGTGAGATTTCTCAATTTTAACCAACTGAGAGGACCCAGGTGCACTTTTATTGTGAACTAAACGAAATACGCTCTTATTCATTTTTTCAATAATAACTGTATTCTAGAGACTGTGCTTTAATTGTAAATAATCCTCCACATTCTTTCAGTGTAAACTCTTTAAGGAGTCATGAATTTTATTTATACTCTCTCTCTCTCTTTGAGAGTCTTTTGTTTATTTGCTGTTTCGTTCTTTGTGAAATAACACTCCCAGAGGAAAATCCCCCTCTCTGCTTAAGGAATTAGCCCAGAGACAAAAGCAGAGAATTCTTTAAGCCTTGTTTTGTGCTAAGAGAAATGTTTGACATTTCTGTGGAGAGGTGTTTAGTTTGGATTCATTAGGTCTTAGGGACTCTTTTCTCTTTTTTGGCCTTTCAGTTTCTGTCACTGTTTTTTTTCTGTGTTTGGTAGACTGAACAGAATTTGCCAGTGTGTAATTAGGTTTCCTACATTTGAATAGCAAAAATCCAGTTGTGTTTTAAATGGGGAGTCCAAGTATTCCCCACTCTCAGCAGGCCCAAACCTGAATCCTCCTTTCTGATGCCTGCTGGAGTAAAGAAAAGTGCAGCAGGAGGGGGGCGGGGAATGGGAGGGGGGAGTCGCTTTACCAGAAGGTTATGTAATGATTGTAATAAACACCTCTAATAAGCATCCTTAAACATAGGCACCATACCACCCCTTCCACAGTTCTGTTCAAGAGGGCAAAGGCCTTTATTTAAGGCAGTAAAGTTAAAGCACAGAAACCTTAAAAAGCTTTGATTTTATTCAAACTAAGGGGCAATTAATAGACGCTCCTTACATTCCAATTTGTACCTGAAATTTTGTATCTGAAAAGGACTTTAGAAATCATATAGTTCAATCATTTAATTTTTACGCGTGAGGGAAACAGGATCAGAGTTACATTTGCTTGAAGTACTATGACTAGCATCCAGGTCTACTGACTGTTTTTCCACAACTCCATAACATTTCCACTATTTTCATCACTTTAAGCCTACATATTTCCCTTTCTGTGATTTATTTGAATCCTCTCTGACTGGTACTGCCTGCCACACTACTATTACATTGAGAAATACCGTAGCTGAGATAGTTTGAATGTTCCTTAAAATATAGAGACAACTGACCAGGTTGGTGATTTTGCTCTGTGATGATGAGACATAACCAAAAACTAGAATATGACCATTTTCATAAAATAAAGGTTAAAGAGTTTCCAATTTTCTTTTTAATTTTTCATGTTTTCTATTTAGCTGTGACCTTATGTTTAAGACTTATTGGTTTTTCCTTCCTGATTTTATTCCTACCAATAATAAAGAAAGGGAAAAAAACAACACAAGACTCCATTTAAGAACAATTCAGAGAATAGTCATTTCTGAATCTTTAGTAGCCACAGAGGTTGAACAGGCTCCCTTCCAACTAAATCCCAATTGCTGTTCCAAAGCTTTGTGGTCTTGGCCCAATGGCCTATGACTTTGAGCTTCAGAAACATGCCCTCAGGCAACTTCAGTGCCTTATGTTATACATTCACCCCACACCTCTGAGTGTGATGAAGTTAACAGGGCTACATAGGAGCATGATCACTGAGGCCTCACTATTGACATCCTTATTGGGAAGAGAGCTTTCTTTGGCTGACTAACAATAACCCTTTGGCAGATTTGGCTGGGAAATCCTTAACCCAAAACAAAAGACAGAAACATTGATGAAAGGCAGAGTACCCATGTTTAAATGGTGAGAAGCCTGAGAATAACAAAAGTCTCAACTGAAGGATTTCTCCATTCTGAACTGAATCTCACTCCCCAATCACAGTTTCCTCTTTTCTGAAGCTGGAGAAAATTTAAATTGCAGGCCCCTCAAGAAAAATTTTATGAAGCACCCCCCCCCCTCCTTTAACATAGCACCTTCACAAATGTCTTTGCTAGTTTTCATTTCATTTCACCAACTCCTTTCCACGGGGTCCCAACTACTACCATGTTTGCTCTAGGATTTATTTAAGCATGGATATTCCCTGCTACAGTGGAAGATATGATGGACCTTTATAGTTACACCTATTAAACCTGGGATTCAAAACTCTAGTTAAAATTACACAAGCAATCCTCATCAAAAATCACCTTGAAAAGCCACATGCATCATGGAGTTTTTTTCCCTAAAATGAAGACACTTAGAATAGCTGAGAATGAAAGGGCTGCAATATCTGTGGCTTGAATCAGTAATCAATAAAGTGAATGGAAGACTACACAAGCAGAAATGAAAGATAAGATGCTGGAGAAAATAAAGAATTGTTTAGGACAATGGACTTGGAAATTAAGAATTCAAGTGGGATTAATCGGTTGAAATTGAGAATTTTTCACAAAACGAAGAATATTTTACTCACTATATTCCACTGAGGGTGCAGCGGAAGAGAGGAGAAATGTCATTGCATGAAATTTTGAAGTAAATCAACAGAAATTCTAGTATTCAGGTTAGTCAACTGGATTGTCCATTCTGTCTTGACCACTGAATTCACTTCACAGAGAATATTTCTGCAACATCTTGCAATTAAGGAAAATGTTTTCACCTCTGGGGATGAGATGCTAGTTGGTAACCCTGACCAAACTCTGACTTAATCAGTTATTCTCTGCTCTACATGGCTGATGCTCAGTTCTCGTCACTACAATATGCCATACTCAGACAATTTTCAACAATGTGAAACTAATAGTGTTTGCATGTGTGGAAGCTCAGACAGCCAGAAGAATATGAAAAAGGGGCAATGCCGAATGATTTTCAGTCCTCCATGTTGATGAGATCACATGGTCTATTAAATAATCTTAAAGGTTGAAAAGAAAAATAAAATTTAATTTTGACACTGTAGGAAACATCGTAAAGGACAATTTTGAATTGACTAGATTGTGATAATCTGATAGGACTTTTACAACCCCACTTCTTATTCTCACAATATGTGATTTCAGTCCTTGCATATCCTTCATATTCTGGCACATAGTAGGGTCTTAATAAATGTTTTTTAAATTAAATTGTGGAATAACTAATACATAAGTGCTTAGGAAGGCAGCAGGAAGTGAACCATGTGAACTATGAAACTACTGAAACTATGAAAATATACAAGGGAAAAATGGAGAATGTAATTAATATAAAATATCTCATGATTTTAAAGTAATAGTTATATTTAAATTAATTCCATCATTGCTAGTGCTTCCTTCTCCCTGTAGAAATTATAAAGGAAAAAGAATAAAAACATTTCAGAAAAATTATTAGTACCAATAATCATAATACCTGGCATTCATATGGCACTTTAAGATTTGCATAACACTTTATATAAATCATCTTATTTAATTCTCACAACAACTCTAAGAGGTAGATGCTACTTACCCTCATTTTAGTTTGAGACTAAAAGGGGGTGACTTTCCTAGGATGACACAACTAATAAGTATCTAAGGCAGGATTTAAACTCAGATCTTCCTGACTCTTAAGTCCTCAGAACCATCCATTGCATTACACACAAACTCTCTGACAATGTATAAAATAATCTGGACTCATAGGACCTCCAACTCCTCCTTCACCCCCTGCCCCCACTTCCACAATAAAAGGAGGAGGTACATTTTCCCAATGCTTCTTTGGAGTAAGCTTGGTCATCATAACTATACAGTTCTCAGTTATATGAGAACTTTTTGTACTTTTTGTACTTCCTTTTACATTTTATGTAGTCCTCTATGTTGTTATATTGCTTTCCTGATTCTACTTCACTCTGAATTAGATCAGATACTCTTAAAGAACAGCAAATATTCTATTACATTCAGATATCACAATTTATTTTGCCATTTCCTAATTGATGGGCACCTACATTGTTTATAATTCTTTGCTAGTGTACACATGCATGTACACACTGGCACACGCACACACGCACACGTGGCAATGAATATTTTGGTGTATAGGAAACTTCTTTCTATATTTGGTTTCCAAACAATTGGATCTCTGAGTAAGGTATATGGACATTTTTATGACTTTTTTTTTCTTTTTGGAGGGCAATTGAGGTTAAGTGACTTGCCCTAAGTCACACAGCTAGCTTTTGTGTTAAGTGTTGGAGGCCAGATTTGAACTCAGGTCCTCCTGACTCCAGGGCTGGTGCTCTACTCATTGTGCCACCTAGCTGCCCCCATTTTTGTGACTTTTTAAACTTGATTCCAAATTGTTTTCCAGAATGGTTGGACTAATACACAGTTCCACTAGTCCATTCATGAACCTGTCTTACCACCATCACTACAAAATTGACTAGATCTATTTTATGTTATCTTTGCTAATTTCCTGGGTATGAAGTAAAAAATTAAGATCTAGCTTGATTTTCATTTTTATTACTAGTAGTTTGGAACAATCTTTTACTTGCTTTTTTAATAATTTCCAATTCCTTGTTCATATTCATTCACCACTTATCCATTGCAGAATGGTTCTGGTCAAATATTTGGGTTAATTCCCTATATGTTTGGATATCAGACTAAAAACTAGAGATTTTTGCTACAAAGACATTTTCCCAATAAATGTTTTCTCTTATTAGCTGTAATGCAAGCACACTTAGCTGTCAAGAATATTTTTTGTTAAAAATTAAATGCCAATGATGTTCTGAGATTTATGATAAAATAGTATGTGTTGTAACTTATTATTTACTTGTGCATTTTTCTCTCCATCTCATATAAAATCACTTAACATTATTTCCCACACTTAAAAAATCTACTAGATATAGTATATTCTAATGTACCAGAAAGACTGTCTAGAAAAGCTTCTATGCCATGCCTCACAGGCCTCAGGCCCCTAGGATCTTAATGTGCAGATTCAATGCCTTTAGATACTGAAACTATTTAAAACTAAATGTGGTTGATTTTTTTTTTTAGATCTCCATGTAAACACACTTCTTATGTTCTAAACAAAAAAGCTGCTATCTCTACATAGCATTCCTATTATTTGTTAATTACTCTTCTGATAAAAACATTGAATAAACATGATCCTTAAATTTCTTAATAAAAAATTGCCTTCTTTAGCCCACTATAAAATTTTGACATAATTTATGATTAAATATGGATTTGTAGTTCTAAGACACCACACAAATTAGCATTCCTTTTACGAGAGTAACTTTTTTTTTTACAATGACCAAACCATGCCCCATCCTCCCTCACATGCTTATAGATAAGACAAAATGACTTCAAGCATTAAAGACGCTAATGTGATTATGTCCCATATTTTCACTTGATTTCTAACCATGCTTGCCTCTGTGTGAGGTCTAAGATGCTCTGGTCTATATTATAAGAAAACATGTTTAATTTCCAAAGGGAATTGCTGAAGCCAAAAGAGATGTACTTTTAAAGACTGAACTTTGGGAAAAATCATTTGAAGAGATATTAAAACCTTAAAAAATGCTTTAAATATGTATTAAATATAACTTAGTTAAACTTTTAATCATTTGCATTTAATTGAACTGAGTGAAACTTAATGATGTTTCTAAGTTTTAAACATTGATTCTATTTCTCTAAATATCAACTTTTAACTATAAAATCTGAAGGTTTATTTTTCTTATTCTTAACTTTGATAAAATGTAGGAATCAAATATTTTGTTCATATGAGCTAGCAGCAAGACTTTGTATGCTATTAACCAAACAGTATATAATGGAACAAGTTTCCATATTTGATATGAATTATGAGTGCTCATGTAGAGATATTGTTTTAAATGTGATCATCTCTTGTTATTTTTTATTTTTACAAAATAAAGACCTTTTTTCCCCCTAAGTTGACTGTCACTTTTGAAATGGAAAATATGATAAATTATGGCCCATTTGCCTTGCTATGCCTTATCAAGCTCATTAGAGATGATACATGATCTGAACTTTAGAGAAGAAAAATCACAACACATGGGGCTCCTCTTTCTTATCTTCTCTGTTTATTTCTGAAATCTTGCTGGTTTACTTGTTGCACAAACTGACCACCTATTAAGGCAAAACTAGTCTTGTCTGTGAAACTCATGGTTTTCTTCCAAGACAGACCCAAACTTGAGCTGTAAATTCTCAAAGGGTGATGTCATCTCCCAGTTTTGATACATGTAACTCAGAACATTTCCTTCTACATTTCCATTGTCATGTTATGCAAACAAACAACTTCATGTTCATGTGTAGACTAAATGGCAAAGGTTGCCTTTTTAAAACAGTTTTCCAGAGAAATATTCTCAGAAGGTAACACATGTTTCCAAGACCTACAGTTAGCCTCTCTTTAATGAAAACAGCTTTCATCCATAAATTGAAACAATCCTATTCCTATTTTAAAACCATCATGCTTTACTAACTACTCATTGTTAAAGAAAATTTTATTCATTTAAGTAGACCTCATTAAAGTGTCAAATACATTTTAAAAGAATGTTAGAAATGTTAAAACATAACAAGGACTCAAGTTTAGTGTCTGGACTTTTTATATCTCTTTTACTTAATTTCCAAATTTTAATTTATTGTCAAAACATAGAAAAGCTTGCAGTGAATAAGGCCACACAGGTGAAATTTTCCCTCAAATTTGTTTGCTTTATCATTTCAACACTAATACCAAAGGAATTCGTTTCTATCAACTGGTTTTTAAAATCTTAGATATAAAATTTGAAATGTATTTCTTAAAAAAGATACAAATTATTTAGAATTCTCTTTCATTAATAGATTTTTTTTTTAGCATTAGCATCTGAGATGGATTAGCTTTGCTGTTTACATCACATGGACATAGTTAATTCAAACGATATCCACATTTCAGATAACATCCTACAATTGCAATATAACTTATTAGTATTACCCATACTGATTTAGCAATCCCAATCAATGCTAACTTTTTTTGAACCACCTTTTGAGCCAGTGTGTGCCTGTGCAAATATAGAGATATAAATATATACAAAGGTAGATATAGTCTATATTGTATTATATGTGAATGGAAATTGACACATATGTGCATATGTAGATGTGTGTATGTATGTATATATGGAATTTTAGGCTCAAGATTAGTTTTGGGGGATGGCTTGGGAGGCAATTGCATATGTGGGGGTGGGGAGTGTTGTATTTGTAGTTGTCAATTAACTCTAACTTATAATTAGAAATTTGCTGGGGCACTGAGATGTTGAGTAAATTCTCATGGTCAGATAGGAGTATGTCAGAGGCAAGATTAGAACCTACACTCTCTTGACTTCAAGGTTAGCCCTTTATCCACTTTAGCATGCTGATAATTATGCGTTTTATCTTCTAAATAGAGCTACTGTATCTAGGCTGTAAAACTAACTAATCATATGGAGTAGACTAGTTTTTATCATCTCTTTATCCTGCCATATCATGGTGGCACTTTAATTGCAGTCATATTAAAAGAAAAAAAAATCTACCTGCTACTATTTTATACAAGCTCTTCTAATCTATGGAGCCTTTTCTGATTCACCCCCAAGTCAACGTTATCTTTCCTCTGAGCTATTAAGCATTGTGTATAGTTTATACCTATCTTCTATTTCAGTTATTTGTATAGGTAATCTCACTGGGATTAATTCCATAATCATATTTTTAGAGCTGGGACAGAGCTAGAGGTTTTAGAGCATTTTAGAGCAAATTTTTAGAGCTAGTGGTTATCTACTCCAATCCTTCATTTTATAGCTGAAGAGAGATTAAAGGTCTTGCCTACAGTCACAAATCTAGTGAGAAGCAAAAACAATCCTGATTTGAAGTGAAATCTTTTGGTTCCAGATCCAGGATTTCTTCCACTGCAACAAGGGAAGAGTTTTGAGACTTTTTCTTTCCATATACACAAAGTACCTAGTCCAGTGACTTACATATACAAAGTTCTCAGTAAATTTAGTTACATGAGAATGAATGGGTAGATAAATGGAATGAATTTTGAAAAATTGTAAAAGAATATTAGATCCACATGATAGATTCTGTGTACCTGTTAAACATAATAGGACTCTTTACAGATTTATTTTAAGTATTGTTAAGTCAATATGGGGCAGAATAAAATAGTTAATATTTTTACCCAATTCTTTGACAAGTAGGCTATCACCAGTCTATAGAAGGATTCCCTCTCCGGGTTTATATTATTATCATTAGTCACAAAGATGCCTGGGGAGTCTTTCCTAGTGAACAAATATTGAGTTCACCCTCTAAGAATTTATAAAATGAGGGGGTTGGAAAGCACGGTCTCTAAGGCCCCTCCAGCTCAAAATCTATGATCTTATGATTGAGCTGAAATATGCATCATTGAACAGATCACCACATGGATACTCTCTTTTTCTCCTGACTCCCCAGCAGTGCAGGGTCCTACTATAGATTTTGCAAGATACCTCATGACTCACTGCCATGTTATTGAAACTTTTTTCTGCCCTACTCAGAGGGACAGCAGCCAGAGCCACATCCAACACTCCCAGGAGTGGGGAAAAAAAAGAAAACGTGGACCACCACAGCTGAGCTGCTATAAGTTTCTTTGTAGTTACAGCTGTTATCTACTTCCCTACCCTGTCACACATCACACAGTAACTCTCAGAAGTATGGGCTATTTTGATCAGGATAAATTTAAATCATCTCTTAAGGTAATGAATGAAAAGGCTAGTTATTTGTATAGTTCTTGCTACCTTCTGGTTACCCCACCCCAGGACCTCTGAGAACTTCCTCTTGCTGTTTCTTAGATAAGTAGTTCAGCTGTCCCAACTTGCCAATTTTGTAATAGACCATGTTCACCAAAAACTATTTCCCTATGCACAGAGGGATGGCCTCCAAGAAACTCATATCTAATCAACATCTGTATCTTCAGAAAGCTTGTAGAGAATTGTAAAACCTCAAAGTTGGATTCTAGGCAAAAAGCAGGAGGAGAGGAAGCATTTCTGAGAAGACGTTTTAATTTCAATTCAAAATTTCAATAAATCACATATTTTAAAAGAATATAATTTGATGGGACTGATTTCTTAAGAAAATTGTATCGATCTAAAAGAGGCCTTAGCCATGAACATGTATAATTCCTTTTTTGTTAAGTTTTAAGGGTGTTTGGAAAAGATTACTGAGAAACTGTAAAGATTCTTTATAAAATATATACCATCCAAATATTTAAATTAAGGACCAATATAAGCACCTGTGTAGCAAGTCTCTAATAACGATTCTTTTTCCTTGAGGCACAATAATGCAAATGCTCTCAAATGAGTGGTCTTCAGATTTACTAAGGGGGCAGTTATACTGAAATACTTGTAAGTCAGGTATGTGCAATTAGTGAGTCAAGTAACATAAGAAAAAACTGAACAATCTTTGGAAATATGCTAAGGTGATTCTCAAGGAGCACCAAGTAAAATGGATCTGTCAAATTGGTCACTTTTACCTATTTTAGTTAAATTACTTGCGTCCTGCCTTCCCTCTCCCACCCCAAATCACTCTGTTACTAGTTGGATCCCTATTGATTCAAGTGATAAAAGGCAAAGGGTTAATGGCCAACAGTCATGGTCAAGGCCAAAGCAGAACAGAAAGCTAGTATTGTGTCATTTTTCATCATTATGACACTGAAGAGTTAGAAGGAAGCTTTAGAGAGAATGGAAACAGCCAATCCCAGGAAACTAGCCAGAACAGAACCCAAACACTAGTCAGATCCAACAGTACTAGCCACTGGCCAGCAGACCCTGCTAAGGAATAGGAAAATGAGGACAAAAGCCTAGAGTCAAGAATCACAAAGTTCTGTCATGGTGGCTAAAAGTCGTTGCAAATAAAGGAATATCATTCAAGGCCTTTTTATTTTATTTTTATCTTTGAAGGTGTTAGGTCACAATAGCAACACCAAGTCTAGTGATTTAAAGGAGATATTATGCAATGTTTCAGACTAGTCTTCCTAAAGTATCATTTTTTATCACATGATTCCTGCGGCTCAAAAGTCTACAGTAGCTCCAAATTCCTTCCACATTTAAATCTAAACTCTTTTGCCTAGTGTTTAAGGTCCTTCATAATCTGCACCCATCATATCTGTACATCGTCATGTTCCAAGGATGAATTGTTGACTTAAGTTAGGCTTGAAATATGTATATCATGCATGCCACAAGAATTCAGGTTTTCAGGAATTTGCTCAAGTCCTCATCCTAAATATCCCTGTGTTGTTGTTCATTGTGCTTGATTCTTTGTGACACCATTTGGGCTTTTCTTGACAACTGGAGTCGTTTCCATTTCCTTCTCCAGTTCATTTGACAAATAAGGAAACTGAGACAAACAACATCAAATGGCTTGCCCAGGATCACACAGCTAGTAAGTGCCTGAGGCTAGGTTAGGAAGATGAGCTTTCCTGACTCTAGGCCCAGAGCTCCATCCACTATACTGCCTAGTTGCCCAATTCCTAAATGCCAATCCCAAATATCCCTATGGCATCTCCTATGCCCTAAATACAAATCCTACTTCTACTTTAGAGTTTAAATAAAGTTCTCAACAGCCCTTATCCACATTAACGACTCCATTTTCTGAATGCTCGTTAACATATAACTTCTTAGATAATTAAACCAAAAGGTTAATACATTCGAGAGAGCACTGGATTTGGAGTCAAATGACCATTATTTACTGTCCATACATCCTTGGTTATGTCATCTCACTTCTCTAAACCTGAGCTCGTTTATTTTTAAAATGAGGGTCCCTCCCTTCTGTTATACATCGGATGATCCTATGATTCATGAATTATGTATATGGCACTCTCCCCAAAGGCTTGTCACTCTCCATCTTGGGTTAGTCCTTTTCACAGCCTATCTTGCTTCCCAGAGCAAGTGTGAGTAATTCATTCACCTGCTTAGGACATCAACGTCTTGGTTACAAATAAAGAATTTGGCAGAGGGAATTGTCCTCATCTAGATCTGACAATTTTTTTTTTTTTTGCTTTTTGGAGGGCAATTGGGGTTAAGTGACTTGCCCAAGGTCACATGGCTAGTTTTTGTGTTGTGTCTGAGGTTGGATTTGAACTCAGATCCTCCTGACTCCAGGGCCAGTGCTCTATTCACTGTGACACCTAGATGCCCCTAGATGTGACAATTGATATTTGTAAAAATAAGCTATTCTTGGGGTGGCTGCGTGGTGCAGTGAATAGAGCACAGGTCCTGGAGTCAGGAGAACCTGAGTTCAAATGTGACCTCAGACACTTAACACTTACTAGTCATGCGACCTTGGGCAAGTCACTTACCCTCAATTGCCCTGCCTTTCCGCCTCCCAAAAACAAAAAAAATTAAATTAAATTAAATTTAAAAATAAGCTATTCTTTGAGTATGGACTAATACTTCAGTGATGGATAATAAAATAATTTCATTTGTTATTCCTATCTACTTTGCTTGTGCCAGAGATTACTATAGTACTCCAATTAGGTTTATTGTAGTGATTATTTGTTCAATAGTTAAATTAGAAAGTTATTGTTTTGTGTGTGTATGAACTCATAGATGAAATAACAGAACAAAATAAAGTGTTGGAATTTCCTTGCATGGGATATAAATATTACATACAAATGAGTATATATGCTAAACAGAATACTTCCTGGATAAGGGGAAGCTTGGTGGCACAATGGATAGAGGACTGGGCCTGGAGTCAGGAATATCTGAGTTCAAATTCAACTTCAGACACTTACTAGCTATGTGACCCTGGGGCAAATCACTCAACCCTGTTTTCCTCAGTTTCCTCATCTGTAAAATTAGATGGAGAAGGAAATGACAAACTATTCCAGGATCTTTGCCAATAAAACCCGCAAATGGAGTCACAAAGAGTTGGACATGACTAAAATAACTGAATGACAAGAAAATACATCCTGAATCATTTAGAATGATTTTGATGGATTAGGTTGCCTCATTCCAGGCCCTATGTCAGGGCTGGGGAAACTGCAGCCTTGCCACATATGGCCGCATATGGTCCTCAAGTGCAGCCTTTTGACTGAGTGCAAGTTTTATAGAACAAATCCTTTTATTAAGGGGATTTGTTCTGTGATGTTTGGATTCAAGGACCAAGGACCTAGAAGGCCCCTGCCCTATGGTTTTTTAATTTGAGGACGTATGTATCTTAAGTGTAATTCATTTTATTTAATGATTATTCTGATTTACTTGGTAATGTAACCTAATTTTAAAAATTACAGTACAAAGTATTTGAAGAAGTTTCTCATCTTAAGTCTATAGGATTCTCCAATAAAGTTACTTATAATGAGAAAGAAAAATCTTGTGCCAAGAGCATCATATGGTATTGTTATAAATATCTTTTACATAAAAAATCTTCTAATTTGGATGAATAAATCACTGTGAATTCTTGAAATCTGAAAGATGCTATCACATCCAGATTTGTGGTATAGAGCCTAGTACATTTCTCTGAAGTCTTAACTTCACTTAGGTATTGGTATGACCACTCCTTTAATAAATCTGCTTTGAAACCTCAAAGATTTGTGCTTTTTAAAAGCTGGTGAAAGGTGATTGCTAGTCTTAAAATAAAAAAAGCCTAGTTTCATTTTGAAAAACAAGACTCTCCTCAGTTTGACTGAAATATATTAAACAGTACAGAGTGACTATCTCTTGTAATTGTCAGCAGATTGGCAATCTGACATATAATTCTGGCAAACCTGTACTTAATTGCTAAAATATGACTTCCTAGCAACTACAAGTATGTTCTGGCAATGTCAAGTTATCCCAAACCACATGACTTGACTTCTGCTTTAGAATTAAAATTGAAGATTTATCCCAGGTTGAAGCTATGCTCCTCCCACACTGCAAGAACTCTATAGAATGCCGGCAGGAAAACGGGATATCGTTAAAGCATAGCAGTGCCCCAGGGGTCAATGTCAGATACAATCTAATTTAACATCTTTATTAAGGATCTCGAAGAGGGAGTAAGCCGCATATTAATGAAATGTGCAAATGATATTAAACTGGGAGCTGGTGCAACTACCAGTGAGGACAAAGAAATAATAGAAATGGACCAAAAGAGGTTAAAAATATGAGCAGAAAATTGCTAAATGAAAACCAGGTTCTTAGGGGGCATCAGTGGAAGAGATAAAGTGTTGGGGGACCAAAAACTCTTACAGGATGAGAACAACATTCATATGGGAACAAAAGTGTGGGAAAAGGAACCATTATTGGCCTGCATTTATCACACAGGGCAAAATGAAGATTTTTCATAGTATATTTTATTTTATAGACTTATATTTATTCTTAGTAATGGACGACAACTTTTTAAAAAGATAGTATCTTATATAATGGAAAGAACACTGAGTTTGGAATCAGAAGAACTGGGATCCAAATACTGGCTCAATTATTTACTGTCTCTACTTTTGATAAGTCACTTCTTTGCTATGACTATGAGTTTCTTGATCAGTACAAGGAGAAAACTGTACAAGAAGATTTCAAAGGTTCCTCCCACATCTAAATGCTATGATTTAAAGGAGAATGATATTGCTATGAAAAATGATAAGTATGTGGATGAAGGCTACGTTAAAAATTTTATATGAATAGTGTTAAATAAAAATGCAAAACAATGTAATGTGTATCGAATATAACCATAAAATTATATGAAGATACAATCACAAAGATCAGAAGAGGTTTAGAAAGTTGTAAATAGTTTAGTTCAATGTTCATAAGAATTTTTTCTATAAAGTTGTCTATATATTTGCACATTCCTATACCTATGTAGATCAAGCTATCTAGAGAGAGATTTTAGATGTAAATGGCATAAAGCAGGAGAGAGAGATAAATGTCTAACTGCAATAGAGGCTAATGACTTAGTGCAGTTGGAAACCCGAATAACTATTCTGAGGGCTGCTGTATGTATACCAGAATCACTTTTTCAAATTTGCCATATTATTATAGCTGGAAAATTTGTTTGCTTTCACCACCTTGACCATCATATCTCCCCCCACCCAACTCCTACCTCACTTCTTACCAAAGTCCACTGAATAAGCAAGAAAATTAACAGATTTCAGTCTCCCCTAGACCAAACCCTAAGTGTTCCATTCTTTTTATTCATGCTCGTAGATCATTTTTCTCTTTTCATTTTTATCAATATGATTCTTTTTGAAATTTAGATTTTTTCTTTTAGACAAACACTAAGACTTAAATGCATAATAAGAAAAGAAAATGAAACATTATTAACTTAAATATAAAAGAAAAAACATGTCATATGCACAGCAGAATATAGGATAGGATTCAAAATATATAGCAATAACTTACCATTTCAAGAAAGGCTATATTTTAAATACTGTGTGTTAAGTTGAAAATTGTCCATTTTTTCTTTGCTTCCTTGTAGATTTTCTTTTGTTCTCTGCTGTACACTTTTTATTTTGTTCTTTTCCCCACTCCTCCCCACTATCTACCACCCCAAGGCTAAAGTTGAGCTTGGCTATATTTATGTATACACGAATATAAGCATATATATATACAAACAAATATACACATACATATATACATACATATAGAAACATATACTTTCCCTAAGAGATTCTTCTCTTACCCTCCCATTCCCCCAAACCTAAATACCCTTTTGTACACCCCTTTGACCTATTCCATTCCCCTCCCCTCTAAAGCTCCCTCCCTTATCCTTCCATTCCTCTAAATCTAAGCACCCTTCCAAACCCCCCTTTTAACTTATACCCTCCGCCTTCCCCCTAAAGATCCCTCCTTTATCTTCTCCCCCCTCACTATTCCCTCAGAGTTTTATTTCTTTTTTAAAATTTAGAAGACTTTTATACTCTTCTAAATGTTTATGTATTTTCCCCTCTTAAGCCCATTCCCATTGAAGTAGGTTCCCAGAACTAACAGCCTCCTTCCCCCATCTAATTCCTCTGTATTGGTTCTTTCTCTTGCACCTCATTTGTATAGGATGATTACTCTTAGCTGTTCTTGAAGGGTTTTACTTTTTAAAGCCATATCATAAGTCAGGTCTACCTCAGTCTTTCTTATAAGCTACTTAATTAGTTATAACAATATTAGACATAGGTTTTACATTTTCTATATGTAAAAGATAAACATTCTATCCTTATTGAGTCACTTGTAATTGGTCATTGGTATGTACCTTATATTTCTCCTGGCCCTTATATGTCAAATCTTCTATTGTGTTCAGTGTGAGTTGTTTTTTTTTTTTTTTAACAGTCCTGAAGGTCTGACAGCTGATCAAATGTTCATTTCTTTTTCCATTTAGAATTATGCTTAGTTTTGCTGGGTATGATATTTTCGGGTAGAAGCCCAGTTCTTTTGCTATTCTATATTTAGTGTTTCAAGACCTTCTATCTTTAAGTGTCACCAAAGCTAGGTCTTATGTGATTCTAATTGTGGTACCATCATATGTAATTTTTTTTCTCGTGCTCATAATATTTTGTCCTTGACTTAGGGGTTTCAGTATTTAACTGTAATATTTTTGTGAGTTTTCCTTGTAGGATCTCTTCCAGGTAGTGATCGGTGAATTTTTTTTCTGTTTCTATTTTTCCTTCTTATTCTAATGTTTCAGGACCATTTTTTAAAATTATTTTTTGTATTATTGTATCAAGATTCTTTTTTTGATCAGAACTTTGAGGTAGTTCAGTTATTCTTATGTTTTCTCTTCTTGATCTGTTCTCTAGATAGATATCTCTAGATATTCTCTGTTGCTTTTCTTATGAGATGTTTCATATTCTCTTCTATTTTTTCATTATTTATATTTTGGTTTTTAATTTCTTCATCCCTTATAACATTGCTAACATCCCCTCGTCCAATTCTGATTTTCAAGGAGTCATTTTCTTTCTTAAGGTTCTGGATCTCCTTTTCTAATTGGTTGACTTTTTTTTCATAATATTATTTTTCTTGTATTATTTTTATTTTTAATTTTTTTCTCAATCTCATTTTATTTCTAAAGTCTTTTTTAGGTTCTTCAATGAATTCTTTTTTGGCAGGTAACCATTTGACATTACTCTTTGGGGTAGAAGAGGGTTTCTTTGCTTCGCTCGCTATCCTCTGAAGATGAACCCTGGTCTTTTCTATTCCCATAGAAGCTCTCTGTGGTTGGATTCTTTCTCCCTTGCCTATGCGTTTTTTGGTAATAACTTCATTTTTATAATTACCTCTAGTCTGGGGTATGAGGGTGATGCCTCTGATCCCAACAACTCCAACCTCCTGTAAGTACCCACAGTCAGCCGTTTCACCTCCCCACTGCTTCTGCACTCTTTAGATGTGTCCTCATTCCTTCTTGCCCCATTGCTTTCCCCAGCACAGCTGGGTTTGACATTCCTTGTCAGTAAAGTTTCCCTAGATCTTCCACAGGTCAGCCCCCCAACTTCCCTCACTTCCCAGGGGTAAAAGTTCCTGTGGCAGGGCCTAGGCAACCTCCTAACCCTGTTAACCCCAGGGCTTGTGGCTCATTGTTTAAGCATGTTGCCACTTAGGACCCTACCCTGGAGGTGTTTACTCTTTACAGGGAGGATATCTAGTCCACGGATTTTTCTTCAGATCTCCAACTGTCCCAAGAGGACCCCAGTTCTGCCCCTAATCTTAATTGTTTTCATGGCCCTATGTTCACCCAAAGGTGCTATTTTGTCACTTTTGTGCAGAAAAATATTGAGAGCTTAAAATTGTCTGACCTACTCTGCCATCTTCCTAGAATTTTCTCCAATATGATTTTTTTTTGCCATCACTTTCATGACCAAAATGTATCTTTCCCCACTCCCTGAACCAGAGAGCCATCACAAAACACCATTACATTATAGTTCCAGGGAAAGCAGCACAAAATATACCCTCCAATGAACCAATAAGGAAAAGTCAGTTGAGATAAAGGGAGGGGAGAAGAAGGACTACTTTAGAAATCAAGATAGGAGGAGCCATTGGTGGAGAACACTGGAATGGCCTTGTGGGAGTGGGGAAAGAGAAAGACACAAGGACACCAACCTGTAAGTACTGCTGAGATTTCTTCTCTGAGAGGGAGCACGACTGCATCAGGTGAGGGGAATGAAGAACCTCTGTTTCCTGACCAAAGAAGTGCCACATTTAGCTTCCTATTTAAACTATTTTTTCTTGCTAAATAGGTGCTAAATTTAGTTGTTTCTTTCTGCTAAAGTAGAGTGCTGCTTTTTAGCGATCTCAATGTTAGTACCCTGGAACAAAGCCCCACTCACCCTGTCTTAGAAAGAGCTGTAACTGGGATGAAAGCAATTTGCTCCATAACTGATGAGTCCAAACCTACAATAACATACTAGAATGTTGACTGTCTTGGTACCAAAATGATGGGGACAGATTAGAGTGGGTGTACACACAAACAACAAAAAGGATTAGGGAAATGAAGAGACTGAAGTATGAGGAAAGATTAAAGGATCTATGTACATACATACTGTGGTTAACTCATAACTATTAGGGATGGGCATAATAAGAAAAAATTTCAAGAAGTACAGTTGGCATAAAGGGAGAGGAATTATTTTAATGTAAAAGAAGATATAACCTGGAATAATTGAATAAAATTCATGGAGAGAACACTTTGGATTAAAGTGTAAGAATTAGATTATACCCAAGGCTTCTACCGAATTTGGGACACCCAAGGATGAGTTCTAAGAGGTGCCAGATGCAAATACTGGGTGATTCATTCTATTCATAATTTCTAACACATCACAATTTAGAACCTTACATGAACTACAAATGAAATGTAGTATTCTCTAATTGATTTATCTAGAAAATAAAAAAATTAGAATAGGAATTCTCGAGGCGGCTAGGTGGCGCAGTGAGTAAGAGCGCCGGCCTCGGAGTTGGGATGACCCGAGATCAGATCCGGCCTCAGAAAATGAGCACCCACGCATAAATAATGACTAGCCGTGTAACCTTGAGCAAGTTACTTAACCCCAATTGCTTTAAAAAAAAAAAAGAATAGACAGCCCGCGCAGGCGCCAGGTCCTTTGGGTTCGGCGCTGGTCTCGGGGTCCCAGCGTGTCCGGACTTCGCGATGGATCCGTTCTGCGCACGCGCGCAGCCACGACCTCCGCCACCCCTCCCCCTCGTGTAAAAGCTCCCAATAAAAAAGGTTCCCAAAAAAAAAAAAAAAGCCTTTCAAGTGATCTGCAGCAAGTTGGTGGTGCATCAGCCCGGATCCAGGATGCTCTAAGCACAGTGTTGCAGTATGCTGAGGATGTGCTGTCTGGAAAAGTGTCAGCTGACAACACCGTGGGCCGCTTCCTGATAGGCCTGGTTAACCAAGTTCCCAAGATTGCCCCTGAGGACTTCGAGACCATGCTGAACAGCAACATCAATGACCTGTTGATGGTGACTTACCTTGCCAACCTAACCCAATCACAAATTGCTCTCAACGAGAAACTTGTGAGCCTGTGAGGAAACCCAATGAGCAGCAGCTACAGCCAGCAACTCCCCCTGATGTGGGTCCTCCCTTGGCCTGACCTATAGGATAGAGCAGAAGAAAAGTGGATTCTTCTTCAATCATCATCTTTAAGTTGCCTGTTTCTGTAGATGAGCTGTTTATAACTCCAAATAAACCACAGACATCCCTTTTCCCTCTGGGTAAAAAAAAAAAAAAAAGAATAGGAATTCTTTGGAAATGCAATTCAGTTGTTCAGAACATTCCTGGATTTTAGGTGGTATTACCAGTAATTTTTAATGTTGCCCTTGCTGTGTTTTCAAAATGTTTTCTACTGAAAACAAAGATAACAAAAATAAGTCCCCCCCAACACCACCACCAGCAGTACCAAAAGGTAGAGTTTAGATAGCATGGGTCAGGTATCAGAAGATCTGTGTTCAGATTCTGACTCTTTGACTACCTGAGTTTAGGAAAATCCTTTAGTTCTCTGGGTCTGTTTTCTCTTCTGTAAAATGGAAAGAGATTCCTAAAATCTCTTGCAACTCTAAATTCTCTGATCCACTCCTCCTACTTTTACTGGCATCAAAATCAACTCTGTTCCCTTTGTCCAAATACTCAGGAAAATTTATACCAAAACCCACTAACTTTATGTAAAATTTAAAATTGTAAACATTTGAGGTTTGTGGAATAATTTAATATACCTAATTCCAAATGAGATGAAAAGTTTTACTTAATTTTTCATTCATTTCTTTTATCACTGAAGTAAAAGTTATCTATATAATTATATTTTAAGATAGATACATTAATTTTATGGAAAGCATCTGTAAGATTTTTATGCAAAGAAATTGAATAGGACAAGAACCTCATTAGACATTATAAAAGAAGATATAACTGGATAAAAAGACAATCTAGTTGTAACAAGAAGGAGGAAGAATTGATGAACACATGCTTGCCTGGTATCCATACAATGTCAGGGGACCTACATGAAGCTTCCCAGTACATTGACTGGAAGCTGGATGGTTCAGTACAGAGAGCACTGGTTCCCAATTGAGAAGGCCTAGGTCCAAATTTTGCCTGTGAGATTTACAACCTGGGTGACATTGAACAAGTCACTTAACCTTGGACCTCAGCTTCCTCAGGTCTAAAATGAGGACTTTGGGCTAGATGGCTCCTAGGTTCACTCCTGAGTTCACTAAGATCCCATCATCATCTGCAATGAACTTACAGGAAAGGCTTGGCAGACATGAATGGGTTGTGATTTCATCATTGAAGAGAATAAATACTCATGGTGATTCAAACACAGATCTATGGAAGCATATAATCTGAACCTAAGATTTCACTGGTGGAGAGCAGAAGTATCAAACATTTGAGTTAAGAATATAGCCAATAACACTTCCAAGTGTAGCCTGAATAAGATTAAAATATAGTCTCTGATCCTATCTGATTTTAATGTTTTAAATTTTAAATAATACATTAATGTTTTAATGTATTAATTTTTTTAAAGAAACATATAAATGTGCTCTTTTTTTAGTCATTATGTGATCTGTGAGAATCATTATGTAGGTTTATTGGGGTCCCATTTCTACTGAGTTTGACACCACTGGTATAGAGAATTGTAAACCCTCTCAATGCAGATAAGCAAATGTTCTGCAATTTATACTCTGAGTGTTGCCTGGGACATCAATAGAGGTTCAGAAGTTTGCTCAGGGTCACACACAGCCAGTATGTGTCAAAGACAGGACTCAAACTCAAGTCATCCTTCCTAAAGACAGCTCTCTATCCTCCGTGCCTCAATGCCTCTTCTAAAAGTATGTTTGTATCAAAGAATTAATAATAATAATAAAATTGGAGATCATCCATATGATTTTTGGTGTTCTTTCTCACTCATTTTTTTTCTTGGAATTAAGAATGTAACTGCTATGTAAAGTTGCAGAGTCAGAAAAAAACAAATTTCTTTGATTAGATTTTAATATTTTCAGAATGGCTTCTTGCTAACAGCATTTGAAAACAATACAAAGTTTTCACTACAAGTGATTCTTTTCAACTAATAATCAATATTATTTTTGAAAACTTTGACATTTTAGTCTGAGATATTCATTAGATAATAATCAATTGACTTATTGGCTAATGTTTGTCTTTGAATGCCAATTTTTTTTTGTTGTTTTTATGCTTTTGTAGTCCAAAATGTCAATAAAAGCAACATATTACAATCTTTGGCAAGTTTCTTATATCCAGGCCAAACAATGAACCCAAATTTATAATAACAGGTATTATAACTCCAGACAAGACCTAATCTTTTCTTTTAAGGTGGTCAGTCAAAATGAACACTTTGTTTTTACAGCAAGGTATAGGCAAATCAGAAATAAATGACTGTTGTTATTTTTGGAAAACAAAACCAAGTTATGCTCTTTGCATTTTTCTTCTATTAATTTAAAAATTCCCTTTATATTTAGTATTATTTACTCTGAGAATACCTGAATGAATCTTTAAACAAACAAACAAAAAAACCCTTACAATAATTCAATCAATCAATAAATATTTATTAAGTACCTACTATGTGCTAGGCACTGTGCTCAGTGCTAGAGATAAAAAAGAGACAAAAGATAGTAGGCCCTGCCTTCAAGGAGCTTACATTAAATTCTAAAGGGATGAGGGGGACAACAAACAAACAAACAAATAAATATGAAGCAAGTTATATATAGGAAAAATAGAAAATAATTGGCAGAAGGAAGACACTGGAAGTAAAAGAGACTGAGGAAGACTTCCTGGAGAAGGTGGAATTTTACTTGGTACTTTAAAGGAAGCCAGGAAACTCAGTAGTTGGAGCAGAGGAGGGAGAGCATTCCAGGCAGAGGATGATGAACAGAAAAAATGCCTGGAACCAAGAGATCAAATGTCTTGCTCCTGGAACAGTCAGGAGACCGTGTCACTGAATTGAAGCATACTAAAAAAAAATTGTATCACATTAATTTTAAAAAATAGTCTTCAATAGGCTGGAGGGCTGAGCGATGCACAGATACAAATGATCCCTCCTGCCTTCCACCCAGAAATTAGGAGATGTAGTCTATTCACATTAACCACATGGAGCTGGGGTATAATTTGCTTATCTGTCAAGAGTCAATTTCCTTAAATTTTACCAGCTTTAAGAATTGATACACTTGACAGTAAAAGTTTTGCTGGTTGGTAAAAATTTGCAACAGACCAAAGTGAATTCATGTTAGGGATGCCATTGGACTATCATTGGTTTTAGATAATCTCTGGGTCAAGAGGAAGGCAAATGAAAGCAATCTTGGGAGATGAGGCTTTGTCTTTCAGTGTTTTATTTTCTTCATTTATAAAGTGGGAGTGAGAATTCCAGTGGGTCTTCCCGGGATGCTAGGAGGAATAAATTACTGTGATTTTCAAGTACTAAATAAATGCTTGTTCATTAAATGAAAAACAGTGATTGCACTATTCAAGGATAGAACAAAGTGTCTTACTTAGGAAAAGCGTAAGAGCAGGACTCTTGACAATTAAAGATAGAGATCAATTTCCTTGTGGAGAAAGGGCTGCCTGAATAACGACACAGCTTCTAAAGGCATTTCCAGTAAAGTCAGTCAGTTTCGTATTTATGGAGTACCTACAGGATATAGAATAATGTACTATGTGCTGGCAATTTCATCTTGGATGAAACTGAATTTCTGCATTTTCTTCTATTTTTCTTCTGCAATTATTTCTATTTCTCTTACCAACTTTCTATGTGATGATAAGTCAAGTCTTAGGCAGAGTAGCTTGGTAGAGTACTAAGAAAATAGAGCAAAGACAACAACAAAAGCATCTCCACCTATCCTCATCTCTCCAAGCAGAGTTAAGCAGATGTCCGTTGATGTTTTGTAAAACATTTTGAGATCCTCAGATTAAAGCAAAAGCAGTTCCATTGAGGCTTCTCAGTGTTTGAAACTTACAAAAGTTTCTTGACAAGGAAAAAAAATTACAAGAGATTAAGAAAAGCCTCTTAAAAACTGAATATATGATTATAAGGGTGTATTTTGTGTGAAAATAAAAATAAATATGCCTAACCACAAAATAATTTATCATGTGAAATAAAAATGAACACTCACTGCATTGAAACTCATTCTCTTGTATGTAATTTGAAAAGATAGTTAACAAATAGTTTTACAAAGACTCTATTTCTATTATAATAAGTAATTGATGTAGACTTAACCATTTTGCCTGATGGATTTCAGAAGGAAGAGTGACAGTTGCTCACTGTACCATTATTGAAAAGCTGTATTCTGGATGATTTGTTTTTTGTAGTGTATTTTTTAAAGGCATTTGTGTGCTGCATGAAATGAGAAAACAATCTGCCCTTAAAAGAGCATTGTTACAACTGTTTTCTTGAAGCACTATATGCAATATTTTAAAAATAAAATTAGAGCCACAGCTCATCAAGATAGGTGAGTGGCAATATGGCCTAGGAAACAATCATGATGAAGGGCACAGAAGTCCAGGGATCACATACCGCCTTCATCAGTGAACTATGGTGTGACCCTGGGCAAGTCTTTTCACCTCTCTGTCCCAGTATCCAGATTTAGGAAAAAGGAGTAATAATTGGCACCTGCCTCAAAGGGATGTTATGAGGATTAATGAAATAATTTTTGAAAAGCAGTTTGAGCTCCTTGGAAGGAAGGCACTATGTAAGAACAAAGCCTTATTGTAATTATTATGTAGTACCTTTCAGCAAAGAATCTCAGAGCACTTCACAAAACATTAACTCATTAATCTTCCCAACACTCCTGTGTGAGGATACCATTATCCCCATGTTACAAAAGAGCTACAGGCAGAAGGTTAAATGACTTGCCTAAGATAATACCAGTGGTAAACATTTAAATAAAGAACAGGTTGCCAGAATCCTGGCTCACAGTCCGTTCTCTGTATCACTAGTTCATATGCCTTTTCATACATGGAAAGTCATCTGAAAAACCAGATAGGATGGCAAAGAACCAGGAGGTGTAAGGGCCAAAAAAGTGGCCAAGTTCATACTGATTAAAGAGGGGAAGATCACAATCTTCTTCTTAGCTGCCCTATTACAGAGAGGAAACAGAGGTAAGAAATAACCACAAAACCTAACCCCTTTCATTTTCTAAAGGCTTTTGCTCAAGTATTTTTCAACCCTCCTCTTTTAACCTGACACCTTTTGGGTTGTTCCTGTCTCTTTGCCAAAAAAACAACTCATCACTTTTGAATACAAAGGTAGCAGTTTAGCAACCAAAAGAATAATCTTAAAATACTTCATTCAAAAGAGCTTTTCCTTCCTAATACCATTTTTCCTGCTGAATCAAGTGAATGTGTAGCTCAGACAGGTGGTACTAATCCACCTCCTAAAGAGGAAAAGGAAGAATGCTAGCTATTTTACATATACTTAAGGAAAAAACATTTGGAAATACATGTATTACACCAAAAATATAAAATCTGAAGCCATTTCTATTTATATCTAATGTGTAAAATTTAGATTTGTACTTTAATGCATGCTTCATTGAGGTTATGGTCAAGGTGTAGAAATATTATACAAACAGATCAAGAACAGAAGTAATTTTTTTACAAATATTATCTCATTTGATCCTCACAACAACCCTAAGTGCTATTATTATCTCCATTTTCCATTTGAGAAAACTGAAGCAAACTGAGGTTAAGTGGCTTGCCCAGGGTCATACAGCTAGTAAATGTGTGAGGCTAGATTTGAATTCAGGTCTTCCTGATTCCAGGCCCAAAGCTTGATCCTGCCTCAGGTATCCATTAGTCCTGATTAAGCATTCATGAATAAATTATTAAATATACTATTTGTCTTAATCTGGAAGTCATCCCAAATTAGTGGCTAGTTTTTCCCCCCAGTGGCAACACATTTACTACATACGTTAAGCAAAAGTTATAAATTATTTGTAAGTTGATCTCTTAATTTTTTTGATAATGCACTCCTACTTAGGAAAAACATGTTAGCACATACCTCCAATACAGAGAACACGAGTTGGACCAGTGAATTCACTGGTATTGGGTATTCTTGGATTAGGAAATTTCTTCTACTTATGTATTCTTCTATCTATTCATGCTGCAATGTATAGTATTAGACAGTAACCTGGGACATCAAGGGAGTTAAGTGACTTGTTCAGAGTCTCACAGTCAGGACTTCAACCCAGCTCTTCCTGACTCAAAAGCCAATTTTCTGTTCACTGTACCATTTTGCCTCCCATTTTATTTATTAACTGTTCCCCCCCCCAAAAAAAAAAACCCCTGTCTGCTCCTGAGAGCAATGTTATTGTTCATTATTTACAAAAAATAAAATAAAATAAAATCCCTGTGTGTGTCCTAGGGGGTAGAGTAAGCTTCTAAATAAATAACTGGTTTGTAATGAATTATTCAGTTAATTTATTAATGTAGGTACCCAAGCAGGCAGAATTTTATTAGATAATTCTTTGAAAAATACAATGCAAAAAAAAATCAAATAATAAGCATATGTAAGTATAGCAGCTTTTCAGTAGGAGTCTTGTTTTTCTGCATGTATATATTTACCATACACACTACAAGAATAAGCAAAAGTGAATTGTCTTTGATTTCAACTTGGCAGAAGTCTTCTACTATAAATCCATTCCTCTTCACATAGTTTTGCTTAGTGGATGGCATTGTATCTTTGCTTACTCTTCACTTTTAGATATTCAATTATGTTTTTGCATGAGTGTGAGGAACAAGAAGTCAACTTTAGCTGGACCAGAGTAAAGGTTTGTGGATGCTATGTGATATCTGTCAAGATAGGTTGAGGCCTGATTGGGAAAGGCTTTAAAAGTCAAACATTAACTTCTTTCCTTCTGTCCTCCTTGCCTTCCTTCTTTCCCAAAATGAAAAGTGAAAATGACTCTTTGGTCACTCCCTTGAAGCATGGAGCCTGCCCCACCTTGAGCAATAGCAGCTGCATAGGCCCTTCTGTGCCTGCCTTGGTTGGACTTAAGTTGTTACTGCCCTAAGGAGGTCAAATGCAAGGTCAGGATGGGAAGTGATAAGATAGAGTGGGGTGGAATGTAGGACTGTAATCAATTAGTATGTATTATTTTGAAGATAAGACACTTGAGGGAAGGGTGGGATGTGACTTATCTTCTTGGCCTCTAAATAGTTGATCACACATCTCTGGGTGATACATGTCCCCTCTGGCTTTAGAGACAATGATCAAAGAAGATGAAGTACTAGGTATGTACTTTGAATCGTTAATCAAACTCCTAATATCTGTGTGATCCTGAGAAAGCCATTTAAAAAACAAACCTCTATTTACCTCAGTTTCCTCATTTGTAAAACTGGTATAATAAAGTACTATTTCACAAGATTGTTTTGAGGATCAAATAAGATAATATTTGCAAAGTGCATGATAGAATATGCCTGGTCACCATTCCTAGGAAACTGTGCACAAGTTTGATGGGGGAAGGGAGGGAGGTACGAGCCATGCAAATCAACTATTGATAAAGGACTTACAATGAAATATGATGAAGAGGAGTCAACTTAGATGTTGAGCCAGAAGAGCTGATGACTCAATGGGTTACAAAAGAGACCAATTTGTTCCTTCTTTTCTTTCTTTCCAGCTTCTAGGTAAGAGGACTTTTTAAAGCTGTACTCTGAGCTCAAAGGGGGCAATCAGCCCTTTTCTCACTTACCCTCCATATTCCTTTCTCCCCCAAGTTTCCACAAGATTAACTGTAACCAGGAATGGCTGGAATACTACATAATGGTGAGGGGGAAAGGACCCTACTATCTGTGTTACATTAGACAATTATGGGAGGAAAGCTTATCCACCATTAAATGACAGTCATTTGAAGCACTGTTATTTTTATCACTTTTGATAGCAATCATCAGAAGACATTATAGTGTAGACTATATTGAACTGATTTTAGAGTAAGATAATCTGGGCTCAAGTTTTGCCTCTGACAAATAGAAGCATGTGAGTAGAGACAAGTCCCTTAACCTCTCAGTATCCCAGGTAACTCTCTAATTAGTTAGGCAACAAGCATTTATTAAGCTTACTTATGTACTTAGGAAAGGTATGTGGCACAGTTAATCGAGCATGGGGCCATAGAGGTGTAGCAGCAAGCACCCCAACATCCCCAGGGTGACTGCCAACACAGGTTCTTAGATCTGCTTTTCAAAAGGAAAGCAACTCAAAATGGGTTAACAAGCTTACTTTAATCAAACAAACACACATTACCTAGTTCAGGGGGAAAAGGTCAGCACCCCAAACTTCAGTTACAGAACTTACAGATCAAACAGACAGGCTTCCAAACTGTCCACCCATTATATCAATACCAAATCACAGTTACCAGAGAGGGTTTTCAAACATCTGGGTTTTCAAAGCCGGGGGGCTCTCAACAACGGCTTCCCAGAGTCTCATCTGATCACATCACACAACATTTCTCAAAGTGAGCCCCAAAGCAAAGCCTCTCATCAGAGTTTATATAGCCTTCTCCTGGCTCAGAGAATGTAACAACCTTTTTGACCCACTGCCCAATCACAAAGTATCAAGGTGTGGACTTTCCTAAAAAACAAGCCTCCCACCACAGGCTCCAGGTGCACTTAAGCTAAGGGCAGGGAAGATCTTTAAATTTGCATTTCCATTACAAGAGGCAGGAACACCTGAGTATAAATCTGTTCTCTGATACATACTAGCAATATGACCCTGGGCAAGTCACTTCACCCTGTTTGCTTCATTTTCCTCATCTGTAAAATGAGCTGGAGAAGGAAATGGCAAGCCACTTCAGTATGTTTGCCAAGAAACTCCTAGTGGGGTCACAAAGAGTTAGATGTGACTGAAATGACTCACAACAACAATTATTTACTTACTATAAGAATCATAGATACAAAGGAAGGCAAAAGTAGTTCTTACTCTCAGAAAGTTTACACTCAAATGGGGAGACAACATATGATAATAATGTTTTAAGTTTTTTTTTTTTTTTACAAATGAAGAAACTGAGGCAAACAGGGTGAAGTGACTTACCCGGGGTCACACAGCTAGTAAGTGTCTGAGGCCAGATTTAAACTCAGGTGTTTGTCACTCTAGGCCCAGTCCTCTATCCACTGAGCCAGTTAGCTGGACTATGATGACAATAATAACTAATATTTATATAGCACTTACTACATTCCCAGCACTCTGCTAAATGCTTTATAACTGCTATCTCATTTGTTCATCACAACAGGTGTTGTTATTATCTCTACTTTGTAAATGAGGAAAGTGAGGCAAATAGAAGTTAAGTGACCTGCCTGAGTCCCCACAATTAGTATATCTGAGGCTGAACTCAGGTCTTCCTGACTTCAGATCCAAAACATGTTGGTGTCTTTTGCCACCTCACTGCTGTGTAAATAATTAGGTTTGTCACACACACACACACACACACACACACACACACACACACACACACACACACATTGTAGAGGAGGGGTAGAGCCAAGATAGTGGAGTAGAAATAGGACTTCCTCTCGGCTCCTGCTTCCACCTCCTCCAATCCATGTAAAAAAGGATTCTAAACAAACTTTGGAGCCACAGAACCTACAAAATGACAGAGAGAAGCTAAATCCCCGCTAAAGTCAATCTGACAGACCAGCAGGAAGGGGCCAGAGCAGTTCTCTGGGAACTGAGCCCAGCCCCATGTGAGCTGGAGGTTTTAGCCTCAGGGTGGCCACAACCAGCCACCAGCTGGAGGGACTTCAGATTACCAGCAGCTGTGGCAGTTTCCAGAATTATCAACTATCAATTATCAACTATAGATGCTAAGGCCAAAGTCAGTGCAGTGTGGTCTTTGGGAACCAGGAATCTGGGAGTGTGGTCTGGCCTTTGCTCCCTGGAGGGAGAAGCAGCTGAGGTGTGGTGGCTGTGCGGCCACCCACCATGTAGCTGCTTCAGAGCTCCTGGCCTGCAGATTGTAGGGGGCCAAGCAACCAGTGTGTGGGGTAATTGCTCTTGCTTTAACCTGATTGGATATGGATCACTGTCTAGGGTAGAGGTCCTGGGATGCATTACAAGTGTGCCAGAGCATGTGGAGGCTTCAGAGAGAGCAGCCAACTAATAGCTCCAGCATCCGAGAAACCCCAGAAATTGGGACAAAGCTCCCCTCTCTGGTAGCAGAGTTCTACTGTGGCAAAAAGCTCAAAAGTCAAGTAATTGAGTGGCAACATGATCAAGCAAAGGAAGCAAAGCAAGCACAGGAATCCAACATTAGACTCCTATTTGGGGGACAAAAAGTATCAAAGCATGGAACAGGAGGAAGACAATGACGTCAGAACTCCTGCACCAAAAGCTTCCAAGAAAAATATGAGCTGGTTATAGGCCATAGAGGAGCTTAAGAAGGATTTTGAAAACCAAATAAGAGGAGAGGAAAAATTGGGAAGAAAAATGAGAATGATGCAAGAAAATTATGAAATGAATGTCAACAACCTGACTGAAGAAAATAACACCTCAAAAAATAGACAAACTCAAATGGCAAAGGAGGCTCAAAAAGCCAATGAGGAGAAGAATGCCTTAAAAAACCGAATTTAACAGATGGAAAAAGAATCTCAAAAATTCACTGAAGACAATCATTCCTTCAGAATTAGATTGGAGCAAATGGAAGCTAGTGACTTTATGAGAAATCAAGATACTATTAAACAGATTCAAAAAAATGAAAAAATAGAAGACAATGTGAAATATCTCATTGGAAAAATCACTGACTTGGAAAATAGATCCAAGATCATTTAAAAATTATTGGACTACCTGAAAGCCATGATCAAAAAAAGAACCTAGAAATCATCCTTCAAGAAATTCTCAAGGAAAATTGCCTTGATGTTTTAGAACCAGAGGGCAAAATAGAGGTTGAAAAAATCTACCAATCGCCTCCTGAAAAGTATCCCAAAAAGAAAACTCCTAGGAATATTATAGCCAGATGCTGGAGTTCCTAGATCAAGGAGAAAATATTACAAGCAGCCAAGAAGAAACAGTTTGAATATTGCAGGATAACACAAGATCTGGCAGCTTCTACACTGAGGGATCTAAGGGCTTAGAATATAACAGCTTTGCACTATAGCTCTAATTACATTTAGATTCTTAAATTTTCATTTCTAACTCCATCTCAGAAGTAGACTTGAATTTAGTGGTAGAGCTCACAAAATAAAAGCTAGAAACCTGAGCTACTGAACAGGTTAAGGTATAAGTGATCTATTCTACTGTATATATTCATTGAAGTGATGTAGTTTCCTCACCTGGATCATTTTCTTAAATATTTTACCCAACCAAAATGAATAGGTCAAAGACAGAAAATACCCACAGTAACAGATTTTAGGGACATGCAAAATATCATTGAAAATTAAACTGGTTGGGGCAGCTAGGTGATGCAGTGAGTGAAGCACCAGCCCCGGAGTCAGGAGTTCCTGAGTTCAAATATGTCCTCAGACACTTAACACAAAAACTAGCCATATAACCTTGGGCAAGTCACTTAACCCCAACTGCCCTCCAAAAAGCAAAAAAAAAAAAAAAAGAAAGCAAAGAAAATCAAACTGGTTTTGCATGAAATAATTCCTCTATATCTAACACAATCATAAGAATTTTAGAAGTTGAATATATCAAGATAAATAATGAAAGTGAGTTGTAGCAGATGAGAAGCTATAGGACTTTATGAAAAGCATGATAGGAACTTGAAATAGCAGTATTTCCTCTTCTAGAAAATTAACCTTGTATGAAAGGCTAAATGCTATTACTGCCAAAAAAAAAAAATAGCATCCTGGATGTTTCTGAAGTGCTACATACATATCTTACCTTAAAGAATAATGTTTTGTAATATATCTGTATTATCAGCTGACACTAGTAACACTGTGCTTATTAGCATATTTACCATCACTACCCACCATCCCCACCCCACTTTTTTGAACATCATTTTCTCCCTAAAATGGAAGGGAAGGTGAAATTAATGGGAATATATGTCCCTGTTGTATCCTTAGGAACTTTTATCAAACATTGAAATTCTTGCCTCCATAGTAAAAAAAAACCCAATAGCTAGTAATAGTTCAATGGGATCTAGATCACATACATTTAAACAATTGTTGAGTGCCATGCATGGTAGGGGAGAGAAAGAAGAATTTTTTAAATGGTCTTTCCTTCCAGTTTACAAGCAAATGGGACAGGTATAACATGTAGTCAAGTAAACATATAGAAGAGGCAGCATGTAGTAGTGGTATGATAAAAAGAATACAGTGATTGAATAGAAGTACAAAGAAAGCGTTTTGAGAATTGAGAAGTAAGAGATCTCTTCCCCCTGAGTGGATATAGAGAAGCCTTGTAAATGAAGTGGGATTTTAGCTGAGATTTGATGGTTCAATATGGAGGAATGAATGTTTCAGGAAGAGGGAAGGTCATGAATAGACTTGGAAGTAGGAAAAAAAAAGCCAGACATGCCCAGAGAATGGGGAGCAGTCCAAGACAGTTTAGGGTGAAGGAGAATGCTGAGATAAGGCTAGAAAGGTAATAACAACACTAGAAAATTTGAGGTCATAAATTCTGTTTGCAGATGTGCTGGTTCAGTTAGAAGTCTTACTTCTCTTATCCATTTACTTATGACCGTGGTTCTCAAACATTTTTTTTCTCCATGACACCAAATAAATATTTGCCATAAAGAATTCTCATACATTGCCAAAGAGTCAGGAGACATACTTAAGCAGGTTATTCCAAGTCAGTTCCATATAATTCCCAGTACTACTAGCCAAAACTAGGGCACCACAGTATACCCTTTGAGAAGCTCTGACTTATGAGGTAGAATACTAAACTTCCACCTGAGGATCACTTAGTGTCTTGTCTTACTATGTCATTCACAGAGAAGCAGAAACAATTTCTCACTCTTAGACTCCTGCCTGGTTTAAAGGTAGCTAAAACACCTTTGATTCATGGGGAAGTAGGGGGAGGGGGAAGAGTTTTACTGGGTAGCTAATGCGTGTACAGATGATTATGATCCAATTTCTCCACAGAGTTTAAGATAAACTTGGGAAATTAGTAGCCCAACACCTCCTAACCCAAAAAAAGGTATCCTGAAGATAGAAACAAGGGAGAAGTAGGAGTAGGAAGAGGGTCAGTGTATGTTATGTCATGTTGGTTCTTGGACAAAATACCTTAGGATAAGGAATATACCTGCCTAGATGCAAAGGAATTTAGATGAGGTATTTGATTTTTTGTTTGTTTGCTTTTTAATGGACGAGGGGTCATGGCTAGGTGAACCACTATGGAAAGCTTTGTGATTTCTGTAAATCCACAGAAGAAGGACAAGTTCCAAACCATAGAGATTTGCATAAAGTGGATAGATAGATAGGAAGCAATATCCAAGGGAGCAGGCCAGGTTAAGAATCTAGGAACTGAGGAAAGTCAAGATGAACCAAGTAGTTGGCAGGTTCCCTGGTGGGTAGAAAGGGGATTTCATTTTGAAGTCTAGCAGAAATGGATACCACAAAATAATTATGATCATTAATCTAAGGAGAGAGTCTGTTCTCTGTTCTAGTTTTATGCACTTTGCTTAGTATGAACAGAAAAAAGGCTAGCAAGGATGTTTATATCCAAAATGAGGCTAGACATTGCAAATATCAATAACCATTGACTGGAGCACCAAAAGACTGAAAAGTCTCTTGGAATATTGCAAAAACAGATGAGCCCTATCCTAGTCAATGCCAAAGAGCCTGTTGTTCCCTTAGTTTAACCATTTTATTAATCTGGAAAAAAACAAGGCATTATTCTTAGATAAGATACTGTTGGAAACATGGCTACTGTTTCAAGGAGGCAGAACAAAATGGAGAAAATGTTGAGTTTTTTCTTGACTTTTTTCTCAAAATGTATATAGCATGAAAGATAGAAGAGGGAAAATGTGAGTTAATAGAGTTAGAAGATTTCTTAATATCTGAATTTAGAAGAATTTAATCTCAACTAAAATCTTTTGTTCATAAATTCCATGCTGTTGTGGCCACATTTTCTAAAATGGTACATGCTTAGGACTTCTGCATGTCAATCTAAGTATTTGCTGGTGGGATCGCATTTATTCAATCTATAGATGTTACTGAAAGAACATACACCTTAGTGGGCAGAATTTGTCTCTTCCCTCCTCCATCTGTAGCTCTGGTCTAAAAATATAAACTTGGGGCAAATGCATATCAATGACATATGGCTTGTTAAAGGGAAAAAAACTGCCTATGTAAACTCTCTCTGATGCTACTAAGTTGCTTTAACAAAGAGAAATCAAATGGCACAGCAATAAACTTATAGCCAGTTTGGATGTTGGATGGAGCCAAAAATCACAGCCACCAAGCAAAATATATGTTCATCTATCACTGACATGATGTCACAGATTTCCTTTTAAATGCCATCACAAGATGGATTATTTTTTTTTGAAATTCTGAAAAAGTCAGGATACTATTTAAAGACAAATAGTTTATATTATTATAAAGCATTTCAGTAAAATCTGTCTCTTTTAAATTCATTTAGTCCCAAGGCCTCTGATACTGTCTCTGGAGACAGCTAAGTGGCACAATATATACAGTGTGGATCTGGAATCAGGAAGACCTGAGTTCAAATTTGGTCTCAGATGCTTATCTGGATCAGTCACTTAAACTCTGTTTGCCTCATTTTATTCAACTGTAGAAGAAAGATAATAATAGCACCTATCTCTCAGAGTTATTGTAAGGATCAAATAAAATAATATTGCTCCAAAAACTTAGAACAAAGCCTGGCCCATGGTAGGTGCTATATAAATGTTTATCTCCCTCCCCCAAACTCAACAAAGCTGTAATTTCAATATGCAGACACTCTCTAGTGGTGTAAACTATACCCCATCTATGCCTTCTTCTCTTGTGTAAGGCACTCTTAATGATGTCTTCCTGTCCATCTTCCTCTAACTTATCAGAGCATAATAAGATCATAGATTTGGAGCTAACAGGGAACTTAGAAGTCACTGAGTTTACCTCTCTTCATTTTACTGGAGATTCATGTTAAATGACTTGTATGAGTCATGTAGATAGTAAACTTTGAAGGCTAAATTTGAACTCAGATCCTCCTGACTTCAGGTTCAATGCCCTATTTATTATATCTTGCTGCCTCTCAAAACTTCCTAAAGGTCCTCTTCTAAGTCTCTTAGTATCATAAAGATAAATCAATTATCAAGAATTTATCACATGCCAAGCACAACTGGGCAAATTTCAGGGGGTTCAAGAACAAAAGGGAAATAGTTATTATCTTTAAGGAAATTTAATTTTAACATAAGATATAATAATATAATATAATACATATATGTATATGCATATGTAATAGGTATGAAATTATTACAGGTCAGTTTGGGGGAGTCTACTAGCAGCTGGAGAGATAAGAAAAGGTTTCATATAGAAGATGGTGCTTAAGATGAATCTAGAATAAAACCTGGAATTCTAAGAGGCTGAATGCCTTCTGGGCAAGGGGGACAACCAGCCCCAAATGTAAAGAGACAAGTGCTGGAACTTTGCATGGAAGAAATAGCAGTAGGTCCATGTGGCTATGTAACTAAATGAATTGAGGGGATTGATGTATAAGAAGACTAGAAAGGCAGAAAGTAGCCAGGTTGTAAAGAGATTTAATACAAAGATCCTAGAGATAATACAAAGTCACTGGAGATTATTAGAAAAGGAACGGGCTGATCAGATCTTCACTGCAGGAAAATCATATTACTAGCAGTATGGAGTGAAGGATGGATTGGAGTGGGAAGACATTTGAGGCAAGGATTCCAAATGAGAGTCTTTTTTAACAGTCTGGGCAAGAGATAACAAAGACCTCAACTAAGAGGTGATATATGTGAGAGAAATTTTGAAAGAAATAAGATTTGGCAACTGACTAGATATGTGGAGTGAGAATAAAGAGTTGAGAATAACAGGTTATGAACCTGAGTAATTAAAAGGCTGATGGTGCCCATAACATTTTTTTTTTTTTTGCTTTTTGGAGGGTGATTGGGGTTAAGTGACTTGCCCAAAGTCACACAGCTAGTAATTGTGTCAAATGTCTGAATGTTCAAATTTGAACTCAGGTCCTCCTGACTCCAGGGGCAGTACTCTATTCACTGTGCCACCTAGCTGCCCCTACCCATAACATTAATGGAGAAATTTGGGAGAGGGTAGGGTTTAGTAGGAAAGATGATGAGTTCTGTTTTAAAAAGGTTGAATTTAAGACATGGAGACATCCGGTTTGAAATGTGTAGTAGGCAATTCACGATGCAAGACTCTCAAGGGAGAGAAGACACTAAATATGTCGATCTGGGAATCATCTGCATAGAACTGGTAATTGAACTCATGGGAGCTGATAAATTCATCAAGTGAAAAAAAGGGCCCCAGACAGAGCCTTAGGGTACAGTACCATTTAGTTGCTGTGATATGATGAATTAGCAAAGACTCTGAGAAGGAGCAGTCAGGTAGTAAAAGAAAAAGACAAGAACAGTGTCATGAAGATCCACAGAATAAAGAATATCCAGGAGCAGAGGATATCCAACAGTGCCAAATGCAGCAGAGAGATCAAGACAGATGGAGATCCAGAAGAGGTCGCTATATTTGACAATTAAGGAATCATTGGTCACTTTGGAGACACCCATTTCAGATAAGTGATGAGATCAGAAGCCAGGGTGCAAAACCATCAGGAAGAAAGTGAGAATATGGAGGGAAAGTAGAAGAACTTAGTGTAGGATTTTTCAATGAGTTTGACTGAGAAAGTGGAGATATAGAGGACAAGAGTACGGATGGTAGGATGAAGTGAGGATTTTTGGAAAGGCATGGGAGAATTGGGATGTTTGTAGGCAGCAGGGCAGTAACTAGTAAATAAGATGTCAATGCATCATGTAAGCTGTTATCTCTCAATTTTCCAGTTATACAACTCTCTGATGCTACCTTACACCTCTTGTGTACAATTCATCCTTGGTAATATGTCACATCCCATTTATATACAGCATGCAATGCCCTATTACCCTTTGTATCTGAGTTAAATAATAATCACTGTAGAAAAAGAAAATAGGCATAGCTATGTGGTACAGCTGCGCCCGGAGTCAGTAAGATCTGAGTTCAAATTTGGTCTCAGATGCTTACCATTTACATGACGTGGGCAAGTCACTTAAATTAATTGCCTCTGTTTCCTCATGTTGTGAGGTTCAACTGAGATAATAATTGTAAAGGACTTGGCTTTATATTCCTAGTGTATAGCAACACTGTATAAATGTTAAATTATTGTTATTTATTAGCAAAGTATTCACCTTTAGAGAAGAATATATTACAGTGGATAGAGTTCTGGACTTGGAATCAGGAAGAAAGAGTTGAATTTGACCCTGGGCAAATCAGTTTTACTTTCCGAGCTTCTATTTCTTCAGTAAAATTAAGCTATTGGTAGCACTTAATTTCCTAGGGTTATTGTGTGACTGAATTTAAATGGTATTTTAAAAATAACTATGATATGCCGAATTCTGTGCTAGACACTAAGGATACAAGCACCAAAAGTGAAATACTCCCTGACTCTAAGGAGTTTATCGTTTACTTGAATGCCAAAATGAGATAATGCATATAAAGTGCTTTATATACCTTAAAAGTTTTATTATTTGACTTATTTACTTCCTCATATACATATTATGCATAGAAGACTGAAGGAAAAGGGAGAGAGACAGAGACAGAGAGAGAGAAAAAGAGAGAGGGAGGGAGGGAAGAAGGGAGGGAGAGAGAGAGAGAGAGAGAGAGAGAGAGAGAGAGAGAGAGAGAGAGAGAGAGAGAGGGAGGGAGGGAGGGAGGGAGGGAGAGAGGGAGAGGGAGAGGGAAAGGGAGAGGGGTTCATATGCCCTCTAGCAAAACTACATTCTAATTTTCATTTCATCTGTGAACTATATAAAAATCATCCAAATTAAAGAAAAAAATCCTTGCTGGCTATAGTTATACAAATAACTTCTTTACTACTCATTAATACAAGAACCTCAGGAATGAACTCTTCAGTAACAATCCTAAACTTTAATCAAAACCAAAAAGCCAGGTCGAGTGTTCCAATGTTCCTATGTTCTCAGTTGTTGCAACTGAAAAAAAAAAAAAACTTGAAAATCGGATATAGGATTTCAAAAATACTTCCTCTTATTAAAATATATTAGTCCACAAACTTATGACAACACAAAGAATCAAGCCTCTATAGGCACTAACACATGTGTTACAAACTTCTGAGGATGTAAGAAATCATTGCAGCTTTTATCTCAAGTGAGTCATTCAACTAAGATCATATATAGGCACCTGGCAGTTCATTTCATTCATTTACAATGTAGAACAGCTCCAATAATGACTGAACAGTTTAAAATTATTTCAATGTCCAAAAACCATTGTAAAAGCCCTTCTAGCAAGCAAAATCAGATGGAAGAGCAAACCCGCTGAAATATGTACAGACTAAGTCAAGTGATGCTAATGCCCCTAATTCAACAGGTGCTAATGTGAAAATAATGATTAAACAGCTGGTCTGGCCTTCAATTTTTTTTCTTAATGTGAATCTAAACAGTTCTGCAGTATGGATAGGTTAATATCTAATATCAAGAGGACCAAAATAACCTTCTTTTTTGAATACCTATTCTTTAACATTTACAACCCGTCCTCAATTTTAACGACCCTTTACATCTACCTCCCACAAGCTTAGTGCCATTATTCCTTGTGATCTAAGAATGTGCTAAAAAAATGGAAACACCCCAAATTAATTTCAAATGAATTGTTCAGCTGCTTATTACTTGATATTTTCAGTGAAGTAATCAGGTTTGTTTTTTTTCACATCCTGGCCTTTTCCTAATTCACCAAAAAAAAAAGTCACTTTCATTGTATCACAATATCACTTTTTACTTTCTACTTATGGAATCAATATACATGATTAACTTAGAATGTAAACTACTTGAAGGCAGAAGCTATTTTGTATTTTGACACAAAGACTATTTGTCTTTATATCTTCAAGGAGTAATTTACTAAATGTTTGTTGAGTTAAAAAGACAATTTAATGGATACACATTATACTTTTTTCACTGGGGATATTTATCAGAGACAGCTTGCACAAATGTTGCAAAAACCAACCTGCATTCAACTGAGGAACTTAGTGCAAATGGGAGTTTCAGGAATTAAGACACTTAGATACTTAGTATAATTTACTTGAAGCAAGGCAGGGTACGGATGTTGGCTTATCCTAAGAACTAGGTTTGTCCAAAGAACTTAGGAGTAATAAAGATCAATGATACTCATTGAATGGAACATTTATTTAAACTTCATATAGACCAACTGAATTAACAGTTCAATTTGGTCAAAATGATCAGATTAGGCACTCCATTCAGAATTTAGACTTACTAACAAACCCTTAACTTATTCAGTTTTTAAAATCTGGTAAATTTCTTGTGAAGTGTTTAACTAGAGGATTTTTAAAAAAGGCTTATTGTCAGAATAATAGCAAAATACTGTTGAGTGGTCTTTTAAGGAGGTCTGGAATTCGCAGAAAGCAAATCCTGTGCTAGAGAAGCTACCCATTTGGCAGAAACTTGTTTGTTGTGCTTACACTGTTTATAGCTTCCATTTCTTGGTATTAGAAGGATTATTGCAATTCCCAGGATTTTTTCCCACTATTATCTCATGCTTTTCTTCAATGGAATGTTGAAATTTTTGCATGTTCCATTTATGAATTTCTATTTTTTAAAGCGTGTTCCTTTAATAATCATAACCTTGGGATCAGCCAGAAATGTTTCCTTGACACAGTGTTTGCTACCAGGGCTTAATGACTGATGCTAGTCTTCGTTGTTTGAACAAGGTGTTAATCTTTTTATAATAGCCTAGAATCTAGGTTGACTGCAATCAGGTATTGCTCTTATCATTTAGTGATACCATTTATTACAGTAATGTTCCCATCCCTTAAAGATTCTGGAAGGAACTTAGAAGTAGTGTGTGCCTGGGTGTGTGTTAAACCACTCACACATGCAAGTGAACATATGTGTAAAGCACAAAAATTTCCACAAAAGTAAAGTAGGGTTTCAAAGCAAACAATAAAGCCAGAAAATTTATGAAGGAAATGAGTGTGTGTGTGTGTGTGTGTGTGTGTGTGTTTGTACTCTGTAAACCTGGATTGATTTCACAAAAAAACTCAAGACTTGGAAAGACTTTTGTGATCATATAATCCACCTTTTTCCTTCATACAAGAATTCTCTAAAATCTCTTTCACAGGTAGTCATCCAATCTCTTGCTTGAATACTTCCAATGATGGGAAACTCACTACTTCAGAAGGTAAAGCAAACATTATTCTTTTGAACCCTAATCATTAAAAATTTCTTCCTCATATTGAATGGAACTGTTGCCGCCCCTCTCTCCCCTTCTTTCTTTGGTTAGTAGGCTCTGCAGTTCCAAAGAATGTACTTCAGGATACACTTTCTAGTCTCTTTACCACTGTGGTCACAACTAATCTTTGGGTTGTCAGTTAAGAAAATTTCATTAAGAGATTAAGACAACCTCTTTTAAAGCATATTCTGAGAGTATATTCTGTTCTAGGTGTCTTCTAATCCATGTATAATGTGAGGGGAGGGGAGGGATGTAAAACTTTCCCTGTTCTAGATATTCATCAAGTAATTTTCCACTTTGTTATGACAACCCAATGCAACTTCCTTACACTTATTTCAATCTTACTACTTCTATTAGTCAAAAATGTAGGTAATTCTACTTGTCCACAAGGCATTTAAAAAAAATAAGTTAAAGAGGGTGTTAAGATAAGACAGAGTGTTAACCTGACCTGAAGCTCAGTTAACACCTATCTTATCTATAATATCCAGGACCAGTAATGTCTTTTGTCTTCAATCTGTCACTTTAATCATCATTTACACACAAGCTCAGCTGTCAATCATGTATAAATCCAGGGGTCATCATGATTAGATACTAATTAACAATTTTGGCTGGAAACATAACATTCCACTTAGATGCAATTGTTTTTGATGAAATATTTTGTAGGGCAAAACCAGTTATCTTGATAAGAACCTAATGCCCAAGCTCTATGCAAATGTCAGTGCTGACAGTAGCTGTCCATGACCAGAAAGGCCAATAAATAACCACCCATGCATGCATAAAGACCCTCCTATGGCTTGCAGCTGCAGTAGTCACAATTTGCCAAGCTGGACTGTTGATTGAGGTTCTGTCAGCCTGATACCTTTACTCAAATTTGGCCATCTTACCTCTGATTGATATTCATAAGCATGCTCTATTTGCTGCTACACTTTCCCAGCTCTCCCCAGCCAAACCATGACCTTTGCTATTGTGGATCCACAATTCTTTGAAGTATAGCTATTGTTTTCTGTCTACCTGCTTATGGACACCCACTTGGATGGCAATTTGTTGGAAATTCTACCGTCATCCATTTTTTCCAAGATGTAGGCTATAGAACCTCATTTTTAGTGATTCCATTTTACTGTTGTACATTCATTTTGATTTATTTATTATTGTGAAGGAGTGAGGTGTGACTATGGAAAATTAGATAACATGTTTATCTTACTTGAGTTTATAATGAAACTTACACCACATTGGTTAAAACTCTTCTTCAAAGTCCCAAATAACATTTCATTGCTAATTTGCTTGTCTTATTCCATGCACATTAGTGCACCATCAAATATTCTTAAGAATTCATAGGATTTAGAGAAAGGAAAGGATCTTAAATTTCCTAAAATCTATCCATATCATTTTAAAGAAGAGGAAACTGAGGAACGGAAGTCTGATTTGGCTAAAGTTTGGTAGCTAGGTGGTATAGTGGAAAGGGCACTGCATTTGGATTTAGGAAGGTCTGGCTTCAACACTTATTAGCTAAGTAATCCTGGCCAAGTCACTTAAGCTATTTCAATGTCAGTTTCCTCATCTGTAAAATGCAGATAAAACTTACCTAACAGAGGGTTTTTTTTTAAATAATTAAATTAGAAATACAAAGTGACTTACAAACTTTTAACTGCTATATTGAAATGTCTGAAATGTCTTATTAATGATTTTAAATCCCACTAAGGCTTTTAGGACACCATGTATAGCTCTTTCTACTTCTTCACACATCATAAATAGCACAATTTAGTCATAGTTATCAGTGGCAGAGTGGCAGTCTGGAAGTAGCTGTGGGGAATAAAGAATATGATGATTCTTTCCACTATCCCAGTGTAGTTTGTATGAATGCTGAGATATGGACACATAAAAAGGAACAGCTAATGATGGAAAGGATGGCAAATAATCATGTCTCTTCAGAATGATACACAAGTTTCTATGAGTTCCAGAATATTAAAAGTATTTGAGAGGGAGTTTTGAAAAGTAGAATGGGATGTTCTTAGGGAGCCCATTGGAAAGGTAAAGCAGAGGATAGGGACTAGGGAGGAACAGGAGGGAGAATTTAGGGACAGATATTAGGGAATTATCACCTCTGGATCCCAGGTATTAAAGAGAGGAAATGAATATTTTCTTGTTATTTGACAAGAGAAGTACTAAGTGTAGTTAGGAGGAAGTAGAAACCAAGGATACAGGATAACAGAAAGACCATGGGATTGTAGGTTTAAGGTTAATGGGGACCTTCTCATTTATCTAGTCTAGCCCTTTTATTGTATAGATGAGGAAATTGCAACTCTTCAGAGTTTAAATGACTTCCCCAAGGTCATGTAAGTTGAATATACAGAGCTAAAACTTTAACCCAGGAACTGTCTCTAAATCCAGTCTTATTTCTCATTAAATTGGCTCTTAGCTTCTAATTATAATTCTGATGTGAAGCTGTCTCAGCTGATGGAGACATTCACTTAAATGGCATTCCTTTGACAAGAGCTAGGGTTGAGAAAGTCAGTGGTCATGGTGACTGACAAAGCTATTTGGCAAAGGAGTTTTATGCAATTGCTATTTCTACACTTTGCATCTCCAAGCTTTCTGGTTTTTACCTTCAAAATATCTAATCAAACAGATTTATTTCAAACTGCATATCCTCTCATATTGAGGAGGCGATTTGTAGTCAGAACATCTCATGACTGGTTGTCAATAGAATATATGTAAATGATACAGGAAGCAACAATTTGAATTCCAAAACCCTGAACTTAATAAACTCAGTGTTTGACTTGTGTTTTAAGCAAGGGAATACAGATACATTTCATGGATTAAATTTTTCTGAGATATTTTTACAAGATAGCAAAGAGGGTAAGATACCAAAAGAATGGGAACAGGGATGGGAATCATAGTACTCATAATAGCACATATATATATTATATATATATATATATAGGGAGAGAGACATATATAGATATATATCATATCATATCATATCATATCATATCATATCATATCATATCATATCATATCATAATACTCCCCAAAATGCAGCTGGTAAAACATCAATACCTATGAAACTATATCAAGGATAATACAGGAAATCAGGTTTTATATCTTTTCAGGGTTCCTACAACTACTCCTTCATGTAAGGTAGATTGACAACATGCTTTGTTAACCTCTTTTTAATCTGAGTCATTTTGGGCACTCCCATGTATATAAACAAATGTGCATGGGGTGAAATATTTTGGTCCAAAAGATGCAGTTCATTTGGAAATTCTGGAGTCATGGATTCAAATTTCAGATCATTCTCGAGCCTCTCTGAGACTCATTTTATTCATATATAAAAGAAAGTAATAGTTATATCCCTTACTTCACAAAGGTTTTGTGAATAAAGTACTATTTAAAATCAAATGTATTATATAAAGGTGAGTTTGTTTTATTCTTTTTATAAATGAAAATAAAAGAATTAGATGTTTGCTGTGTGCCAAGTATATGAATGACTACCTGTATTAGCCTACAAATTTAAATGGCCTCTCTACTTACTTTCTGTGATTTAAAACTTCTCATTATTAGAATTATCCGAAATTAAGTTTCAAGTATTTACCATTAACAAAAAATGCTAACGTGCGTTTGAAGAGTGTGCTAATTATTATCATCATAAATGACCTTTAACGCTGAAAATTGGGCATTCAATATGTGGTCAAATCAGTAGTAAAATTGTTGATGATTACTTGACTGTACAATACAAAGTACAATAACAAATAACCTTGACATATGAACAAGTAAAAACTTTAATTTTGTTAAATAAAGATTGGTTATAAGGTATTTATAAAAAGAAGTACAGAGAATTAAGGTTAAGGAAAGGATCAATACCAATTACTGAAAAGCAAGGTCAATCTCTATGAACTATTTCACAAGGAAAAGAATGTCCTAGGTCACTCATTACTTACATCTCTGCCCACAATTCCTCATGCCATCTTTACTTCTGTTACTACTTGCTATATAATCAGTGTCTGGAGAAGGTAAAGAAAAAGAAACAAGGAGATGAGGAGGAGGAAGAGCTGAGTCATCAAGCAAAGAGTAAAAAGAATAGTCTCTTTTCTTCTGGCTGTCTAGCACTATGACAACTTAGTAGTTGAAAATGAGAAATATAGTAGTTAAGATAAAAGGGAAAACTGATTGCCCCTATAATTGAATCTTTTTTTTTTAGCAGAGAAAAAATCAGCTAGGTCATAGAATTGGAGCAAAAAGGAAACTTGAGATCATTTATTCCATCCAACTCCCTCAGTTTATATATAAGGGAATTTAAATGAATGGAGTGATATGTCTAGAGATGGAAGGGACCTTGCAGGAAGGGAAATGACTTACCGAAGGTCACATAGATGGTAAATTGCAGAATTGGGATTCAAACCCTCATCCTATGATGTCAAATCAGTTATTGTTTCTCTGTTACAATGAATGATATGTTTCTCTCAAGAGTATATTCTACAAGTGCCTTCATAATTCAGTGATCAGAGCCAGTAGGATGGCTTTTGTATTTAATATAAGGAAATGCTCTTGTTAGATTTATAACTACTGAATCATCATGGTGCTTTGCATATCTGTCCTGCTTTCCATTAACAGATCTATAAGCAGTAATGTAAAGCATTATAGGCTATTATCTTCCAAGTGTTATAAAACAGACATAAAACATCAATCCAAGAGGCAGCTTGGTGACAGATAGAGTTAGGCTTTGAAGTCAGGAAGACATGGATTCGAATTTCATATAAGGTACATAATACCTGTATGATCCTGGGCAAGTTATTGTACCTCTTAGATGTCAAGAAGATCTCTAAGAGTATCTGTTGCAGAGCAGTATGATAGCGACAATTGTCTTCCCTGGGGGTTTTCTATGTCAATGAAATCATAAGTATAAACCAGGGGTGGGGAGCCTGTGGTCTTGAGGCCACATGTGAACCTTTAGGCCCAACTTGAAGTTTGGATTCAAAAGGCTGCACTTGAGGATCTAGAGGACCACATGTGGCCTCGAGGCTGCAGGTTCCCCACCCCTGGTATAAACAACAAACAAACAAACAAAAAAATACCATAAAATAACATATTTATTTATGTGAAATAATCAGGGTCGAGTGACTTGCCCAGGGTCATACACCTAGTAAGTGTCTAGTATCTAAGGTTAGCTTTGACTCAGGTCCTCCTGACTCCAGGGCTGCTGCTCTATCCACTATGCCATCTAGCTGCCCTAAAATAATATATTTAGAGCTTATGTCTCCTCACCTCAACTCAAAACAATATCTAACTCTTACCATCAGTAATGGTCTCAACCTGGTCTCCAATTCCCCAGAAGTCTTCCTTCCTCCCTCTAGCACGGATTAGCCCTGCTGCCTAGCTACAGATTCCTTACTCTCCACCACCACCACCACCCCAATCCCTGGTCCTTCTAGACTCATAAAAATCCACTAGAATTTACTGGCTTGAGAGAATGCCCAGTACACCTCCAGAACCCCAGAAGATTCTGTCTGGGTCCCAGAGACCTGAATTTTTTCCTGACTGGCCTTCATGTCCTAAATATGTCCCTCAATTAAACTGGATTGCTTTAATGTCTTTTCTGGGTGTTCTGTGTTTCTTTGTATAGGATTTTGGCATTCTAAGTATTCCTAAGTCTGCATTAAATAAAGCTGCAAAGGAATAAAAAGATGAACTAGTAACTAATTTGGGGGCATTCTCTGCATTCTTTCTAACAGTGATGTAAACCTCTGGAACCCTGATTCCTGCTGGTATGATGTTCTGTCATTTTATCCCTATCAACATTTAAATGAGAGTTCACCTGAAATACACCATTTGCTTTTCTTAACAAATATTAGTACATATTTTAAAAATAAAACATACTGTATATCAAATACTTTGAGGATTTTTCATGAAATATTTTGTTTCAGGAATAACTCAAATTATAATTAGCCTTTAATCTTTCTCTGGGCTTCACAGGTTAACTTTGCCGACTAAAGAATTAATAGGCTCTGCATACTGTAAGTATTTAGTTAATTTACTTATTTAAAACATTAAAAGCTTTTGACTCTTTGACACCCAAACAAAAGGCAAAGCAATCAAGTGACTTTTGACCTCAGCTTATCAGATGACTGGTGTAATGCTGTCAAACCCTCATAGAGGAACAGGCAAGTAAGGTCGAATTTTATAGGTGTTTATGACAGTTTAAGGTTCATACTGCCTATCTTTGTCAACACCAGAATGATGCAGGTCAACTGGCCAGGTTAATGAGACTGAGCAAGAAGGAAAAAGCACTGGAGAGACGGAAAGGGCTATGATATCTAGATTAAACATCAGACTTATATTTGTGGAACAAACACAATACAAACAAAACCTATGGAAGCACTAGTCCCTTATATTATTTCCTCTGGGGTAATGAGTATTTTTGAGTTAATTGCTTTCAATACTTAAGCACCATAGAGGTTTCAGCTAATAAACTTGGACTCCATGATGCCCCAATGCCCCCCTTTTCCCCTTGAGAAGTTCAGTGCTATCTACTAAATCAATGAGTCTTTTTTTTTTCAGTTGAAGGTTGGGGGTGTTTTTTTTTTTTTTGAAGAAGATTATTGCTTTGTTACAGTGAATGGCTCAAGGGCTTTTGTTGGACTAGTTTTTACGGGGGTGTGTGCGTGTGTGTGCATGTGCACAAATGTGTGTGTGTATGTGTGTATTTTCTTATCCTTGTTAGTACTTCATGGAATGTGTGTGCGTGTGTGCTGACTAAATTACATACAAAGCAATATTTTATATAATTTTTCAGTGACAGGAATCACATTGACTCTAATATTCAATGAAAAGAGGAAAAAAGAGCCCTTGCCTATCTCAATATTTATAATATCAAAATAATATCTAAATATGGTTTTCATCTATCCAGATTATATTTTAATCAACTTGGACTGATGAGATACCCAAGGTTTGTTTGATATTTTAAAATCTCTATTTGTCATGTTGACAGAAAGCAAAAGGTGGTGTATGTGAAAGTTGTCTTCATATACTCTGGGTTCATGTATTATACATCTGAAACAAAGAACAGCACAGGAGTTAGGGAGCCATTTGTTTAGTCCCTATCAGTTCCTTCTTTTCAGTGAGGATATTAACATGAGCACTGAGTCCAGTACTTGGTATATTTAAAAGCCTTTAAGAACTATAGATCGTGGGGGCAGCTAGGTGGTGCACTGAGTAGAGCACTGGCCCTGGAATCAAGAGGACCTAAGTTCGGATCCGAACTCAGGTCAGACACTTAACACACACAGGTCAGACACTTAACACACTCAGGTCAGACACTTACACACAGGTCAGACACTTAACACACTCAGGTCAGACACTTAACACACACACACACACACACACACACACACATACACACAAAACCTAGCCGTGTGACCTTGGGCAAGTTACTTAACCCCAATTGCCCTCCAAAAAGAAAAAAGAAAAGAAAAAAAGAGCTCTGGATCTAAGAGGCAACTGAGGTCTGATGGATCGAATGCTAGGTTTGAAGTCAGGAATACCTAGGTTCCTATCCTGCCTCTGACACCATCTGTATAACCACAAGCAAATAGCTTAAAACTCCCTGAACATCAGCTTCCTCATTTATAAAGTGGGATAATGATGCCAGCTACACTTATTTTAATGGATGTAAGGCTAAAATGAAGCATTATAGTAAAGCACTTTACAAAATTTAAGGCACTAGAGAATTGCCAGATAGCATTATTGTTTTCAGGGGATGTGTTAATATGTAATTTCATTGTGGGGACCTCCTATTGTAAAGACTCCTTCTACCAAAACAAATCAGCCACTCATTTTTAACTTTTCTTGAAGAGCTGCCTAGAACAATGAGAAGACAAGAAATATGTCTGTGGTCACAACAGTAACATGTCAGAGAAGGAACCTGAACCCAGAGTTTCTTGCCTCCTCTCTGCCCACTGCGCCACACAATACCTCTCTCTGTGGTTACTCATAAGGTCATAGAATTTTGGACAATTACGACAATTGTAGCAATTCCCTTACTAAACCCCTGCCCTGGCTTACTCCTACCATATCATCTGCCTCCTCTGCTACTACTTACATGCTGTTGAGTGATGCAAGTAGAAGTCACACATCATTTCTAATTGGGCACACTACAAATTACAATTGTAATTGCTTAATTACTTAACAATTGTTACAAATATCTCAATTTATAAATGGAGAAACTGAAGCACGGAGAGGCTTAGAGACACCCATTTATCCCATTACGCTATTTACCTAAAGTGGCTATACAACATTTGTCTAATCTCTGTGTGTGCATATGTGTGTGCTGTGTAGAGATAGATACAAAGATACTTCATGTGTTGATTTCTCTCTCTTTCTCTCTCTCTCTCCTCTCTCTCTTTTTCAGTGAACTCTCATTATATTCCTCATCTACACTAGGGCTTCTTAAACTTTGTCACTCGTGACCCCTTCAGCACTTCTTAAACTGTGGGTCATGGAACCCCATGATCGTGACCCACAGTTTAAGAAGCACTTAAGACCCGCCTTATTCTTGCGTCTAGAAATACACTACAACTTTCATTTTCATTCCCATTCCCTGATCCTCATTCCTCTTAATCCTAACCCCTCCATGTCCCACTCTAATCCTGTCTACCCCTTCCATTGTGACCTCAAGAATTCCTTTTCCATAATGAACAAATTTCCCTTCATTCTGGCCCTCTTTCTTTTATATTCCTTCCACCCATTTCCATGAAGAGACATGGCTTTATCCAAAAGACACTGTATCCCTGGTCACCCTTCCTAGCACTGCCTGTATATTCTCTCACACCCTTCTCCCTCCCTAATCACGCTGGTCCTAGAGAAGGAATCAGAATATTCCTTGCTCTCCATTGGCACTTCTAGACTCTCCCTTTGCTACCTTCACTCAGTGAACTCTCCTCCTTTGAAATAAATTCTATTTACATTTTTCTTCCTATTCAGGATTTAATTTACTATTCCCTAGGTTAATCTCTCTCTTTTCTCAAGGACTTCAATACCTAGCTCACTGTTCCTTTCCTCCCTGACTTCCTAAAGTCCCTTATATTTGTTCTTATGCTTCTTCAGACACACTGACTCCCAATTTCTCAATCTCATCCCATGATTCACATCTCCGCTCTACCTCGGCTATGCACAGGGATTAGCTCTCTCCCACTACCCACAAGTGTTCTACTTCTGTGATCAAAAATTCTGACTTTTGTCTATCTGTCCATAACCTTTCATTTATTTCTTCCTCTGAGTGATGGAAGAGATGAAAGAGACTGAGTGCCCCTAGTCTCTTTACCCCTCAATAGTTTCTAAGGCTATTGCCCTGTTACAACTTTACTTTTCTCCCTTCACAATTGTAACCCTATAGTTAGCCAATTCAATACTCTGCCATATTCTATTCTTAAACCCTTCCCACCCTTGTACTATCACTGCCTTCCCTTGCCAAACCCCTGTCCTAGTTTACTCCTACTTACATGCTGTTGAGTGGTTCTAGGAGAAGTCATACACCAATTCTAATTGGGTGCACTACAAACTGATGTTATGTCATCTCAACTGGGCCCTCTCTGTTGCAAAGCAATCCTTTTACTCAATCCTAATTAACTTCTGTTACCTAACTGTAAAACCTTTATGACCTACGCATAGACTTACCTACTTACCTAATGGTGTACATTTCATGCTTATCTAGTCACTCCACCAAAGCAGATCACAACTAGTTTAAGCAATAGTGTTATGAAAATGAAAGTTGTAGTGTATTTCTAGACACAAGTTTAGGCAGAAGTTTAGGCAGCTAGGTAGCATAATGAATAGAATGTCAGGTCTGGAGTCAGGGGGACTTGAGTTCAAATTGGACCTCACAGATACTTACTAGCTGTGTGACCCTGAGCAAGTCACTTAACATTATTACCTCAGTAGCCTCTCAAATGAACTGGAGAAGAAAATGACAAACCATTCCAGTATTTTTGCCGAGAAAACCCCAAATGGGGTAATGAAGAGTCAGATATGAATGAAAGACTGAACAACAACAAAATTAACTCCTTATCCCATTCTCCACAGAAGCTTTTCCAAATCTATTCTATCTGCAGGCCACCTGCACATTCTATTTCTCTTCCCCCTTTCATCTTAGGATTTCTCTAATGTTTCTATGAAAACTGAGACTTCTTCCCCACTTTTCTTCATCTCAAACCCTTTGACATCATCCATCATTCTCTCCTTTACTCTAATCTTTGACCAGCAGGTGACCTTTCTCTTTGCTAAGGCCAGCCCCTTTCCATGTGCTCTTGATCCCATCCCCTCACACTGATTGTTGTGAAAGGAGAGAAAGTATCAGAAGCAAGAGATATTGTGAAGGTAGAAATGGCAGATTTGGCAATTTTTTGAATACATTAAATGAGGGAGGGTGAGGAGTCAGAGATAACATTGTGGTTTCAAACCTGCTTCTATGACCTAGGCATAGACTTATCTACTTACCTAATGGTGTACATTTCATGCTTATCTTTTCGCTCCACCAAAGCAGATCACGACTAGTTTAAGCAATAGTGTTAGACCTTTGTTAGTTACTATGACCCAGAAATGCCTGTGGCTAACCTAATAAGAAACCTGTTCAAGTTTTATTAGACTTGTTCTCATAGGATAGCCTACAAAATCTATCCCTAAGCCTATATTTAAAGGTTTTACAGCTCAGTAGGACCTGTTTAAATATACACTTCTCTGATATAGTTTTCAAGAATTCAGGGTCACTTTCACACCATGGGGAGTCATTGGAAGAAAATAGACCTACTTCTATACCATAGCTTTATATGGTGCCTAGAAGTGATATATGAATATTAGATAGTCGTTGCTGTTCAGTTATTTTTCAGTAATGTCTGACTCTTTATGACCCCATTTGGGGCTTTCTTGGCAAAAATACAGCAGTGATTTGCCATTTCCTTTTCTAGCTCATTTTACAGATGAGGAAACTGAGATGAAAATGGTTATGTGACTTCCCCATTGTCATACACCTAGGAAGTGTTTGAGACCAGATTTGAACTCAGATCTTCCTAACTCGAGGCCTGGCACCCAATCCATTGTGCCACCTAGCTACTCAAATATCATATTGCTACTAACAATAATAACTACTAACATTTACATGTACCTTTAACATTGGCCAGTTCTCTTAACCTAGTTTGAGCTTCATAATCCTGTGAGTTAGGTAAATCTCATATCTTCCTGGTGAGATGGGTAATACATACAGAATCATAAAATATCAGTGTTGTAAGGGGTCTTAGAAATCATTAGTTCAATCTTCTCACTTTAGAAATGAGAAGGACGAGGCTCAAAAAGATCATGTGATACTTTGCCTTATACACTGATGGATCTATTTTTCACTAACATAGGTCCTCCCTTCTGGGGCAGGCCACTTCCCTTCAATGTAGTCTCAGCTTTCATGCTTTTTGTCTATTTTTTTTCTTTAAACCCTACAACAAAAGTTCTGAGCAATACACTAGAAATCTTCTTCTCATTCTTTTCATAGACTGGGGTTACCAACCTAATGGTAGTTAGGTGGTGCAGTGCATAGAGTGCCGAGCCTGGGGTCAGGAATCCTCAGACACTTACCAGCAGTGTGATCCTGGTCCAGTCACTTAACCCTGTTTGCCCTAATTTCCTCCTAAGCTAGAGAAGGAAATAGCAAACCACTCCAGTTTCTTTGTCAAGAAAAGTTCAAATGGGCGTCATGAAGAGTCAAGCATGAATGAACAACAGCCAACTTACCAGCATTCATCTATTGTCCCACATTCATGTAACATGACCAAATCATCTTTTCTGGTCACACATCATTGATGATGCTCTCTATTCCATTTCTCATGTGCATGTTGTAACATTTTGCAGCCTACTTATGACAGCCATGTGTCTTTCCATTGCCCTTTGTGTTATTAATGATTCTCTATATTTCCAACATCATGATGTTCCATGATTTAGTCACATACCATCACTAGGATAATGTTAATGTTAAGTAAATAAATGAGATTTTTTTTTACAGTGAGCAGAATTGTACGATTGAAAGCCCTGTGCCATTTCAAAATGTGATTCAGCCAAATTTCCTCCTTTTTTCAAATCATTTTCTTTCTATAATACGTATCTTATTTAGGTGGTGCAAAATGACAATAAATGTGCATATCAGGGATGAAGTTGTGTGTGGCTGGGGAACAGCTGACAGATGGACAGAGATGGATCCTAATTCAACAGGCTATCCAGTTATATATCAGAATCTGAATAAGTATTTTTGTATCTATTTTATTTTTGCTCTTTGGATGGTTAGTCTACTTTCTTTGTCACTGGCATAGATTTCACTAAGGAGGCTTTCAGTGTTTCAAGGTCTGATGCAATCATTACTATGTCATCCCTGAGTAGGACCTTTGAGAGAATCTAACCCTACCTTTCAGTCTTATCTCATATAACTGCTTTTCATGAAACTTCTGCTCCAGTCTAGTCCAACTCTACTATTCTCTGAACCCTGAGAAATGTCTACTATTCTCTAGACCTAGGATATTGTCATCCTCCTTTTTAAATATTAAATTCCTATCCATTCTTTTATTATTTTTTGGAGGGGGTAAGACAGAGCAATTGGGGTTAAGTGACTTGCTCAAGGTCACATGGTTAGTAAGTGTTTGAACTCAGTCACATTTGAACTCAGGTCCTCCTGACTTCTCAGAGCCTATGCTCTATTCACTGTGCCACCTAGCTTCCCCTCCCTTCGTTAAAGTCCAATTTTATGTGTTTCCCTTTCATTAAACCTTCTCTGATCATTCTTTGGTAATAACTTTCCTCTCCAAATGTAATTTACAATATCCTAATGCATTTCTGTAATACTGCACAGTATAAGTTATCTATGTTTATGTCTTCCTCTTGTGCTGAAAGCTCCATGAAGGCATTACCTAAATTTTGCATTTCACCTAGCACCTAGAACTGTGTGTTCTACACACAGTAGAATCTTCATAAACATGTACTGAATGAATAAACATTGAATATCATTATATCTAACCAGTGTCAAAATATGTGACTGATTCAAGTCAGTTCAGACTAAAACTCAATAGGTGACTGGTTAGATAGTGGTTTAGATTAATCAGATGGTAGCATTGTATCCCTAAACAAGTTTATCAGTTTCAACTCTACCTTAACTTACTTATGTAAGGGAGGTGGCTATGATTATTCCCACCCCCAACCCAGTTGATGTACTTACTGGATTTAGTCACAGATGTTGAGAATTTGAATGTGGTAACAAGGTGCTAAATTAACTGTAAAATTTCAGCCACACCCTTTGCAAATATGAACTTTCTCTGATTGAGTCATAAGGGCATGGCTGAGCAAACAAATTAACCGTGCTCATGGGGGCTTTAAATAGCTAAGCCCTGGGGAGGTTGAGAGTTTAGAGTCTGGGAGCACTTTGTAGAAAATATCCCTTCAGGAGAGAAAAAAAGAAACCTCTCTTCTCTCTCCTATAAGCCTTGGGATCTAGTCCAGTCTTGCTCGGAGGGAGATACCCCAATGGCTATTAGTTCCAGAGTGCTTAAGGCACAATTTAGGGAGCAAACACATACTCCAGAACCAGGGATAGGGAACCTGCGGTCTTGAGGCCACAGGTGACACTCTAGGCCCTCAAGTGCAGCTCTCTGACTGGATCCAATCCAAGGGCTGCACTTGAGGACCTAGAAGGCCACCTGTAGCCTCAAGGTCACAGGTTCCCCACCCCCGCTCCAGACACTCAGGAATACAGAGAGATGGTCCCCCAAGGGAAAGAGGAATTTTAAGGAAAGGGACCTCTAGCACTAAAAAAGAGAATAGTCTTTGGCCTCAAGAGAGAACTAACCCCATTTCACAGAGGAGAAAACTGATTATCAGGGAGGTTAAGTGATCTGTTCACAGTTGCATAGTTTAGAAGTGTCAGACCTAGGATTTAGCAGCAAGATTCAGAATTGAGATTTGAACCCAGGTCTCCTGACTCCAAGTTATGTGATTTTTCCACCATACCACACTGTCTATCTAGATGTAGCTCCTAAGCAATGAAAACGTCTTCCCTTTTTATAGGCTCCTTTTAATCCATAGAGATAATTGGAATGACATATTTATTGCAGAAAAATAAGTCCCAAATTTCACATATTAACTGGAGGAAATTACTATCTAAAGCAAGTGTTATTCTGTTTTCTAATAATCTATTTTGGGAGCAAAGAAACCCTCAACATATTTGTTCCATTTCACTTCAAAAGATTCAGTGTAGCAATACGTTTTTTAAAATATAATATTTATGTTTATGATATGCATTATGTTAAATATTGGCTACTTAGGATCCTACTGATCCAAGATCTTTGTATACAACAAAACAACAATCACAGCTATTTAACCAGTCATGGCTTAGCATGGCTACTCTGGAGGCAGAGGGTTCAGATAGTGGTTGAGTTAAATTCATAACTTCTATTATGTTTAAAACTTTTGACTTAGAATCATAGAAAAACAATCCCACGTAGATTCTACCTCAAAAGTCACTGAGTCCAACCCATACCTGAAGCCTTCACATTCTCTACAACTACCTTGATTCTACCTTAGTTACTCCAACAAATGGAAGCACACTCCTTCCTTAAAAAGCCCACTCTATTTTTGGATGGCTTTAATAGTTAAAAAAAAGTTCTATGTATTTAATCAATATCTTCCAATTACTTCTATACATTGTCCCCATCTGCTCTCCGGAGACCAAAACAGTAAGTCTAATCCTTGTTCCACATAATTAATTTATTCAAATATTTTATCTCTGGTTCTAGTTTTTAAACAAGAATCAGGTTAAAGTTTAAAATAAAATGTAAGGCAATCTAATTTTTAGAAGTTTATCTATTAAATCCCAACAAAAACCATGACCTTGATGCTTACTGGGAATCAGCCACAATTCTTTTCCTGATTTATTAAAAAAAAAGTCAACGGTTATTGTCCTTAAAGGTTATTGCAGTAGGAAACAATAAAGACAAGAAAGAATGGAGGTAAGAAAGAAACATACCATATGTCACCTGGCACCTAAGCTGGATGGAATGGCTCTTAAGTGCTTCCTTAATGCATCTTATTGTACCTAGATGTGGAATGACATGTGGTATGCTTTCCCACTTAATTTTTTTAAATTCCATTTGCAACCTGTGTGATCTCATAATGAAAAATCTTTAATAAATATTAGGGAGAAAGTAAAGTTAATCATTTTAAATCTAGATTAAATATTCTTCAAATACAGTGGTTACTGATACTTAAGCATTGAAAGTGGGTAAACACTTAATTCTTACACTAATTTAATGAGTAAATGCCATGTATTAGAGCCAGAAATCCAGTTTTTTCCACTTCCCTTAACTTTGGGGCTCAAAGAATGATAATTACACTAAATTTAGATTTAGACAGAAAATTTTCTGCCAGGAATTTGAGCCTCATGACTACAGGGATCAAATCCTTTGTTATGATTTTTTTTTTACATTTCAAGTGAATTTATAAATTGATAATAGTTTCTTATGATACTTTTTTTTGGAGGGAGGAAAGCAGGCAATTTGGGTTAAGTGACATAGTGCCCAAGATCACACAGCTAGTAAATGTCAAGTGTCTGAGGTTGGATTTAAACTCAGATCTTCTTGACTCCAGGACGAGTGCTCTATTCACTGTATCACCTAGCTGCCCCTGATACTTCTAATGTAAACATATTTACTCTTTTTATAGTTATACTGTATGTATATACTACATAAAATATTATACAAGATCATATTATAGTATTTATTTATATATTGTTTCTTATTCAATATATTTATACATAATAAGCAGTTCAAGAGATCCTATCCCATCTCATCTCTTCCAACAAATTGTTGCCTGTCATTCCCATTCTATTTCTTATTTTCAATCTCTTCCTGACTATTGACTCCTTCCCCAGTACCTCTATACCTCCCTCATCTCAAAAAGTTCTCACTTAATCCACACTCTACTTTCATCCTATATCTCTTCTGCCCTTTATAGTTAAAGTCCTTGAAAAGGCAGTCTAGAATAGGTGCTTCTACTTTGTCTTCTCTCAAATTTTTCTTCATTCGTTACAATCTGGCTTCTGACCATATCATTCCACTGAAATTGCTCTCTCCAAAATTACCAATAATCTCTTAAAGGTCACATTGAATGGTGTTTTCTCAATTCCATTCTTCATTTTGATGCAGCCTTTGACACTGTTGATCATTCTCCATTGATAGTCCTCTCTCTAGTTTTCAGGATACCACTCACTCTTGGTTCTCCCCCTACCTCTCTGACTGCTCTTCTCAATCTAATTTTCTGAATCCTCTTCCAGATCACAGCCCTTTAACTGTAGGTTTCTGTCCTGGGCTCACTCTTTTCACTCAGTACTACTTTACTTGGTGATCTCATTAACTCCCATGGATTTAATTATCATCTCTATGCTGAAGATCTCAAATACAGCTGTCCTGCCTGACCTCTCTGCTAACTTCTAGCCTCACATCTCCAACTGTCTTTCAAATATCTTGAACTGGATGCCAGTATATATCCTAAAGGCAACATTTCTTAAACAAAAGTAATTATCTTCCCCCCTACACTCTCCCTCCCTCCTATTTTTCCTATTACTATAGAGAGCAATACCTTTCTCCCAGTCTCTCAGTCTTGCAGCACAATTGTCATCCTCAACTCCTTACTTTCTCTCATTCCCTCCATCTTAAAACTATCACCAACACCTATAAATTTTTCCTTTGTAATATCTCTCAAATGTGCCCTCTTCTCTCCTCTGATGCTCTCACAACTGTGGGGCAGGCCCTCATTATCTCAAATCTAAACTATTGCAATAGCCTGTTGGTGGGTCTTCCTGCCTCATATCTCTCCCCAGTCTAATCCATCCTTCATTAAACCTCCAGTTATTTTCCTAAAGCACAGACATGGCTATACCACCCCCCCTACTCAATAAACTCAAGTGGTTCCCTATCATCTCCAGAACCTAATACAAAATCCTCCAGTCCCTAATAAACTAGCTCCCTTCCTCTCATTGTTCCAGTCTTCTTACACCTTATTCCTCGTTCTTTGATCCAATGACACTGGCTTCCTTGCTATTCCTTGAATAAAAAACTCTATCTCTTTTCTTCAGGAATTTTCTTTGGCTATCCCCCTGCCTTGAATACTCTCTCTCCTCATTTCTGCCTACTGGCTTCCTTTTCTCTAAGTCCCAACTAAAATCTTCTAGAGGGAGCCTTTCCCAACCCCTTTTAATTCTAGTGTCTTCCCTCTCTAAGTTATCCTATATATAACTTATGCTGTCCCCCATTAGATTGTGAGCTCCTTGAGGGCAGGCACTGTCTTTTCTTCTTTTCACTGTTTTTCCCTTTTATATGCCCAGTGCTTAGTACCAAGCCTGGCACATAACAGACACTTGATAAATCTTTATTAACTGTCTGACAGGCTAATGATAATAACTTACATTTCCTTAAAGGAGTACAAAAATATTTTATCATACAAACTTCTACATTCCCCCCTTTTAAATATATTGCACACTATATCTTTTTAAGGTAAAGCTTTCCAAGATAACAAAATTAAAGGTATAATCATCTGCAAAGAGGAGACAAAATGATCTATTTGAAAATAATATGATGTACTTAGAAAAACATATGAATCAGTGAAGAAACTCATTAAGACTATTAATAACATTCAGTAAAGTAACAAGATACAAAATAAGCTCACAAAAATAATTGCCATTTCTATGCAGTACTAACAAAAACCACAAAGAGATATAAGAAACTCCATTCAAAATAATTTCAAAACACATAAAATATGTTGGAGTCAATTTACTAAGACACAGAAGATTCATATAAATATGACTCTAAAGCACTCTTTCCAGAAATTAAGTTAGATCACTAATTGAAAAGATATTTACTGCTCACAGTTGGGCTATGCTAATATAATAAAAAATGATGATACTACCTAAATTAATTCACAATTTCAGTGCTATACCAATCAAATTACCAAGGGGATATTATATAGAACTCATGAAAAGAATAGCAAAATTCATTTGGAGGAAGAAGTCTAGAATATTAAGGAAAATAGGGGAGGGGCAGAATAAAAAGAAATTTTTTAAAAAGAAAATGAGGGGAAATGGGAAATTCTGCATCTTGCTCCCTCAAATTATCTAATTGATGACTTGATTTGTTTCTAGCATAAACCCAGGCACCAAGCATGGGAAACAAAGTTTGTTAGCTCTTAAATTTCTCTATTAAAGGGAGAGTGGTCTTCCATTGTACCTGACCTCCTAAGCACCATCCTTTCAGCCTCAGTAATGCCCTCAGGAAAGGATTTGAAGATAGAACACAAAAGTGTGTGGGTGTGCTGGATGTTGTTGTGTTTGTGTTTGTTTTTGTATTTGTGTGTATTTGTGCCTAGGGAAGAGTGTTCTGGAACATCATTCTGTTGTCCATGGTTGCATTTGCTGTCTCAGTGTTCTCTGCTCTGAAGCAGGCTGCCTAGAGGAGAAAGGAAGGGCACCTGGAATCCTGGAAGAGGAAAGGGGAGAGGATTTATGGATTTCACCATACACTTCACCTGGAAGTAGTGAGAGTGTCAAAGCCCATTTTAGAGTGATTATAGAATTACAAGACTGTATTGCCTAATAACTACAGGAATCTGATCTCCCTGGGGCTTTGGGATCCCAAGCCAGACCTTATCTCCTGACTAGGAAAGGGGGAAGAGTCACATATATGAGACAAGCAGTGTTCTTCCATCTGAAGTCTAGAGATTCACCAGGCATCCAAGAACCTTTAGTAGTTGGAGAAGCCCAGCAGATCAGTTAGCTTGGGGTATTAAATTTGATAATTTGAAAATCACCTCAAAAGCAAGAGAGAAAATTTCCAAGGATATTAATGGAATTATACAGTGAGGATGTTCCTCAGGGTCACACATTCCAGGAAGAAATGATCAAGGGTTTGGGTGTTTGAAGAAAGTAGGAAACTTTGTAGGAACAGCTCCAAGAAAATTCTTTTATTAAGAAAGAAGTTTCAGGGATGAAACTGTCCTTCATAAGAAAACCTCCACTGAGAAGCTTCATCCAGGGCATATGTGAGAACTGTGGAAAGTCCTTCAGTATACCTACATACTTATTAAACTTCAGAGAATTCATACCAGAGAGAAACCCTCTGATTGTGAGGAATGTGGAAAGATTTCCAGGATGTCTATGTACCTTACTCAACATCAGAGAATTCACAGTGTAGAAAAACCTTATTGATTTAAATATTGTGGAAAAGATTTCACCAATTCTTCATACCTTATTTATAATAAAATAAGTCATAGTGCAGAGAAACCTTATGAATGTAAAGAATTTGCAAGACCCTTCTGCCAGCATTCACTACTTATTCAATATAAAGGAACTCACACTGTTGAGAAATCTTTTAAGTGTAGGGAATGTGGAAGAACCTTCGGTCATAATCAAACCTTATTTAGCACCAAGGAATTTACATGGGAAAGAAATCTTTTTGAAACAGGGAATATCAGATGATGTTCAGGAAAAACTCAGCTCTTACTCAACATCAGAAAATCCACATTGGAGAAAAACCTTACAAGTGTAAAGAATGTGGGAAGGCTTTCAGTAAGTATCTATACCATATTAAGTACAAAGGAATTCATACTGAAAACAAACCCTATGAATATGGTAAGGATTTTACTAAGAGATCAGCCCTTATTACACATCAGAATATTTACAATGCAGATACTGCATACATGTGAAGAATATAAGAAGGTCTTCAGTGGTTGCTCTTCCCAAATTGAGCATAAAAGACAAAAACATAAAAAAAGAAATGCCATGAAAATAAGGAACATGAGAAGGTCTTTAGGCATTGCTCAGCCCCCATTTAACATAAGACAATTAATATCCAGGAAAAAACTTATAATCATAATGAAACTTGAACCAAAATTCAGCCCTTACTAAACACCTGATAATTTATCCTGGAGAGAAATGTATGTAGAAGCCAGGTGGATCAAGCCACCATCATGACCTTTACCACTATCTCCCCTTGGCCTTAATATTAGAGGATGGCCTAGAACCTTGAGTCCAGGAGCTTAGGAAATGGTATTCCCTAAAAAAAGACCTTCAAACCTAGTCCTGACCCACTTCTTTCAGCTCTTATTGTATAGAAGGGGTACACCTCCCTGACCATCATTTGGAGCAGCTACTGGCCCCTGCCATCAATAGACAAATGGATACAGGAGCTTGAGGAAAGCAATTCCTTCAGACCTCTACCTATAGTCATCATCCCAGGAATCTACCCCTGAAAAGATAGCCTTGTAATTGCTCCTTCAGATGCTACAGTCTTAACCTTGATGCAGAGGAAAAAATGATCTTGTCAACAAAGTCCTTGGGACTGTCAAATGGTTAAACACTGGAAAATGATATATCATTGGAAATGGTATTAAGGAAGAGAAATTACCCTCTGTTTAGCTTCTGCATCTAGGACCATGGAACCTTTTCATCTGACCTAAAACTGAAACCTTCCCCGTATTGGCTACCCCATTAGATTGCTAGTTCCTTAAGACAAGGAAATGTCTAACTTCTCTATATTTCTACTACATATCACAGTACTTGCACATAGTAAGTGCTTCATAGATATTTCATTCATACTAAAAATAAAGTGGTTAAGAAACTTATTAAGAGAATTAAAGGAAGTGTGTGTTAGGAAAGAAAGAATTGTGTTTGTTTAGTACTGAACTGATCATTTCAAATGTATGGGAAAAACCCCAGTGTTAAGGAGGTCAACATCTCACCTGTAACTTATGGCCTTAAATAGTTGCCCAGGATGCTGAGGGATAAAGTGACTTGTCTATGGTCAAACAGCAAATATGTGTCAGAGCCAAAACTAACCCATATCTTCTTGTATTCGAGACTGATGAACTATCTACTTGCACCATGTCTCTCAAAGGAAGTTATAAGGAAGGAAATCAAAGCCTTTTAAAAATTGAGACCTCAAACAGAATTGACAGTACAAAACAGAAGGTAGAAAAGATAAAATAGTTGCACCTTTAAAAGAAAACAATAGCAATGAAAATAAAGATGCTGAGATATAGTAAAAATAATGAGTAAAGTCAAAAAACAGCAAAGTTGGAAGAAAAATTGAAGTCTATAAACAAAAGTGATTTTGTGGGTAGAGAATATTAATCTGCCCAGGGGAAAAATATGAAACAAAGAATTTAAGTACCATATTTTATTTTTTAATTATAAAATAAATTTGCCCATATTAGAATTATACTGTCAGAGAGAAAGCCCAAGTTTAATTCAACCAGAAATGTAATTATCAAGCTTGAGAATTTTAAGGACCACAGAAGGAGTTGCTAGCTGTTGGGGTAAGGGGGATGACTTATAAAAGAATGAATTTAAATTCATAGGACTACTCATCAATGATTAGAAATGAAGGAAAATGTTGAACCACAATATAACAAAAACCAAAAGAGTACATTTTGCATCCTACAAAGTTGAGTATATTTCTATATTTAAAAATTAACTTTCAACAAAATTATTTGCTTTTAAAAGGAAAGGAAATGAACAGGGTATTTGAAATGAAAGTTCAGTAGACAAAACTTAAAGATAAATAAATTCATATAGAATGAATAAACTACATAATTATCTATGTTTACATGCAACAAGAGGAAGACAAGACTGTTTTCTCTTACTACTCTTGCCCTTATCTAATGATCACTGAGGGAACAAAGAGAACAACTATGGCTTAATGCCATGAAGTGAAATCAGATCAAGGTATCCTAGAGAAAGGACAGAGAGGCAAGAGGTATGAACTGACTTAGAATGTTTTGAAATTGGAGACTCCAAGGAAAGTCATTCAAACAAAGATGGAAGAAACAAAAGTTCATTAACCATACTTTCATCTAAACTGAGCATGGAAAAATATATACACACGTACTTGTATAAAAATATATAAATACACGTGAATATATACATATACATATATATGTGTGCATATGTGTATATATGCATGTATGTGCACACCTATATACCCATGTGTGTATACAATACATCTACATATATACATGTATTTGTGTATGTGCATATACACTCACACACACATAAAATCAAAAGTAGATCAAAAATGTGGATCAGATAGCTTCAGGTATAATAAGTACAGATACTGATGAAATCTTTCTTTTCTAAAGAGGTAATATAACAAGATTTAATCATAGCATAAAACAAACAACAAATATAATCTTAAAATATAAATAGGCAAGATATTTGGTCCTAAAATTCAAAATCTATTGGGAGCGAACACAAATCTGTAAGATTAAGAGTTATTCCCCAATAGACAAAGGATATGAACAATTTGTTTTCAAAAGAAGTAAAAGTTATCAAAAGCTATTTTAAAAAATGTTCACAATCACCAGTAATCAGAGAAATGCAATTTTAAAGCTCTCTAGGATCTCTTTGTAACTATTAAATTAGAAAAGATGGGGGGCGGCTAGGTGGCGCAGTGAATAGAGCGCCGGCCCTGGAATCAGAAGGACCTGAGGTCGGAGCCGGCCTCTGACACTTAATCCATACAAACAAAAAAAAACCTAGCCGTGTAACCTTGGGCAAGTTACTTAACCCCAATTGCCCTCAAGGGGCGGCTAGGTGGCGCAGTGAGTAAGAGCGCCGGCCTCGGAGTTTGGATGACCCGAGATCAGATCCGGCCTCAGAAAATGAGCACCCACGCAAAAATCAAATGACTAGCCGTGTAACCTTGAGCAAGTTACTTAACCCCAATTGCTTTAAAAAAAAAAAAAGAAAAGATGGAAAAACATGGGGAAAATCAATGTTGCAATAGGTATGAAAAGACAGTCACACGAATTCACTGCTAGTAGAACTATGACTCAGAGATCTCGTTACTGGGTTTATGCTTCCAACAGATAAGTGACAATAAATGAGTGGGGATGGAAAGAACTAATATTTAATTCTACAAGAAAGTTTTGGTATAAAACATGGGCATGTACTTAGAACTCAAGTTTTTCTGACTGCAAGACCAGTTCTGTATCCACTTTGCTACCAGGTCTCTTGAGTATAAAGAATTCAGAGAAACCCAGACAAACATATATAAATTCATGTAGAATAAAGAAAGAACCCAAACAATACACAATGAACACAATAGTGGAAAGAGAGCCCTAAAAAGCAACATTTAATCAGATCATATTTAATGGCTGCTGCTGCTGCTGCTGCTGCTGCTGCTGCTGATGATGATGATGATGATGATGATGGTACCAAGATACTATACTTAAAAGTGTAAATCCTTTCTGTTAATAATTATACTTCAAAAGTAAAAACTAGTAATCACTATCATACAAAATTACATTATTAGGAAATTTTACTTAATTATTTTTGAGGATTATGATTTCTGGGAGGTTTCTTGGGAAGTATCCATTGTATCAAGCTAATAAGCATCTTAAGTCTTTACTATGAGCCAGGAACCATACTAATTCCTGGTAATACTAATAGGAGCAGAAAGTCAGTTCTTCCCCTAAGAAGCATACATTCAAATGAAGGAACACAGTATGTAAAAGGGAACTATAAAGGTTATGAGGGAAAGAGCAGAACCTCCTTAATGTGGAAACTCAAGGAAGAGCTAACCCATTGGAGGGAAGGGCCACAAGAGTGGACAGTACTTCCAAAATATGAAGGGGTCAAATGAAATGAGCTTCCAGGATGAAGGGGTTTCTGGGACATTAAAGAGAAAATCCAAAAAAGTCAGTAGTTCAGCTTGAAGATTTTGTGTCGAAACAAAATCAACTTTGATAAAAGAGTATTTAGAGGAAGTTTGTTTTGTTTTGTTTTGGGGTTTATTTGGGGTTTTGTTGTTGTTGTTGGGGTTTTTTTTGCTTTTTGGAGGGCAATTGGGGTTAAGTGATTTGCCCAAGGTCTCACGGCTATAAGTGTTAATTGTCTGAGGCCGGATTTGAACTTAGGTCCTCCTGACTCCAGGGCAGGTGCTCTATTCACTGCACCACCTAGCCACCCCTAGAGGAAGATTTCTAACATATTTAGTAAAGCATATATGAAAGTAGAGAGACAAGACTCCTGTTAGATTCAAAGACATAACTGGGATGTAATCTGCATCACTTAAGGAAGTAACCACATTAAGAGGATCCCAAGTTCATTGAAATATTGAAATACATACCTATTGATGCTTCAATGAATCGTTGATCTCCTCTGTGTGGTTAATCCTTCCAATGCATACCTTCCTATGCTGGGCCATTTTTGTACACACCCCTACTCAGAGAATCAAGAGGCTAGACTAGGCAGAGAGGAAAAAGATGTAACTGTGGAGAATCTTTATATATACACATACACCTTTGTTTCTGTGGTATATGTTCTTGAATATTTTCATTTGTAAATGTTCTATCTTGTCATTATAGCCCCTGCAACTTCCTATTTGGTCCCTACTATCTATTAGTTCCTATGTGTTCAGTGGATTGATAAGATAAATTGTGACTTGACTATTTTCAGCACTTTTCTAATTGAATTTTCGAGAGATTTCCATGAGCTTGATATTTTGTCCATTCTTACTTTTATTGCAAGCACAAAAGTACATTAGGTATAATTATCATTTTCTGGCCAAATAAAAAGCAAAACTTAAGTTTTCAAATACTAGACCATCTCTTCTTAATGATCTGGTCAAAAGAGAAAGGGCTATTTTCATTTGTTCTATATCATCTTATTTTTACAAACATTATTTTATAGATTCTTTTACTGTCCCAATGGGATGGGATGGGAAAAGATAAGTCCATTTTATAGATCTTCCTGAGACCCAGAAAGGCTGAGTCATCAGATCATAAAAGTATCCAATGGAGACTTTTGCAGTCAGAGCTCTTACCACCATTTAACTGTGAAAAAGTTTAGGATAGATGGTCATTACAGACATTATTCCAAATCACTTAAAGATATTTTAGGACATATCCATTAAATGGATTTTACTTTTGTATATTTTTACCAGCTTCCTTGTATTCCTGACAAGCAAATTTTCATGTTAAAAGTGGATAGAATTGGGGCGGTTAGGTGGTGCGGTGAGTAAAGCGTCAGCCCTGTAGTCAGAAGGACCTGAGTTTGGATCTGGCCTCAGACACAACGCACACACAAACAAAAACCTAGCCGTGTGACCTTGGGCAAGTTACTTAACCCCAATTGCCCTCCAAAAAGGCAACAAAAAAAAAAAGTGGATAGAATTAAATTCATTTCAGTTCAAACTCATTGCTTCTCCTTTTAGTGTCAATGATTCATGCCAGATGCATGTAACTTGGAAAGGGGAACATATTTCAGATACAGACATGAGATAAATTATTCTTATGCTGTAATGTGCACATGCAAACACATACGTATGTCTGAAACAGAATTTTCACATTTCTTATGTAAGGAGGCTACTTGAAGAAAAGAACAAGAGAAAATATAATGTTCTGGGGTGGGATGGGGGTTGATTGTTTGGTTTTGCTTTATTTTGAGAAATGAGAAAATATCTGTTACTGAAAATTAAGGAGCTGTTTCCTTTAGGAGAGAATTATCATATTCATTCAAATCAAACCACAACTAAAGAAGTTTTGAATTATACTCAAAACTGAATCTCTAAAACTGATTAACACATACTCTTTTATTTTTCTCTGGGGAATAATTTCTATATTCAGAAAAAAAGTTTTCCTTTCTTATTTTTTAATTTAGTTCACTTTATATCAATGTCAGAAGTGTATTGTGTGGTTTCCTACTGAAATTTAAAATATTCCAATACATGAAAAGATTCCTCTATAAATTATAAGAGGACTAACAATAGAAAAGAAGGAAAGATGGTTTGAGGAATTATAAGTTTATTATCATTACATACAAGGTAATTCCAAAAGGCAACGAAGTGCTTTTAAAAGCAACTGTTATCTATTTTGTTCATGGAATTTATGCTATCTTGGTCCCATTTTTAGTTTCCATCTTTTCTCTCAAACACATTAGTTTCTATAGAAACAAGGAAATCAATGATTAGGGTGAAGATAGATTAAATACTCCAGTGTTCATGCACATCATTTCCAATTTGTAAAAATGTTTTAAAATATTCTTTCACTATTCTTTTATTTATTTTGAAGATTACATATGTTGAGACATTTAAAGTTATTTGCTAGAAAGTTGTTTACAAGCAACTCAAAGCAAGAAAAAGCATTTTTTAAATGTCTATATGGTGTGGACATGAGAAGTAGTCAGACTTCCAGTGAGGCCTACTGATTTCCTGGTGTGTATTTTGTGTTTTACTGTTTTTATTTCTCTTTATCATTATTTACCAAATTTTTGTTCTACTTTTTTGGGCCTTTCTAAATTAAATGAGAAGTACCATTGATCCACTTTAACAAGTTCCCATTAGAACTATAAGATTATTAAGCTAAAATCATGTGACATGTGACTTATTATCATCAAGAAATGGAAAGTACAACGATCCTATAATAACAGGACAAGAAGCAGAAGATTTGAGCAATGGCCTGATAAATCTGATCAATGTAGACAACCAGAATGAATGTGAGCCTTGAAGCCCTTCATCCTTCATTTGCAAAATCACTTCTATAAAGTACCAGACGTATAACTGTAGCTCTCCCCATTACTTTATCTATATAGACACAATATAAGCATTTCTGTACAATTTTCAGCCAGTAACCAATCCTCAATTTTTATAATTACTGAACTTCGTCTAGTGTGCAATTTTGATGAGTAAGAGAGTGACATGAATGGTTATGATAAAGGATGATTAATTTGGCATTGATATATAGGATTTATAAGTAATATTGTCCCCATTTTAAAAACAAAGAAAATAAGACTCAAAGCAATTAAGTGACTTACCCAGGATCACACAGCCAGGAAGTAGCTGAACTGAGAATATGAAACTCTGCCAATTGATTCTGTAATTTATACACATGGTTCCAAGAAGTCATAAAAGTCTTGTAAAAGTTAGGACAGATGACAAATGTTTCTAGTGTCTGGACATGGATAAGTTTAAATTTTAAGTTCTTTTTGGTAATATGCCAATTGATTATTTTGAGACAACTTACCCTACAGAGTATAATGACCTTATATAAATCATAAGGTAAAGACTAGATTTTGTTACTGCATGAGAAGTTTAAAAAGGGTAATTTTATATTAATTGGATAAATATCTATTGGTTAAGTATACTACTGATAAATGTGGTTTTTTTAATTCCAAGGCTGATTGTGTGCCCCAGCACAAAATTAGAACCATTATCCTTCCAATTCATTATTACTTTATATTATGATGCAAAATTTGTATTTTTTTCTTGTGACTAATTTTAATACAATTCAAATTTGAGTTTTTTATTGTTACATGTGGCTAAATCATACCAGTTTCCACAAACATATTGAAATGGTGACATAAAATGATTACACAATAAATAAAATGTTTTGTCTTTCATATTTAAGAGATAGTATAAGTTTGTTGGCAGTCATCGATGTGCTTTTTATTTTTTAGAAGCAGCAATAATTTCTACTAAACCATCTTGCTCTTTCAGAAACTCTCTTGTGATCAAGGACTTAACTTTTTGGAAAAAACTAAATAGGATTGAGAGTGCTATACATAGCCTTGTAATTGACATATGTTCTTTGTGAAGTTAAAATGTCTTAGAGAATTAAACCTTTGATTTTGTCCTCATTAGCATCATCTTTCTAAACAGCTGGTTTAACTGGCCCAGATATATCATCTACATAAATATTGCTGTAGTCTGGATTGTTGTTTATTTCTAAAGTCCTCCTAGCTATGACGTGGCTAACTTTTTTTTCATGGGAAAGGAAGTGGAGATGTAATCTGTCATGTTTATGGTTAATTGTCACTCACTAAACTATTCTGAATTCACTATCTGCTTGAAGTCTACAAATATATTCCTTCATTTAAGCGAGCATTTATTAAATGTGCAAGGGCACTGTGGTAACAATTATGGAAAATATAAAGATAGAAAAGACATAACATTTGCCCTCAAGAAATCTTCAGTTTGTAGGAGAGGTTAAACATGCATATAGGTACAAAAAAGAGTATATTAAGTATTATTAGAAAGGTACAAAATAATCTGGTGTTTAGAGGAGGACAGAAAGCTTTTGAACTAGACTTTGAAAAATGACTAGTGTTTTCATGGGCAACTGAAAAGTGGTTATTTTAGGAAGAGAGAGCCTGGATGAAGGTACAAAAGTAGGCACATGCAAAAAACTGTTCATATGAAATTAAATGATCTGACTAGACTGATGGCCAGATGTAATGAGTATAGTAGAATATGTTGCTAAAACATGGGTTAGAGTCACATTAAAAATCTGGGGTTCATCCAGTGGGTAATGGGAAGAAGTTATTATATCTTTCTGAGTAAGAGACTGATGTGAATGGGGCTATGATGTGGGGAGATTAATCTGGCATTGACATGTTGGATTTGTGATTGTATTATTATGTCCATTTTACAAATGAGGAAACTGAGACTCTAAAAAGGTAAGTGATACAATGATCCAAGACAAGTACAAAGGACTCACAAAGGAAAATGCTATCCATATCCATATAAAGAACTAATGGACTCTAGATGTAGATGGAAGCATTTTTTCCACTTTATTCTTTCTCATGTTCTTTTAAATCTGTTTGTTCTTTCACAACTGTGACTAATATGGAAATATTCTTACATGATTAGCATATGTGTAAACTAAATCAAATTGCCCACCATTTTCATAAGAGGGGAAGGAAAGAAAGGAGGGAGAAAAATTTAGAACTCAAAATCTTGTAAAAATGAATGCTAAAAATTTTCTTGACATGTAACTGGGGGAAAAATAAAATACTATTAAAACATTAAAAATGCAAAATAAAAAGATAAGTGATGTACTCAAGCTTACACAGCCAACAAATGTCAAAAGAGAGATCCAGGATTCCCAAATCCAGGTCTTCTGACTACAACAGTCTTTCCCATGAGCAAAACTGTCTCCATTTGTCCCATGTATTGTCTTTATGAAAATAATATACTCATGTGTCAAAGGAATCTTCAGTGAAATTGTGAGAAATGTAGAGCCATAACTAGGATGGAATATCCAGAGCTTTCTTCCAGAGCATCAAAATTTAGTAGATGCTTACAGCACTCATATTCCTTGGACAGCATAGAAACCACTGTGCTCCTGTAATTTGATATCAGGTTAGTAAGAATAACTAAAGTAGGAAGCAACCAGATGACTTGCTTCTCCCTCATAGCAATAGCTCTCTAAGTGAATTCATCTCTGACCCAGCTCTGTTCTTCTTCTACACCAGCATTACCTCAAAAGCATCAGGAGGCCTTTTGCTATTCTGGGGTCTCTGCCCAAAGACCCTGGTGTCCTGGGGTTTCTGTCTCTCTCTCTCTCCTCTCCCCATTTCTTCTCAACTATTTTTTTTCTTAAAAACTTGATATGAAGACTTGTTTGAGGCTTCTTGCCCCCAGGTGCCAGGATTACTCATGATGGCTACAGACAAGGAAACAAAAAGGCATTTTAAAGAATTTTCTATAGCAGAGAGAATCCTCAGTCCCACAATTGACTGTAATTTTAGAGAATACTGGATCCCACTGTTTTTATTGTTCATTGAATATCAAAAGACATTTGACTAGACAGAGTAAAATGTAGGCTTAAAGGCTTTCCAAAAATAAAGAGGCTTACATACTTATGTTAACATCATATAAGACCCCTTGATAGATGCAACCACAAAATCTAACTTTGTTCAACCACCTCAGGTGATGAAAACCACATAAAGTGTAAAACAGGGAGATAGAGGTGCACCAAAGTTGTTTGCTACTGTTGCAAAGGATGTTCAAATGGAGATGTTCTAAATGGTAAGGTCCTCCAGATACTCCCACTTACAAAAGTCATTGCACTGAGAGCCTTGAGCCCAGAATACAGTAGGGCCTCTTCAGGGAGTTTCAAACTATGCAAAATAGGTCAGCTTAATAATGCACAGATAATAAATCAGATGCCTATTAAGAAACAGCATGGCATATTTCTGGGCTTGAAGTCAGGAGGCCATAATTTTAATCCTCCTCAGACACTTTATTCAGGCACTCTTTACCACTTAGCTATTTGGTCTCATATTTCCAGGATTCCTTCTTTGATAAATCCATACCACTTTTTATTGTGCTGCACACATTAAATGTTTGTGGCAATCCTGTGTCAGGAAAGTCTATTGGCAGTCAAAGGATATGAACAGGCATTTCTCAGAGGGAGAAATTAAAGACATCTATAAGCATATGAAAAAATGCTCTAAATCACTATTGATTAGAGAAATGCAAATCAAAACAACTCTGAGGTATCACATCTCAGTGGTCAGATTGGCTAAGATGACAAAACAGGAAAATGATAAATGTTGGAGAGGATGTGGAAAAATCAGAACACTAATGCATTGTTGGTGGAGTTGTGAACTGATCCAACCATTCTGGAGAGCAATTTGGAACTACGCCCAAAGGACTATAAAAAAGTGCATACCCTTTGACCCAGCAATACCACTTCTGAGGCTATATCCCAAAGAGATCATAAAAGTGGGAGGAGGGCCCGTATGTACAAAAATATTTATAGCAACTCTTTTTGTGGTGGCAAAGAATTGGAAATCAAGGGGATGCCCATCAATTGGGGAATGACTGAACAAGTTGTGTTATATGAATGTAATGGAATACTACTGTGCTGTAAGAAATGAGGAGCAGATGGACTTCATAATAACCTGGAGAGACATATATAAACTGATGCTGAGTGAGAAGAGCTTTGTACACAGGAGAACTTTGCACACAGTCGCAGACACATCATATGTGTGATGACTTAACTATGACAGACTGGGCTCCTTTCAGCAAGGCAAAGTTATAAGACAATTCCAAAAGTCTCCTGATGAAAAGGATAACCACATCCAAAGAAAAGAATTCCAGAGTTCAAATGCAGATGGAAGCAAACTACTTGCTCTCTCTTATGTGTGTAGTTTTCTTCTTTCTTCTTTCTTGTTGTTCACTTCATTGGTTATAATTCTTCTTTACAACGTAATGCTTAATGCAAAAGTATTTGTAGAGCCTTATATCGGATTGTATACCGCTGGGGGTGGGCAGAGGGGGGAGGAGAGGCAGAAGGAGAAAATTTGGAACTCAGGGGATTGTGGAACTGAATGTTGTAAACTAAAAGTAGATATACAAATGTAATAAAATAAAATTGAAGGAAAAAAGTTTTGTGTGCTCTGACTGCTCCATGTGCCAGTCTTTCCTCTGTCTCTCTCCTTCTCCTCACACCTTCCTATTTCCTGAGACATAAATAAAAACCCTAAAATGGCCCCCGATTGTTCAAGTGAAAGCAAGAGTCAATCGACGTGGCAAACTTTATTGTTGCTTTGTTTTAAGAAATTGACACAGTCATGCCAACCTTCAGCAGCTATCACCCTGATCAGTCAGCAGCCATCAACATTGAAGCAAAAAAGATTATGCTTATCCACCTGCCAAATGATTATGACTCGCTGAAGGCTCAAATGATGGTTAGCATTCTTAGCAATAAAGTATTTTTAATTAAGGTATGTTCATTGGGTTTTTTAGGCATAATACTATTGTATACTTAATGAACTAAATATAATGTAAACATAACTTTTATATGCACTTAGAAACAAAAAAAAATCATACGATTTGCTTTATTGTGATATTCACCTTATTATGGTGTTCTGGAATGGAACTCACAATGTCTCCAAGGTATGCCTGTCCTTTAGTTCTTAAGTAAATATTGAAATGGGCCCATCTTGTAAAAGTACAGATTTTAATCCATCCACATATTGTTATCTAGTGTGAGTCTTGCCACTTACTTTATAGGATAGTAGAGAAAAGGGCTTTGCAAAATTTAAAGCACTTTATAGATGCAAGGTATTTATTTAGTAGAAGAAGAAGAGGAGGAGGAGTATACAGGCTATGACAATGGCCTGGAAGGCAATTCCTTTGCGTGAATGGGCCTGTACATTTATCTTAGACAGCTACTTCAGATAGATAAGGAGGAGAGAGTAGACTTGGTTCTTTCTCATATCCACGACTCCCTAGCTGATTTCATCTCTCACCCATTTGAGAAATTAAGATTTCAATAATTATCCTTTCAATAATCTCTAGCGGGGCGGCTAGGTGGCGCAGTGAGTAGAACGTAGGCCCTGGAGTCAGAAGGACCTGAGTTCAGACACTTAATGCACACACAAACAAAAACCTAGCCGTGTGACCTTGGGCAAGTTACTTAACTCCAATTGCCCTCCAAAAAGCAAAAATAAATAAATAAATAAATAAATAAATGAAATCTCTAGCTTCTCACATATACACACACATCTTTTTAACAACAGTATTCTTTTTGTTGATGCCATATTGCTTTGTATCATGGAAGTCCATGACCTGAAAAAAATTGTAGGTTACCCAAGGTTACACTAAGGAATGCATGATGAACAGAATTAGATTGCATATTACTAATGAAGATTTTCACTCAAGATTTGGTATACAAGGTATCATCCAGGAAATGTATGCTTGGAAAAGGAAATGGGTCAATCATATAAATTAAGAACTGTTCAGGTGTTTCATATATACTCACAGAATATTAAAAAGATCAGAGGAAGGCCTTCTGCACATTAGGTAGAATTTTAATGGAATATTTATAGAAGGATGGAGAAAAACTTAGCCAGAATGAGAGAATTTGGACACATTATAGTCTGCCCTTTCTAAGGAGAGTTCCCATATCAAGACATCACAAATCATTGAAATATTCACATTTAGGGTGGTTTTAATGAGAAAAAGAAACTGGAAATAGAGACACCACATAAGATGCTACTGAAATAATTGAGGAAAGTGGTGATGAGGATCTGAACAAAGGTGGTTATAATGAGAAGAGAAAAAAATGAGAGGCATAAGGCATATTTGGGAGGTAAAATAAACAGATTTTAATAACCGGATTAGGACATGAGAAATGTATAATAAAATGTCTGAGCTTTCAAGTCTTGGTGAAAGGAGAAATGGTGTTAACAAAATAACGAAGTCAAGTGGATGATAGAGTTTAGGAGGATAAAACAAGGAACTTTGTTATAGATATGTTGGATTAGAGGTGCAACCAGTAGATGCAGACCTTGAAATAAAGTCTAAGAATTCCATCATTGACTGGCTGTGTGACTTCACACAAGTCCCTTCATCTCTTTGGAAATCAGTCCTCCTCTATAGAGGCTGGACTATACATTGTCTTTAAATGCCCTCCTAGTTCTAACATTTCTGTGATTCTGTGAGTAAGGAAGAATCACTGTATTTGTAAATTAGGAGGTCTTCTGGATTGAGTGTTGGAATAGGTGTCAAGAAAACCTGAATTTGAATTCTGCCTCAGACACTTACTAGCTATGTAACCCTGGGCAAGTCACTTAACTTCTCTCAGCTTCAGTTTCCTCAACTGTAAAACCAAGGATAATAATAACACCTACTTCACAGGGTTGTTGTGAAGCTCTGATAACATACATAAAACTCTTTGCAAATCTTTAAGCACTGTATAAATGCAAGCCATTCTTGTCATTATGGTTATAATTACCAGTAGTAATAAACGTCATTGTCTCATCATCACCATCATCATCTTTGTAGTAGTAGTCATAGTAGTAGTAGTAGTAGTAGTATCCTTAGTAACTGAAAGAATATAGTTTTTTGATTTAATGATGGTGTTTGCACACCGAATTGTAATGGTTAGTTAGGGAATTAGTTAGTTAAGATCACTATGGCAAAAAAAAATTGACATTGAAAGCAAGAGGTAGCTAGAACAAAAGCAAACTGATCAATAGTGCAATTTCTTTCCCTAATCTGGAATAGACATAGACAGTACCAATGCCTTTTCACCCACAAATATTTTGATGCTAGAGAACAGTAAGGAAAATAGGAAGGAAATTTTTTTCTACTTCCTCAAATGCAGTTAAATACAATACATATACCAAATTTGAGCACTTTTCATTATACATACACACTAGATAGATCGATAGATGTGTGTCCAGTTCACCTGAAAAAGTTAGCTTAATGTCATAGCATGTTTTCAATACTAACAATTCCATGAGACAGTGTGTACCTTAATTACTTCCTATCTGTCAAATGGTTTTCTAAAAGTAACATGTAGGAAATCAAGAGACCTGAGGTTGGTTTCTTGTTGGACCACTGGCCTTGTCATGCTATTTACATTATTTTTTATGTCCATTTCTCTTTAGTAAAAATTAGATACCAGAATTTGCAAAGACCAGTAGAGTCTCATATCTGGAGTTTGTACAATGGGACATTTTAGTATCTTTCCCCTGTACTTCCATACTGCACAGCACATATTTACATTCAGTATCACATCTGACTTAATAAGCTGACATAGTGGGGTCCATCTGGACCCACGGGACAAAGACTAGAGAGATCGTTGCTGTGTCAGTTAACACAGTAAAATATGTGGCATATAAATCCCTCAGAGAAAGATCCCAAAGCACTTCTCTGTGCTGTCCAAATTTCACATATCCAGATTATGTTCAGTCCCTAGCAATTTGACCATATGCAACTATAAAGTATGAAAATGTCATAATATAGTATTTTATGTTATCTGGTCTCCATTGCTATGAAGGTACTATTCATTACAACTATTTTCATTGTGAATTTTCTTTCCTTTTAGATATTTATTACAAATAACCTTCCTTTGGGTCTGTCAAACCAATTTTCTCTTTCATTACGCACTGGAGAAAGATGAACTAGCTCATTTAGAATTGAGTTTCTGAACTTGTTCATTTTTAGAACCAAATTCATACCAAACCTTTTTTAGTTTACTATTTTGAGGTTCTGAAATGTTCAGTTGTGTTTTGTTCACTTTGGTTTCCAGCCAGGAACAGAACCAGAAGGGCTCAAATACCAAAGGAAAGGGTGTTCTCACAGTATTTCTGGCCAGGACCAGAAGTGGAAATATCGAAAAGCTCACAAGTAAAGCTGTTCTTCTGAGATTTTTATCCCAAGTCTGCAAAACCAAGGGCTTTGCATAAAGATTACTTTGAATAGTAATCTGAACCAAACTCTTACTGTTAACATTTCAGAGTGACTCTCAGTTCTCTAATCCCAGATTGTTCCCCTAAACTCAGACATGTTTTAATAATTCATTCCATCATGGACACTCCTCAACCTGGGAAATTTTTAAACACCTTTTGCTTTCCTTCATCCTCTGGAGATGATATAACTATCCCACTATTTTAGCTGCCAAATATTCCACTTTCTCTAGGTCAGGACAATGAATGGAGCCAACAAATGCACATCATTATATTCTCTTTCACAAAAGTGTTTAACTTTCTGTCTTGAGGGAAAGGATGTTATTCTCCAAATCAGTTAGGCCTACCATGGTTGTTGATTTCCCTCCTTATACCATCCTGATGCAAAGAAGAAAGACAGTTACTAAGGTAGCCAGGAAACAAAGAAAATAGAACTTTAGAAATAAAAGTCAATACACTAAATTGTACATTGACTTCTCCTACAGCCACTGCAAGATTGATGCTTTGTAAACAATGCATAAGGTATTGTTGAAAAACGAATGAGATTCTTTCTGTTGCCTAATAGATCCTTTGTTCCTCTTCTCCAGAAAAATGTAGAGCAACTTTGAATGTTTGATCCATGTGCCTCTAAATTGAAATTAAACTCATGTCTTCAAATACAGAACAAGTCCTTTTCTTCAGTCTTTCTGTAGTTTCTCTAAAACCTTACACCAAATTGAAAAACTTCCTTTTTCTCATACATTAGTGAGTTTTCCAGACCTTCTCTCCTGCTTTTTTTTAAAAACATTGTGAGCTTTCCAGTTCAACTCCCATTTCTGTAATAAAGTTTCATTTCTTTAAAAAAAAAAAGATCCTAACACTTACCCTTCTGCTGCAGCTTCTCACTAATAATAGTAAGAGAAAGTCACAGGCTGGCATCTCCACTTGGATGAACATCAGCTCTGTTAACCTGGTATGCCTAGAAATCTATGAATGGTTTTTAAAGAAGAATTTTCTTTTTTTTCATTATCTTTCCCAGGCTATTTCCATGGTCTCTAGAACTCCTAAACAGAATGGTTCTGTTATAAGGTCCAGCAGGGGAAAATCTACCAGGTCCCAACCATCTGGGAAGCCCCATCATTTAGACTGACAGCAGGTTTAACATATTTTCCAGTTATGACTATGAACTTTTGAACAGAACAAGCAAACACTCAAAGCCTTGGGAAAAAATACCTCCCTTCTTCACTAATAACAGTCTTGGGCTAAAAAGAATACTTAGCAAAGAGAAGTAAAGGGGAATTCAATAAAAGGAAAGTACCTTGTCAGATTGTATTTACTAGGTCAAATGCATATTTTGGTACAAGTGCTATACATATTTTGGTAATGCATATTATTTACTCAGTTGAGCCTAATGGCTCCTTCAAAAGCCATTAAGGTGTATTAAGTAAATACATTTTTGGTATGTGTGCTAATTTTGAAAACACATTGTTTTATTTACAATGCATTCTTTTGAGTCAAAACCTACTTCTCCAGAAGTGGTTGCACTGTTTGAATTGAGTAATTTACAGAGTGGGGAAATGGAAGCAAAGTCTTTGTGGGTGAGCTCTTATATTGCACCTGGAAAAGCTTTGGTTTAATGGCTAATACTTGTTACAGATGCATTCGAGAAGAGAAAAAAAAAAAGAAACACTATTTGGATTCTAATATCACAGAAAGAGTGAAACAAGAAATCTTGGTTATAGAACGTTTTAGCAATATTTATAAGAGGTAAGGAAGTTCCTTTTTATCAGTGCATATTTAAATGTCTCATAAATGGATCTGAGACAAACCCTTTGGCTAGGTCATTTTTTTCTCTACTAGAGGTCATGTCCTATCTAAACTTTGTATGTCTATTAGGTCCTCCTACAATGATGTTATGTATACCAAAGGAGCTTAATAAATGCTTATTGTATATTTGTATCTATGTGCTTATGAACAAAGTGAGAGAAATATAATCCAACTTGGAATTATGGAATTTTAGACCTAGAAAGAGTCTCCGAAATCATCTAATCCAGTTTGCTAATTTTATGGATAAAGAAAGTGAAGTCCAAAGAGGTCATGGGATAAAGTCAAACAATCCAAGTTTCCTCACTTCTAATCCATCTCTTTGTATACTATACTATATCACTGTTTGTTACTGCACTGGATTAAAAAGTCAGTAATTAGAACACGTTCATATTGCCTTTGATAGCTGATATGATTCTTAGAAGCATAGGTATCCCCAGAAGATGTTGCAGTTTGAAAAAATTTAGAGTAAGGTCATGTCATTCAATCAAAAAGAAATTTGAGGCCTTTATCATGAAATATGATATTGTTACAAATTCTGTTTAAATGTTAAAGCAAATTAATCTCAAGTGACTTCTATTTTGGTTTTTCTATTACTACTACTACTACTAATAATAATAATAAACAATATTTTCCCTAATTTGTAAAAATGTTTAAGCTAAGTATAGGATCATGGGGGGCAGAGATCTAAAGCTAAGATCTCTTAGCTAAACTGTAATCTTGATCTTTGCAGTTTTATAACACCACCCTCATAATAGTTCACTTCACATGTAGAATTCATATTCTTTAAATCATAATACTACTACTTCTTACTAAATAATAATAATAATAACTATATTTTATTTAGAAATTGCCCATACATCTGCATATCACTAGAGATTTAAATTTTTCAATGCTTATGCTGAAATTGCAACCATGTTGATAATAGATATACTGATTTTCATTTATCAGGGATCTGAAAATGGGTTTCATTATTTTGAATGGCTTATATTTGATTGTTTTAGACAAAAAAAGCAAACAACAGAAAATAAAGCCATAAAATCCTATTAACTTTGTTAAGCATTGCTCACCCCTTTAAAGCATATGGTGCATGACTGCTGAATTTCATATAATGCCCCAAATGATTTTTATTTTTCCTTTTGCCTTACCCAGCAAAGCACAGCATTGTAACCCAGTTCTTCCATTAACTATCACTTGTTTCTTTTGCCAACCATCTCTTTTAAAATATCATTTTTTATGAAGGGTAATGCCATATAGTAGAAAACTGTAAAAAATTAATGGATAGTCTTGGTACTGAGAAAATGCATTATTTCAATAGATTTATTATTTTTGTCCATTACAAATTTACAGGTTTTGCTGCTGTATATAGATATGTTTTATAGATTACTCTATATAAAAGGTATTACCTTACCACTTTCATCATTGAGGAATTTTGATCATTTTATGCTTGCCTTTCTGCAGGAATAAAGGCTATTTACTTAGAGCTGTGGCCAGTCTCCTGGACTGTTGTTAATATTCTTATTTCTTATAATTAACTTAATGAGAGACCTTAAAAATAATTTCAGAAGAGTTTCAGAATTTGAATACATGTCATTTGTATGTTAATAGAATTTCTGAAAATCCCACCAACTAAATTTAGAAATTCTCTGTATCTGATACTTGCAGAGAAAAGAAACTACACTGTTAATGTTGTTGTTGGTTAGTCACTCTGTTGTATTGAACTCTTTATGGAGTAATTTGCCATTTCCTTCTCCAGTGGATTAAGGCAAATAGAGTTTAAGTGACTTGCCCAGGGTCACACAGCTAGTAAATGTCTGAGACTGGATTTGAACTCAGGTCTTTCTGACCCCACGCCCAATTTTCTATTTACTAAGTCACCTAGATGCCTCCTGTAAGCTTTGTTGTTGAGTCATTTCAGTTATATCTGACTTTCCATGAGTCCATTCTTGTGGTTTTATTGGCACAGATATTGGAGTGGTTTGACATTTCCTCCTCCAACTCATTTTACAGATGAGGAAACTGAGGCAAACAGAGTTAAGTGACTTGCCCAGGGTCACACAGCTAGTGTCTGAGGCCAAATTTGAATTCAGGTCCTCCAGACTCTAGGGTCAGCATTCTATCCAGTGTTCCACCTAGGTGCCCCATATGGATTATCTTAGTTTGTATTCCCATGAGAAGCTAATTTGCCTCTCTTTAAGAAACAATGAAAGAAATTTTTTAAATGCCTTCATTTTTAAAGTACTAGGCACTCTGTTGGGGAGGGAGAATACAAATACAAACATGGAAGTGCCTGACTTCAAGGAACTTTCCATTCTAAGGGGAGTGTGGTACAACACATAAACATAGAAGTATATTCACAAAATATGTACATAAATAAGAAATAACTAAGCAGAGGGATGCAGGCATTAGTTTCTATAGGAATCAAGAACTTCCTCAAGTAAAGGTCATCCCTGGGCTGGACTTTGAAAGAGACTGAAGATTTGAAGAGGCAGAGGTAAGGATGGAGTGCATTCTAGAAATGAGGGACAACCTATAAGAGGGCAAAGAAATGGAAATCAGAATGTCCTGCAGGAGAAAGAGTAAGAAGGCCAGTTTAACTGGATCAAAGTCTGAATGAAGAATAAAATTTATTAAGATATCAAAGAAGACTGAAGTGAATTTATAGAGTTTAAAATGCCAAACTATGAAGCATAGAACTGAAATAAGGAAAGAAGAGAACCCTTAGCATTTATTGAACAAGAGAGTGTGACATTGTCAGAACTATGCTTTGGGATGTCATTTTGGCAGTCACATAACTAGAGGGAACCTTGGAGAAAATCTAGCACAAATCCTTCATTTTACAGAAGAAACAGAGGCTCAGAGAGGTTACATTAATTTATTTGTCATGCCAATAGAGATAGAACCAAGACTGTAAATCAGGTGACTCTACTAGACATACTACCTCTTGAATCTATCGATTTGTAATAATTCTATCTTTGAAAGACAACTTGTAGCATTCTAATACAACACTTTTAGGTACTAATAGTTTATAGCATTCAAAGCTGGAAAGGATCTTAAAAATAATCTAATGCCACCCTCTTCATTTTGCAAAGGAGGAAACTGAGGACAAAAGAAGAGCTTCCTCAAGGTCAAGCAATTACTATCTTTCAGAACCATGATTCAAATTCCCATCTCCTGATCCAAGTATGAGGTTTTGTCCACTCTTATGTCTTTACCACTTTGAATTTTTAGAGAGCATGATATGAGATTTGCTTGCTGTCTTCCATCTCCAACTCCCTATGTACCTCCATGCTTTCCTCTCTCCCCTTCAAAAATAGAGAAAAATGCTGTGATGGTAATGGGAATTTGAAGACCTTCCCCGCCCCCTACTAAGCTGAATGCAATCACATGGAGCCTGTGGTGGGAGAAACTTGTTGAAGGGTAGAACAGAGCCCACAAGAAGCTGGGATTCAGAGCAGTTAGAGATAGAGGGAGGAGAGGATGCACCCAAGCAGACAGGCTTGTGAGTAAATATTTGTTTGTCGGAAGGCTAAAGGATGGTGTGGCTCCCTGCTACATTGTGGTGTCTTAACATCTATATTGCTATGATGAATTCAGTTTCCTGGTGTTGGGATTTGGTTTTCTGGTGTCAATAAATGTTGGGCTTCTGTCTTCTATGTGGAGAGTCTGGTATATTTTGCAATTGAGCACTATGCCAGCATAGTTGCTAGTTAATTTATGCAAGGCTAAAAACACTCCCACAATTTTTTTTCATTAGGTAAAAGAAAATAAAAATATAATCACCATCAATAGTCTTTATTAATGACCCCAAACTAAATAATAACAACAACAATAATAGCTAATATTTATATAGTACATTAAGTTTTGCAATGTGCTTTATAAATATTACCTTATTTGATCAGTTAGTGGTATCAAACTCAAATAGAAACAGGGCCACTAAATTTATACATAAAAATCCCTGTAGGTAGGGTATTGACTTAGAACACCACAAATTAACATTTTCTATTGTATTCATATTTATTTGATTAAATGTTTTCCAGTTATATTTTAATCTGGTTCTTACACAACAACACTGAGAAGTAAATACTATTATTATCTCTATTTTTCAGAAGAAGGAATTAAGGCAGATAGAGGTTAAGTAACTTTCCCGGGGTCACTGAACTAGTATGTATCTTAAATTTGAACTTCAGGACTCCAGGTTCAGTATTTTATCCACTTTGCCATCTAGCTGCCTATTATAATAAATAATAAATCTCACATTATAAAATAAGTAACATAAACAAACTGAAAAAATCTTATAAATGGATAGTTATAGCACAAACTGAAAGAGAATCTTAATTAATGGTACTTTTTTTGAACACTCCATATTGCAGTCAAGCTAAATTACTTTCAATTAACAATTCTTATCATACCTTCATGTATTTGCAAAATGTGGTCTCCAGTACCTAGAAATAACATTGCCTAACCCCTCCATATCCACTTGTTGAAATCTTTCTTTTTAGTAAAGACTCAGTTTATGTGCTACCTCCTCTTTGAACCTTTCCCTGATTCTTTCGATCCCACATCCTTTTGAAAATCTCTCAAGTCATGGTTTCACCTCTACTAAATAATTAATCACTTTCCAACTTGTCTCACAGTTATTTATTTACATGCTTCATCCCCCTCTCCTAAACCCCTTTTGCTGTTGTTTAATTGTTTTTCAGTCATGTCTGACTCTTCATGACCTGATTTGGGGTTTTCTTGGCAAAGATACTGGAATGGTTTGCCATTTCCTTCTCCAGCTCATTTTAGAGAAAAGGAAACTGAGGCAACAGAGTTAAGTGACTTGCCCAGCGTCATGCAGCTAGTAAGTATCTGAGGCCAGATTTGAACTCAGAAAGATGAGTTTTCCTGACTCCAGGCCTGTTACTCCATCCACTAAAACACCTAGCTTATCCCTTTGGTGCAAGTATTATTTAGATGTTTATCTTTTTATCTCTATTGCTTAGCATAGAACCCCACACAAAGTAGGCACTTAACAAATATTTGCTAAATTTATTTGAGACAAATATTAAGAGATGATTGCTGGGTCCAAGTCCCATGAGTGACTGTTAACCCTCTGGAAATCATTTAACTCTTGATGTTCAGTCAAGTCTCTGAGATTGTAAGCCAAAAAGAAGGCACTGATTTGCATTGAAAGAGAGAGTTTCCTCCCCTATATCAACAAAATCACAGGCATAAGTCCTAGCCCTATCTGCAGATGAATTAAAGGTTTGGGGTTTTGAACTTAAGACTGTGAGGGAAACAAAAGTTTTCAGGATGACTAGAAGAATTGACTCATTTCTTTCATTTAGTCTGATAGGTGTTCATGGAGGAGGTGGGATGCTAAAAGAAGATGTGTAGGCTTGGAAAGCTACTTGAAAAGCAATGTGTAGTCAGATTGCTGGCTTTGAATACCAGCTCTGCTATATGTGGCCTGTGTGACCTTGGGAGAGTCACAGCCTGTTGAAGTCTAAGTTTCCTCATATGTAAAATGACATGGTTAGACTATTTGACTTCTACCTTCCCTTCAATGTCTACAATTGTTTAGGTTTATAAGGATGTGAGAGGACAAAATTGGCTTTAAAAAGGCACCCTGAAGGTGGTACCTCTTGCCATCATCAATATAGAAACTCTCAGTTGGTTATGGTACAACATGCCTGAGGTTGGAGATACTCTAGATCTATTACTGTAGTTGAAGTGAATCAAGGTGATGCCATGGCTAAGAATGGAGACCTTCTTTGTCTAGGAATCGGTTTTAGTAAACTGTTTCTTTAAAAAAACAAAAGGTTTTTTGGAACTTTATTTTAGGTGCAGAGATCAAATACTGTGTTTTCCCCCACTGTCACAACTTCTTGCAAGATAGGCTGTCACTAATCCCCTTTATTATTTTTATTATGACAATGTTAAAAAATTAAATCTTTGACTATTTTTTATAGTGTAGAATGACTCAGATCTATATTTCTCAGAGATAGAACTCTCTTCCTCCACCCTTGTATAAACCAGACAAATTTTAACACTGGTATTTCCTGTTCAGGCCAACTTTTCCCAGAGCAATCACTGAAATCAGTACTAGTTTCTCACCCAGTGGTTTCTTCATCTAAGGAATCCTTTAAAAAGAATAAAAGCAGAGTAAACTTGGCTTTATTTGAAAACCCCAGATTTGTTTTCTTTTGTTAAGAAAAGAATATAAAATGATCTTTGAGCTCCTCATAAATCTATGACTTGGAAAACCCCCATCTCTTTATTAGCTATTTGCTCAAGATGGTTCCTTCAGAGGAAGCAAAATATCCAGTGGGAGGACACCCCACCCCCCCAAAAAAATACCATTCCATTTGCTGAGCTCATCAACCAATGATTTGAGGTTTCTTTTGGGAAAGGGTTACCTTCTACCTTAATTGTAAAACTAGTGAGTAGCCTCACTTCATTTTTTGCTGTGATGACCATAAGAAATTGAAGTTTTTGTCCCTAAGTTATCAATATTGAAATTTGGGTGTCTAACCTGATAAATTTTATTTGAGGTTTCTATATAAATGAAGACAATGTCTTTGCCAATTGCCTCACTTCAAAGATCTGATTTCTCATTAATAGTCTCCCTTATATTTTTCCCTTCAGAAAGGCCACACCCCCATTCCAATGGGAGGGTTCTTGTGCTTTACAGTGTCAATGGTGACAAATAGAAGAACTGTTTAGTTTTCAACCTCACAACTCAGGTTTGTGCCATGTAGTAGCAGATGGTTTGAGCCTTGATGTGTTAATGGCAGTGATTATTTTATGAATAGTGACAGCTGATCAAGGATATAAAGCAACAATAGTGGCTACCATCCTGGAAAAGGTGCTAAAAGTGGGCGCTATAGGCTCTACCTCTCCTCTGCCTCATTATCAATTCCAAAGAGATCTCTATCAGTCATGGAATGGTAGTTTGTAGCATAAACATGAAGAGCCAATAAGAGTCTTGTTATTACTGTTTTTTAATTTGGACAATATATTTTTTGATGTGAGATATATTTCAGAAGATGATTAGAACGGTTCTCAGTTATGCCTCAGATTTACCATTTTCTCAACTTCCAGATTGAAAATAATCATGTTCAGTCAGTCTCAGTTTCTTTTCTTCCCATCTTTTCATCCCCTACAATTCCTTGTAATTGGGAAGGGAAGAAAACATTTAAGTGCCTACTATGTGCTAGAAACTATGCCGATTGCTTTACAAATATTATCTTTCTGATGGTTTACTGTGGATTTCTATTCTACTACCCTTTCTTGAAATGTCTACTATTTAATAATCCAGGGAATGTAAAGTTTTCCATATTTTAAATATTCTTGATGTGTTTGGGTCTATGTACATATGCATATGGTTCCCTTTTATTAGCCAAATATACAGAGTCTGAGACTGAGGTATCAAACTGAGGCAAAACACTGTAAGACAGGCAGAATCAGATTAAAATATAACTGGGAAATGTTTAATTAAATAAATAAAAATATAATACAACATATATAATGTTAATTTGTGGTTTTCTAAATCAACATATGGTTACAGGGATCTATTACTATTTGAATTTTATACTACTGCTCTGAGATATATCCAAAACATCAACATAAGTGAATGCTAAAGGTAATATAATATGAAATATTTTGTGCTCCTACTGGGAGAAATGGAAATACTCTGATAGATTTATAGGCATAGAGTCACAAGGATTCTTAATTTTCAGAGTGGTTTTAATGACAGAACCCTCTTCATTCTTATGGTACCTCCAAGTACCTCCAGGTTTATAGCTTCAAAAAATGTCTTTATTGTTCAAGCTAGAGGAGAATCTTTTATCTGTGCCGTGGCCCAACTTCTTTTCTCTTTATAAAAGAGAAAGTGGAGCTGTTGCAAATATTTCATCCTGTCTATTATAATACCTCTTCAGGTTGTCTATTAGAGAATTAGCCTATTATGTTTGCCCTAGGGACTTCTAAGGTCCAGAAATATTTCAGTGATTTCACATTAACTAGTAATTAGTTTATACTATGTAATGGGGGTGGGGGTGTTACTGCTTTAGATATGACAGTCTTTCTCTTCCTTTCTCCTTCTCAGAAGAAATTACTTCTGATATTGGGTCATTTCATTTATGGTTTATGTAGGTTTTGACGTAATTAGTTCATCTGACTTAATTTAAGAAAGATCAAGGAAAATCATTCTCTTCTAGAATAGAATAGAATTTTTGGCATTTCTCCTTTTTTGGTTAGGTTTTCCTTTCATTCCATACACACAGAGAGATCATTTTCAAAGCAATGGAAAAGGTTTTTAGATGTGTGTTATTCAGTTTGTTTTGATTATGCCCTAGTCTTTGTGATTCCATTTGGGATTTTCTTAGCAAAGATAGTGGGGTGATTTGCCATTTCTTTCTCTACCTTTTTACAGATGAGGAAATTGAGGCAAACAAGGTTAAGTGACTTTCCCAGGGTCATATAGTTAGTAAGTATCTGAGATTGAACTGGAACTCACAAAGATGACTCTTCCTGAATTCAGGTCCACCACCACCTAGCTGTATGACTGATTTTTATTAAAGTCTATAGGGGCTACACTACTAAAATTCAATGCAACACTGAAAATTCACTCCTAACTTAAATATGTGGATGAATAGGAAGTTGAAAAAGGTGACTGGAAGTAACTCAGGATTGCTTCAGAACCTGATTGTCACTTACCTGCAGAGCAAATAAAAGAATTTGGTAACAGCCAACCAAAATTCCAAGTTGCACAGATCTCCCAGTATCATACCTAGTGAGCACCCTAGAAGTTTTTGCCACATAGGTGAAGGAGGAAAAAAAAGTGTCGCTGAAATAGGACTTGAGGAAATACAAAGAAGTTACTAAATGGTTCCATTGACCCAAATAGAATTATCTGAGCATATAACTTCCCTAGCATGCTACAGAGTTTATACTGTCAGTTTTTAGTTCAGCAAATCCCCACCTTAGTTATTATAATGTACAGTCTTCTTCCCTTTACACAGGCCTGACTTGTCTGTGCCCTTATGAAGATGACTCCCAAATCTACATTTCTAGCCCTAACTGTTCCTGTGAGCTCTAGCCTATGTTTCCAGCTATCTGCTATATAGCTACCCTGAGACATACTGCAGAGTCTTCAACTTCACCATATCTCAAGCTGTACTCATCATCTTCCTCTCAAAACATGCCCCATCCCCCTAGCTTTTCTCTTTCATAGAATATTCTAGTTAGAAGGGACATGACTCTGGTTCAGGAATCACTAGCTCTGTAAATACCTTGGATGTAGTACATCTGGGCCTCACTGTGAGTAGGAATTGTTATAAGTGCCCTTTGGGGGAATGAAGAGATAATGATGAATTCAGGTAGGCTGTCCCATGGTCCTGATGATTACCAAGAATTAAAAAGTGGCCCAGGATATATAATTGAGAAAATGTATGGTCAGAAGAGGAAAAGAGACAGTCAGACATATGGTAAAAGTGAGGAATATCACAGATAGATTGTTCTTCTGGTTCTTGCCAAATGCAAAATGCCTAGAGGAAGTCTTCAAGAACATTGGATTGGTCCTTTTTGGAGAATCTACGGAAAAATATATGCAGAAATTACCCAGGATGAGAAAATGTGGTGGATTACAATCTCCACTAATGAGGAGATTGCCCATATTAATAAGGATGAAGATCAAGTGCTTGCTTCAGCAGCACATATACTCAAATTAGAACAATACAGAGAAGATTAGCATGGCCCCTGCACAAGGATGACATGCAAATCTGTGAAGCATTCTATATTTTTTGACTATAGTAATCTACTATTTGATAAACCCAAAGACTCCAGCTTTTGGAATAAAAACTCACTGTGTGACAAAACCTGCTGGGAAAACTGGAAAATAGTATGGAGGAAACTAGGCATAGACCAACATCTTACACCATAAACCAAAATAAAGTCAAAATGCGTACACAATTCAGATATAAAAGCTGATAGTACAAGCAAACTTGGAGAGCAAGGAATAGTTTACCTTTCAGATCTGTGGAGAATAGAAGAATTTATGATCAAACAAGAGATAGAGAACATGATACAAAATGGATAATTTTTATTACATTGAATTGAAAAGTTTTTGCACAAACAAAGCCAATGCAATCAAGATTAGGAGGGAAACAGAGAACAGGAAAATAATTTTTACAACCAGTGTCTCTGATAAAGGCCTCATTTCTAAAAAATACAAAGAATTGAGTAAAATTTATAAGAAAGCAAGCCATTCCCCAGTTGATGAATGGTCAAAGGATATGCACAGGCAGTTTTCAGAGGAAGAAATTAAAGCTATCTATATACATATGAAAAAATATGCTCTAAATCACTATTGATTATTAATCACTAAATGCAGGTAAAAAGAACTCTGAGATACCACATCACACCTATCAGATTGTCTAACATGACAAAACAGGAAAATCATAAATGTTTTAGAAGATGTGGGAAAATTGAAATGTGAATGCATTGTTGGTGGAGTTGTGAACTGAACCAACCATTCTGGAGAACAGTTTGGAACTATGCCCAAAGGGCTATAAAAAATGTGTATACCCTTTGACCCAGTAATACCACTTCTAGGTCTGTATCCCAAAGAGATCATACAAATCGGAAAAGGACCCACATGTATAAAAACAGAGCAGCTCTTTTTGTGGTGGCAAAGAATTGGAGATTGAGGGAATGCCCAACAATTGGGGAATGAATGAACAAGTTATGGCACATGAATGTAATGTAATACAGTTATGCTATAAGAAATGATAAGCAAGCAGACTTCAGAAAAACAGGGAAAGATTTGAATGAACTAATGCTGAGTTAAGTCAGCAGAACCAGAAGAATATTGTACACTGTAACAGCCACAAGGTGCAATGACTAAATTTCATAGATTTATCTCTTTTTAGCAATGCAAGGATCCAAAACAACTCCAAAGGACTCATGATGGAAAATGATGTCCACATCCAGAAAAAGAACTATGGGTTCTGAATACAGATTGAAACATATTATTTGCTCTCTCTCTCTTTTTTCTTTGTTTCTTCTTTCTCATGTTTTCTTCCATTGGTTCTAATTCTTCTTTGCAACATGACTAATGTGAAAATATGTTCAATATGAATCTACACATAGCACCTAATCTCAAATTACATGCCATCTTGGGGCTAGTTGGAAGGTAGAGATGGGGAGAAAATTTGGAACTCTAAATCTTATGGAAGTGAGTGTTAAAAACAAAACATAAATAATTTTTTTTAAAGAGTGAATATTTATAGAGTAGAGCAACAGTGTAGAAAGTGAGTAAATATCTGATCTCATTGGAACTGGCAACTCCCTCTAAACAATGTAGATTGGGATCTTCTTTACAACTTATTAGAGGATTACTTGGATTATTGAGAGGTTTCATAATTTGCCCAGGGTCATGCAATTGGTACAATATCTCAGAGGTGGAACATGAACTTGGGTGTTCCTGATGTTAGAACCTTTTCGTTCTCTGTGCCATGGTGACTAAGGTATCAAACAGCGATTCCAACTGTGTGACCCAGTGGGCATATAAACTTTCCTTTGCCCCCCATTATTGATCTTGGAGCTTCCTTCTCCTTCCTTCTTAACCATCTGTTGCTTGGAACTCTTATTTGTGGCAAAGAAGGGGGGAAAGATTGAGAGGAAATGTATTCCAAGATAAATTAGTTTCCTTTCAAGCCCAAGGAAATACTTAGTGCTCAGGTCCCCTTCATACTATGTCCTTGGAAAAGCCAAATAAGATATGCTTCCTTTATAATTATGAAATATCTAACAAGATGTGAGTTTTGTCTTGGGATTTTGTCATGAAATAAGTCAATGTTTGTATGGAAGAAATCCTGGGTTGGAGCACCAGTCATGGAGGCTATTAGAGACCCTCATGACTTTAAGTGAGTTTAGGTTCAAGAATATAGGTCAAAACTATAGTACAAAATTGTACGTCAGTTACATTATGGGTTAAACAGGATTTTAGGGATTCCTTTGAGAACCTAGACACCATTTAAACAAATAAAATGCTTCTGTAGAAAATATTTTCCTAGTTCCATGCAACCAAACTTTTTGAATATAACCCATTCAAGCAGAGAGCTGTCATTAATACAAAATCTATTACCTTTCTGTATATCTTTCTTTCTCCATTTCCACCAAGTAAAGAAAAACAAATATTAGTGAAGAGTTAGAGTTTTGGGTCAGTGACACCCACTTCCTTCTTTTTGCTGATACTAAGCATGCTCATGAAGGATTTTTTTTTCTGCCAAGTAACTACTAGTAAGAAAGCAGGAGTCACCAGCCAAAGGCTTTCTCAAGTATGCATTCCTACATATATATGTGAATGTATGTATATATGTGTATGTGTATGTATGTAAACCACCTAACTTTCCAGTATGGAAGGTAACCCTTAAGAAATACTTATCTATACATATATTTAAAGCAGTTGCACTATATGAGCCAACAGAAAATTGGCCCTAAGATGACTTAGAAAGGATTTTTGTAAGACATGAGCAGAACAGCATGGGCTCTGACTAGGCAAGGAATTCAGAGTTGTAATAGAAAACATTTATTTGGCTACGGCTAAACATCCCAACACATGTTAGCATTCGCTGCCAATATGCTTCCTAATGAAGAACAACATAAAATCATAGGAAATCCTGTATCCCCGTCTTCATGCATTTTTCCTGTATCTTTTGTGTCCTGGCTTTACTTCTCAAGCATAGCTACCTCAAGAGAAAGGTTAATTCAAAAGTAATGTTTTGCCAACCATTAACTATGTTGTCATTAACAAGATTAATGTACATTCCAGTATGCATCAGCAAGCTAATTTTTTCCCCCTTAAACAACTGTTCCTATTAAAAGCTAATGAATGCTACTGTATTTTTAAAAATAGCGCCATTTCTTTTAGTAAGGTATCATCTGCAAACTAGTTAAAGCTCCAGGATTACTATGGATTTGGTAGCAGGCTGGTTTAAACAACAACAACAACACTTGTTCTGCCTTGAATTATATGGAGTTTGGCCTCATTTGTATATTTTATCACATTGAACAGATTTCAAGACAAAGGACAGACTAGGATCTGTTTTTCGTCTAAGCCCTTCCTTAAATCCACTCTTCCTTCATCTGAAACTGTTTAGAGAAGGACTAGTGAATTTGTTAACCACTCCTTCTCATTAGATACAAACTCACATTAAGTGATTACTGTATAGGTAAAATTTTATTAGATACTTCTAAACAATCATAGCATATATGTTTTATGAGCTACTCTTAAAGAACTCTGATTCATCAGATTGGAAATGGTCTAGATCCTACTTTGTCAAACTGATCACTTCCTCTCCCCACCATCAGGGAAGGAACTTTAAGAAAAAAAAGAGAGAGACCAACGCTGGTACATTATACATTAACATACGCTGACTTTAACATTCTGAGAGTACTTGATTTTTTTTTCTCCATGCATTGGAATAGGCTCTGGAATGACATAATAAAACCTGCATCTGAAAGGTTATCTTTTCACTTTTTTTCACTGGACTTTTAATGATTTTCAGAATTATTAAATTTTTAAAAAATGAAACGCACATGCTCTCTTCACTGCCTCTTTTCTGCCTCCCTACTTTCTATTTCTTTTCTTCTTTTCCCCCCTTTTCAGATCTATTTATTGCTTGTTTTTCTTGGCTCTTTCTCACTTTCCATTTTTCATTATTAGTTCTTTATGATCTTCTGTTTCCTTTTTTTCTTTCTGTCATGGCTGCTATCCCAGTTGTTCTCTCTGGGGCCCCTGAGTTTCCCTTAGCTAATGAAACAAGAGCTGCCTACCTCCCTTGCTTTTGCCATCCAGCTGTTTCCTTTTTAAAATATAAACTCATCTTTATTCAGTAAAGTTCTTGGTCAAGCTGTACTCCTTTCAGAGAAGAGTACATTAGTGACATTGTGACAGTTTTTGTTTGTTGTTTGTTTGTTTTTCAAGAAAAAAAATTTAAAGGGCTGCTGGGAAGATACTATGCACATAAATCCAAATTCTTTTGAAAATATGATCCAAAAATAGAAAAGGGCCATTGCTTTGCTTAGAATCCCTTGGCACCTTGATATTGAGAAATTCTCCTTGACAGTTTGCCCTCCCCTTCACCAGCCTTTTAAACCTCCCACCTTGAAAGCTTAACGTTTCCTGGCTGTTGTGAAAGTGTAGTCTAACTAACACCACAAACCTGGATTTTATATGATTAGTTAGTGAAAACTTGCCAACTTAAGGTGCAGCCTGCCAAGTCAAGTCAATTTACTGTGATGCTTTGACTGTGCAAGTAGGCCTTAATCCCCCTTTAATCTCCAGTGTGCCCTTGACATCATGGAAATTACTTACAAAGCTAATGTCATCAGATGAACCATGTTAACTATTTCAGAGATGGTTCCCCTGAATATAATAACCTGTTTACCTTATAAGCACCAGATCCCAAAATATTTCACTGAAACTAATGAGCCCAGTGGATATCATCTTACAAGGGAATGAGAAATCCTTTTTCTGTATTATAAGTCATAAAACCTCATGTGACTGAATTTATATTCTAACCAAGCATCAGTTCAGTGTATTTTATTTCAGGACTGATTGATTGGATAAAGAGATTTACATAGTAGCCACAACGTCCATGAGTTATTAGAAAGGCAGTTTCTCTTTCATATCCTAGAAATCCTTCCTTCACTGAAAACATTTTACTGATATAACATACTAAGTAGATTATTTTTAACAGCCTATTTGGACCTATAAACTATCTGTCTGTCTATAACTGTCTATGTAGCTATGTATGTATCTATCTATTTATATATCTATCTCTCTTATAGATAGTATTATACATAGGAGGAGAATCACATGAAATGGCAATCAGCATAGACACTGGAAAGACACTGTAATTACATCACTAATATTTCAGTATGTTCCAGAACAGTGATACTTCAACTGTCACTCTTGAGCTACATGTGACTCCTTTGAGTATAAATGTTGGCTCTTCAAGGGCTCTAAATTCTATATTAGAATATTTATATGGCTCTTCTGGTTAATGGTGATTGCAAATGTGGCTCCAGAGTCACATAACTAAGAAAGCCACACATCTAGTGGGAAGAGCACTGGTCTAGGAGTTAGGAGAGCTGAAGGATTCTGATTCTGCTGTTAATTTTCTGTGTGACTATAGCTTAAAATTGATATGACTCAATAGGAGTATTATGATGATAAAATCAGGAAAACAAATATGAAACTGAAAATTTCAAAAACAAAAAACAAAACAAAACTGAAAATTCTTTCAGTACTATATAAACTCAATGATTAGAATAAAAGGCCATATTTGTATCTTTAAAAATATTAATAAACTATTTTAGCCAGTAGAGAAAGATGATGGAATTAAATGAGGGAGGTATAGCATAGGATATAGCATTTCAATTTGAGGGAGGGTAATTAAGAAGGTTCATTAGGTTCACAATTTTGTTTTTGCTTTATGGAAGGGGGAAGGCAATGCAACTGGGGTTAAGTGACTTGCCCAAGGTTACACAGCTAGTAACTGTTAAGTGTCTGAGGCCGGATTTGAACTCAGGTCCTCCTGAGGGCCAGTGCCCTATTCACTGAGCAATCTAGCCATCCCAATTCACAATTTTTGAGCCAGAAAATGCCTTAGAAATCATTGACTCCAATTTGCACATCTTAGAGGAAAGAAAATTGGGTCTATGAGAGGTACAACAATTTACTAAGGATCATATGTGGAATTAGCACTAGGAGAGATTAGGATCCATGTTCCTAGATTACTTAGAAAATGCTAAAAATTCTTGAGCACACCAATGATCTGCCAAGTTTCTTGGAAAAGATTGAACCTCACATAAAAAAAAAAAGTTGTACACACACACAACCACACACACATATTCAACTTTCATTGCAGTACTTTGAGGGGGATTTTGTATATCATTGTCCAGTGAGAATTTTGTGTAGCCTTTAAAAAAGTAAAACAACTCCAAACAAAAAACAAATCAAACCCCACAGAACCAGAAGGGCCCTTAAGGATCACCTTATCAAATTCCTTCATTTTGTAGAATGGGAAAATAAGGCCCAGAACGTGGGTTTTATTGACATGAATAAAGGCCTTATGAAGCCTTTAAAAAAATCATAGTCTGCCAAGATTGACCCATTTTTATATTGAAAACAGCCCTGTTAGGCATCCATTGCTTTATCTTCCTTGTCCTCTAAATATAGATGTCCTTTTGATTTCCAACTGCCTATTAGACATGGATGCCATGATGGCACCTCAAATTCAGCATATACAAAACTTGTCTCCTTCCCCAGATTCTTTATCCTGTTGATGATATCATTATATATTCCCAATCATCCAAGCTTGCAACATTAAAATCATCTTTAGTTCTTTCCTCTCCTTTAGTGATGGTTGTCCCCTCCCCTAATTCAATAGTTGTGCAATTCTGTCAATTTTACCTTAATACTTCTCACTTCAATTCCTTTCCACTCACAGTTTCACCTCCCTAATGCAAGCCCTTGTGATCTCTGACCTGGATTATTGTAATATTCTCCTAACTGGTCCCTTTACCCCCTTGCCACTCATTCTCTCCCTTATCCAGTCCATCTCTCCACATAGCTGCCAAAATAATCTTTGAGACACAGAATGGTATAGTGGAAAGACAACTCACCTTAGAATCAAACTACTTGGATTTGACTCTTGGGTCCATTACTTACTAGCTACGAGACCATGGGCTTAAACTTTCAGAGTTTCAGTTTCCTTACCTATAAAATGAAAATGATTTATATTTGTACCACCTACTATGACTGAGTTGTCAGATATAGGTTGGTCTACACAGCCCCTCATTCTGCCTAGCACTGTGACAAGGAAAGTGCTCTGTAAATCTTAAAGCACTTTATAAAAGGTTCATTGTTGTTGCTGTTGTTTTGGGGGGGTTCTGCATCATGTTACTCCCCTGTCCAAAACTTTTCCATGGATTCCCCTTGGAATAAAGAAAAAATGAATTTCAAAATTCTGTTATTTTATAAGGCCTATCATGATTGCTCCCCAAACTATGATCTTTCAACATTCTTTCACTTTGCTTTCATTTATGGACTCCATAACACAGACAAACTGGACTCACCTCCATTATCTTATTGCCAGCTCTTACCTCCAAAAATTCAAATAGTCTTACTTCCATTCCTGGAATGTACTTAATCTATTTCACCTGTTTAAATGTTTCCCCCCTCCCCACCATGAAACCTTTCCTCACTACCCCAAATGAAAATGATCTCTCTGTTCTCAAATTTTCTTATATCATTTTTTCAGTATCTTTCTTTTGCCTTTATCATATTCTACTTTATAGTATTCAGTATACATATATTTATGATAACCCCTATTAAATTGTAAGCTTTTGGGGGAGCTTACAATTTCCAACACAGGATGGTGTTGTTTTTTATCTCTTCATCATCATTGCCTAACATAGGATCTTTTTCCATATGAGGTGCTAAATAAAAGTCCATTGAATTGAATGGAAAGAGCACATTTAATTAGGCAAAAAATATTCAAATGCATTTCTCTTTTTAAAAAAATAGTACCTTAGGTATTTTAATACTTATTAAAATAATCAAATAAATATGAATTGAATAATTTTAGCTTACCTATATAGAGTAACCCATTAATAAATGTTTGTTGATTTTGTGTGTATATATACATATATACACAAATATGTGTGTGTGTATCTGTATCTATTTCTGAAAGTTGCTGCTTTTTAAACTAAAGACACCTCATGACTTTGAGGAAAACTTGAATTTCTAATTGAAGTTTCTGTGATTGTTTCTAAAAGATACTAGGCTAAATCCTACTGGCCAAGACATTGCTCCTCAGCTCGATATCTTTAGTCTCTCTTTAAAAGTACCAAATTTCAAAAAGATGAAATTCTTAATTTTCACATAACCAAAAGACACTAAAGATCAAAAGGAAGAAATTTTCTCTCCAACAATTTTTTTTAAATTTACACAGTCTCTTAAGACAAGAATTCAATGTCTAGGTTAAGTGTCAACTCTTTTTTTCATTTAGTAGTTTCCTTTTAGATCCTCTGGATCCTCTCTTATCCACCTGCTGAAAGGTTTGATGATTCCATGCAGAGGTTTTGGTCTAAATATTAGAAGACACCACATCTGACAGGCGTTGATTTTGTAACAAAATATGTAATTAGACTTCAAAAATGGAGATGAAGGGGGCGGCTAGGTGGCACAGTGAGTAAGAGTGCCAGCCTCGGAGTTGGGATGACCCGGGATTGAATCTGGCTTCAGAAAATGAGCACCCACACATAAATAATGACTAGCCATGTAACCTTGAGCAAGTTACTTAAACCCAATTGCTTTAAAAAAAATGGAGGGGGGCGGAGCCAAAATGGCAGAGTAGAAACAGTGCGTCCAAGGAACTCTCCCCCCAGATTACCTCCAAACTATGTAAAAGGGGACTCTGAACAACTTCTGGAGCCCCAGCACCCACAGAATGACACAGAGAAGATAACCTCCTGCTGAGGACAGCCCAGCAGCCCTGCAGGAAGGACCAGTACACTCTGGGAGCTGGCAGCACAGTGCACAGCACACAGAGAGCCGAGGCCAGGTCAGCTAGTTGGGTTTTAGCCCCAGGGCAGCCGGTCCAGCAGCCAGCTGGAGGGACCCCAGAACACCAGCAGCTGTGGCGATTCCAGAATTATCAACTCAGATATGCCTAGGACAAAGTGAGAGGTTAGTGCCCTATGGACTTTGGGACCAGTATTTGGGGAATGCGTCGGCTTCCTCCCCTGGGGGCTAGAAGCCGTTGAGGAGACACTCCATTTTGTAGTTTTCAGTGGCAGCTCCAGCTCCTGGTCTGCGAACTTTAGGGAGATCCAGCGATCAGTCTTGGGGGTTAATAGCTCTTGCTTTAACCTCCCTGGATCTGGATTATGATCTGGGGGGGGAGGTCTGGGGTGGGCATCCAGCTTGCCAGAAAGCTGTGAAGACCCCAGCGTTCAGGATGAAAGCTCCCCTGTCTAGTGGTGGAGTCCTGCTGTGGCAACAAGCCCAAAGGTCAAGTAATTAAGTGGCAACATGTCAAGGCAAAGGAAACAAAATAAACAGAAAAATGCAACCTTAGACTCCTACTTTGGGGGCAAAGAGGATCGAAGCAGGGAACAGGAGGAGGACTGTGAGGTCAGAAATCCTGCTTCAAAAGCCCCAAAGGAAAATATGAGGACCTTAAGAAGGACTTTAAAAATCAAATAAGAGAAGTGGAGGAAAAATTGGGAAGAGAAATGAGAAAAGTATGAAATGAGGGTCAACAGCCTGACTGAGGAAAACAACACCTTAAAAAAATAGACTAACTCAAATGGCAAAGGAGGCCCAAAAGGGCAATGAGGAGAAGAATGCCTTAAAAAGTCGAATTTGCCAGATGGAAAAAGAATCTCAAAAGCTCACTGAGGAGATTCATTCCTTCAGAGTTAGACTGGAGCAAATGGAAGCTAATGACTTTATGAGAAATCAAGATGCTGTTAAGCAGATCCAAACAACTGAAAGAATAGAAGGCAATGTGAAATATCTCATGGGAAAAACCACTGACCTGGAAAATAGATCCAGGAGAGACAATTTAAAAATTATTGGACTACCTGAAAGCCATGATCAAAGAAAGAACCTAGAAATCACCCTTCAAGAAATTCTTAAGGAAAATTGCCCTGCTGTTTTAGACCCAGAGGTCAAAATAGAGGTTGAAAAAATCCACTGATCACCTTCTGAAAAAGACCCTTAAAAGAAAACTCCCAGGAATATTATAGCCAGGTTCCAGAATCCCCAGATCAAGGAGAAAATACTCCAAGCAGCCAGGAAGAAACAATTTCAATATTGTGGAAACACAATCAGAATAGCCCAGGACCTGGCAGCTTCTACACTGAGGGATCGAAGGGAATGGAATATGATATTCCAGAGGGCAAAAGAGCTGGGAATGAACACAAGGGTCACCTACCCAGCAAAACTGAGCATTTTGTTTCAGGGGAAAATATGGTCATTCAGTGGAATAGAGGACTTTCAAGCATTTTTGAGGAAAAACCAGAGTTGAATAGAAAATTTGACATCAAGACACAAGAAGCAAGAGATGCCTGAGAAGGTAATCAGGGAAAAGAAATGAAAAGGAACTTATCAAAGTTGACCTATTTACATTCCTACACAGAAAAACAATAACTATGACTGATGAAACCTTTCTCAGTATGAAAATAATGGAAGAAGGGTATATGGTCATATGAATACATATGTGAATGTCTGTATATATATATTTCTAGTTATACATGGAGAGAGGGCATAGGTTGAATTTGTTGGGAAGGAATGATACTTAAGGGGTGAAATTATGAGGTGAGAGAGGAAAGTGACAAGAGGAGATGGGGAGAAACAGGGTAGGGTAAACTATCTCATGTAGAAGAAGCAAGGGGAAATGGCTGCAGGGGAGGGGAAGAATAGGAAGGCAAAAAGGCAAAACCACATTCTCATTGAATTTGGTTCAGGGAGAGAATGACATACATACTAAATGGGATATTTCAACCTTCAGCAGAATAGGGGGAAGGGGGATGAGAGGAGGGATGATGGATGGAAGGGCATTCTTGGCAGGAGAGGAGGTTGGAAGTACCCACTATAGAAGAGGGACAGGATCAAGTAGGGAATGGACCAGGTGGGGGGTGGGATGGGTGGGAAGGAATTATAAGCAGCCCTGTCCAATATATCTACTATGGTAATATTTTGCATAGCTATACATGTACAACACATACTGAATTACTTATCTTCCCAGAGGGAATGGGTGGCAAGGGGGGAAGGGAATGGATCTGAAATTCGAGGTCTTAAAATTAAATGTTTCAAATATATATATATACTATTATCAATACTCTTTTGCATGTAATTGGGAGATAAGATGTGCAGGCATTGGGGTACAGAGATTCACCTTCCTCTAATGGAAAAGTCGAAGGGGGTATGGGAGAAGATATGGGAGAGAGCAGATTGGAGGAAGGGATATCTTGAGGGACTATTATTCTGGGATGGTGGGTAGGGGAAAAGGGGAAAAATTGTAACTCAAAATCTGGCGGTAATGAATGATGCAAACCAGAAGTTAATAAAGCATTTGTTTAATTTTTAAAAATGGAGATGAAGGACCATTGACAAATTTGTCTGTCACATGGTTAAGGCTTTAGATTCTTTAATTTTTTCCCCAGTTCTCTCTTCCTAAACAGTTTTCTCTTCCCCTTTCTAATCTTCTCTACGCTCTTCTTCTTTTTTCTTCTCTATTTCTTATGTCTCTGTTTCTCTCCCCTTTTGTCTAGGTCTCTATCTCTGTTTGCTGGCCCATCTTTCCCTTCCTTCCCCTTCCCATTCTCAGAAGAATGATAAAGTCATGATTCATTGGAATCACAAAGAATAAAGCAAGGAATGGAATTAGAGAAAGAAAAGGAAGCCATGAATTTTGGTTTCAATAGATTCAAACTTGAATTAAAATATAAATGAACACTGATTCTGTCTTTAAAAATTTTAGACCACTTTTCTATTTTAGAAGCAGCATCATTCTGTATTTCCTTCATACCATTCCAGATATTATCTAATTTACAATTATGGTATGAACCAATAAGGCACATAGCCCTAAGCTTATTGGATGGGTGGGAAAACTGAGGCACAGATGAATAATTGAATTATTCCAGAATTACTCAGGTTTTGTCTATATGGCATCAGAATAAATAGTTGAAAACTGAGAAATGTAGTCAATCACCCAATTGTTTTGTCTGCATCACACCAAACAATTAGTTTGAATGATTTTTTTTCTCCCTACTGAATTGGCATCATGCAAAGAAACTACAGGCAGTAAAGGTTGGATAGTACCTTGTCTTTGATGAATACAATGTCTTTAAATGAGCTAAACTACTTCACTTTTGAATCCCGATTAAAACAGTCTTAAACCATTTAAAGGCCTTCTAGAGAAGAATGTATAGGAATTGACTGTACTATCTATGGACCTTTGAGAGGTTTTGCATATTGGCACTTAATCCTTATTGAGTTACAACCCCTGTAAGGAAATTTGAGTCCTGTACACGAGTTCTTCATTTATTTCTGAGCCAGGATAATTCTAGGATTACCACTTAGAAAATTGGGAGAACAGACTTTTGCACAGTTACCAGGCAGCCAGTATTGAAAATAACCATCTAAAGGTGTCCATGTATACTACATTTGTGTGTGTGTGTGTGTGTGTGTGTGTGAGTGAGAGAGAGAGAGAGAGAGAGAGAGAGAGAGAAGGAGGGAGGGAGAGGGAGAGGAGGGAGAGGGTTAGGGATAGGTATTGTGGTTAAATCCCATTAGGAAAGACATTACATTCATTAAGTGAACCATAGAATATGAAACAAGAAACAGGCCTATTCCTCCTGCTTCACCACCACCCCCCTTCTCCTAAAGTGGTATTTCCCTTAAATACAGAAGATTCTTTGCTGGGAAATTCTTCTCAGAGTATAGCACAGAACCCTATAATACTGAGAAGTTTTAAAGCCAAGACACTAAAGGAATGTCACCAGTCACTTTCAGCATGTCTTCGAGCTTGGTTTTGTTCATAATCAACATGTTTCATTTCTTATTTGACCTTTTTGGTTGGGGGAGTATTCCTTTAAAGCTAATGTAAACACAAATTGTTCTCAAATATCATCCAAGAATTTAAAGAGGCTACTAATTTGATATCCTAATTGCTGCTGAAATTAAAAAATAACAATGCCTTTTTTTTCCTCAGGATGATCATGTGCTTTTTAAAAAGTGGCACACAGTATCTGAATTTGTATCTCATATTGTTGATGACTGTAAACAATTACACTTTGGCCATTAAAAAGGATAAAGAAATTACATAAGGCTAGGTCATTACTATATAAGCAGTACCCTAAAATCTTTTCATCCCTAGTACAAATTGCATCAGCTTATATCTCACTGCATTGTAGGTTGTTATAATTCCACTCTAAACTTAGCTGGAGAGCTTAGTTAGAGAATTAGGCTCTGTGTTCTAGAGACTAGAGTTTTGAAACACAGGTTACTAAATACTTGTAGACAGTTTTAAGCACCAAATGAGCTAATAGCAAAAATGTCATTCTCATGTAACTCTTCACATCAGACTTGGCCACCTACTTGTTTTTTGAGTTTATTTGTTTATCCCACCTGACCTCATGCTGACCAGTCTGGATTCCCTGAAAAGGGGCACCACTTTGCTACAACTCAAACTCTCTCAGGATTTGTTGGGAGAAAAAAAGGGTGGGATATACTCCTCCTATTCACCACTGTAGTTCATCAACTGCCATTGTTATGATTCCCATCTACACAAAATCAATCACAATGATGACACTATTAACTCTTAGGCATAAAAAGATTTATTTTATGATGAGGTAAAAACAACAATATTGTGTATATATAATTATATATTAACATATAATATAATGATGCATCATAGTTACTCAATATAAATCCAAATGCAATGATAATGAATATATTAAAGTTCATACATAAACTTTAGTCACACCCTCTGCATATAAGATCCATAGGGTTGAGTGGGCATGTAATATAAAAATCTAACAGAGAGACACATGATTAAGGATAACCCATGTACTCAAGGCAACTTGCATCTCTGGACTTTGTAGTCCAAGATCTTTCAAAAATAATCTATACCACATAAAGGCATTTCTCTGCTAACTACCCACCCTTCTGTAAATTGCCACTCCACTGCTGTGCAAATCTGCTCATTTCCTACTCATGAAATGATAAAGAAGTAATAGGTTTTGAAAATTTACAATCACCCTTTAAAGGATGTTGAAGAAGTATTAATCTGTTATAATGACAAAAGGTTCCATTTGAACCAGAGAACTGCAGAGGTCCTTAGATTGGTCCTTTGGGCAAGGCAGACAAGCCCAGCTAACTTCTCATTCAGATAGATTCTGCATTATCCTTGTCAACTGTCTGTATCATCCTATCAACTTGTTACAGCAAGCAGAATTTACCATAAAATCTATCTTTCCCTATATTTTTCCTGCTCCCCTGAATGAGGAAAAAGAACAACCAGACACTTCTGAAAGATTTTGCCTTTCTCAAAAACTGATAGGTAATACAGAAAAATCAACAGAGTTCAGCTGTTCTACAAACAGAAGGCTCTCAGCTTTTTCTTCACCCAGGCCACAAAGTAATTCCTTTCCTTCAGTTAGCAGCTTCCCAATGATTTTTAAAGCCTTCCTATCTGCTAACTGTTCCTGCTATTGCCTTCTCACTCAGCCCCTACTGCTTTCTTAACTGTCCCATTATTTTCTCTTTTCCTGGGGTCCTCAACTTATCTGATGGCTCAAACCATCACCTCCAGGGAGAAAGGTATTCGACTTTCCTTTATAAAGTAAAACTCCTGCATTTTTAATCTTTCTCCCATAAGTTCCAAACAGTTATTTGATTGTTAGTTTCAATGTTGCAAACTCTAGACACAATTGTAAACAAATGAGCTGAGTTACCAAATGCCCTTTTACCTCAGGCATTTCCCTGTTCTCAAAGAGGTCCTCCAAATTCTCTGGTTAGCATTATAAGTTCTCTATACGGTCCTCCTAGTCATCTGTGTATGTTCACATTTTATCCAAAAACTGTCTTAATACTTGAATTTTATCACTTTTGAATAAACAAAGTTCATTTTCTGTCATTTTCATAAGCAAACTATTCATACATGAAAGGGGCAATACTTTCCATCTTTCACAAGTTGATTTAATTAATTTCCTTTTTTCAAAAGTTTATTTACTATTTTAAAAGTTCATTTTTTTGCTCCTTTCAATAATCAAATTACTCACTTGATAGAAGGTCGGTACTCCAGTCAAGGGGAAAAAATACAGCTAAGCAGCAAAATGAAAATAGAAAAGAAACATAATAACCTTGAAGAGTTTAAATAAAAAAGGAAAAATTAATAATTGATTGAAAGACTCTCTCGGTAACTAAAAAAACCCAGAAAATAAAACTATCCAGATAAGTCTAAAATGTTACACTTGTCTCCACCGTGATCCATTAAGGATGCCATAGTTTTGATGTTTTTTAAGAATTTGCAAAGGTTTTCTTATTATTGATTTCCATGTGGAATTCCCAAATGATGGGTGCAGTTATGAGGCTGCACTGAATCTGTCACTTTCAAAGGAAAAATTTGACATATTTTACCTAGTGTTCAATCACTACCTGTTTAAAGTTTACCCATATCAAACATGTGTCTATGTGTACATCTTGGACACCCCATCTAGATTTATAAAACAGCAGCCTCGGTACCCTTTTCTTTTTATCTTTGGCAGACAACATTTCCATCCAGCTGTCATTCAGCAAAGTGTTCTTGCATTTTAAAATTTGCCTGAAAGAAAAAGAGAAAGAATTTTCAGTGTTTCACAGGAATGCAAGTCCTTTCCAATCCTCTCTCAATATTTGAGAGTCGCTAAATTCCACATAATAGTTAACACACAATAGTTAACATAACTGTATCTACTTCCTAATAAACCAAAGCAGTTCTGTGACGTTTTATAAGGTAGGATGAAAGACTCAAGAATTATGATCCAGTCACCTCACCTTTTCCTAGGTCATTTTTTGAGGGGGGAGGGTGGGAACTTTTTTTTTTACTAGGGATGCCTATAAGCTTATTTACTGAGTCAATTAACAAAAGATAACCTCCCATTGTGCAATCATCAATAAATCAATTGTGTTAAAATTATCTTGGAATGTCTTCCACTATTTACTTTCATATTGTTTACTTTAGACACTTGACAAAGCCAGCACCCTTGAGACAGCTTGATTAAGGGTAAGTGGATTTTGTAGTAGTCATTGACTGTATAATATATATGACATATACATATATATACACAGAGACACATACCTACTGCACACATGCATATACATACACACATATGTATAATATGCACAAAATATACATTATATGTAAGTTTTGCAAAATATTTAAGTTTGGCTAGAGTTGATTTACTTCCTAAACATTCGCTATTCCCTTTACGGATGGATTATGTTTGATGAATACATGGGAAGACAAACATTTATGAACAGTGATAGAACAGTCACTTAGTACACCACCTACTTCTTTTGTCATTTGAATAATCTATTCACACCCACCCCAACCCCCCACTCACAGCCACCCTCCACAATCTGTGGAATCAAATTAATCTTCAATTATGGAGAAGAATTTCAGGAACGAGCCAAGCTAGAGTTACCGTGCTGCTTACTGCTATGAAAAGATTTACATTGCAAGAAACCAGAATTCTCTGTGTTTGTGTGACTTTTCAGCAACATAAGTGAAAATTGCCACTTGAATACCTGGTCTTGCATGAACTTTAACGATATAAAAGTTCACCTTTGGTTTGGAGGCAGACGATCTTCCTTAATTGTCAACTACCTGTTCTGCAAAACTGAATTTAAAGTATTGAAAGAGGAAGATTTTTTTTAATTTGAGGACTTCTTACTTTCAGTGAAGTCAGAAACACTCTAAGAATATGTTTCCTTTGCATAGACCAAGTTCTCAGTTTCTGCCCAGAGGTGGATCCACAATGACACTGGATACATAGAAAGTAAAAATAGAAAGGAAAAAAAAAACATGTTCTTAAAGGTTCCGACTTCAGGTTTGGCTGTAAACTTGGGCAAAGTTCACCCCTCCCTTTTCATGACAGGCTGCATACTTTTCAAGTTTCCACTTGCTTCTTAGAGAGTAAAAATGTGTCCTGTGAGTTCCAGTTGCTTAAGCCAAACTGGGCCCATTTAAGAATAGATTTTTGTTTTAAGTATTGTGAAAGGTTTTTTTTTTTTATTGCAATCCAGAATAAATGCCTAAGAGACACATTGTTTCCAACCCCCTTATACATACACTTGCTATAATTTTGAAGCAATCTTACCTTCAAGGTAGGAAATTAATTATTCCATTTACTCTCCTTTTGCTTCCTAAATCAGTAGCCTTGGAAGTAAATTGAATATTATGCTGCTTCAGAACACATCTTCTTGTCAAGCATTGAGCTTCATTCTTCTCTTGATAATGATTGGTGGCTTTAAAACTCACATGACTATTGGATAATAAATGGAAACTGTCATTGTTCTAAGGCTTTTTTTTCCTTTTTTGCTTTGACCTCATTGTGATATATGTCTACTTCAGGGTGTTTTGAAAAGACTGAGGGAAACAGACAAGGACTTTTAAAGGGAAAACAGACCTCTAATTGGATGCCTCTTGCAGACCCTTCCATGACCCTTGGCAGAACTGTCCTAATGGAATGGTTCTCATATGAGATCTTGGAACTTCCTATGTTGTTATTATGTTCTTTAGTTTTAGATTATTTCAACAGTGGATTTTTTAAAAATTCAGTGATAATAACTTTGATATGTAAGAGGGAAAAGATAGAGCTTCCAATTTTTTATAAGCAATTATCAGAATAAATGATAATAAAAAACTTTTTAAAAACTTAGTTGCATAAGAATCCATGCTTTGAGTTAACGTTTAAAAAAGGACCTTCTGATTTATATTTCTGAAGCAAGAAATTCATAACTTTGTTGTGGGTAATCTTTGAATGTACTGTCTTATAAATCTTTTTTGGCCAAACAAAAACAAATAGAATCACCTTCAATATAAATCTTTGAATTGCATTTTATTTTAGAGTTGGACGTGTCTGAAAAAATAACAAAACAACAACAACAACAACAACAAAAATACTTTGTATACCTCCAAATGGGCATGAGACAAATGAAAAATATGGGTTAAGAGATGTGAGAAAATTGTGATATGGAACCTAATATTCCTCTGGTTTTATCAGTATAATTAAGAAGTCTGGGGGTGGCTAGGTGGCACAGTGAGTAGAGCGCCGGCCCTGGAGTCAGAAGGACCTGAGTTTGGATCCGGCCTCAGACACTTGTAACACACACAAACAAAAAACCTAGATGTGTAACCTTGGGCAAGTTACTTAACCCCAATTGCCCTCCAAAAAAAAAAAAAAGGCAAAAAAAAAATAATTAACAAGTCTTGTCCTCCTGAACTTTCTCTCTCCTTTGCCTCCATGCTTGTATTATATAAAGATTGATATGGTCCATCATTTTCATTCTTTCTTACCCTTGGAAATTATTATTTTTTAAAATTATATTTGCTTCTCTTCCATTCTGCCATTTTTATATTATCTTTATATATCATTCCATCTTATCAACTGCATGTACTTGTTTAGTCTCTCTTCACTGATTGTAACTATATATATATATGTATATATATATATATAATCTACATATACACACACACACACATCTTAAATTGCTTCTTTTTGTCATTACTTATAACAGATGCAATATAGCATAGTAGAGGGAATAGTGATATAAGAATAAGAAGATGGGTTGTGGTTCCTTCTAAACCTTAGGTTCCTTGGCTATAAAATAACTGAACTGGAAGAGACAATCTTTCAGGTCCTTTTTATATCTAAAGTACAAGATAAACATAAAGGGGAAATAAGTGCATTTAAATTTTTTTTAAATCGGGGATAAAACAACTATAAAAATAACAGGAGAGGAAAGGAAAAAAAGGAACAAACAGTATTAGTTAACTGGTATTTATTAAATACCTACTATGTGCCAAGGACTGTGGGATACAGATAAAAGCAAAACCAGAAACAACTAAAAAAAAAAAAACACTTCAACAATGAAGTAATAAACAAGGACCACAAGTACTATTGTCACAAATAAAAGGTGCTGAACAAATTAAAGTCGACCCTACACCTGTATAATCTATATCAAATTGCTTGCCTTCTTATGGGTGGGAGGAAGGAGGAGGGGAGAAAATTTGGAACTCAAAGTTTCAAAAACTAATGTTACAATTGTTTTTACATATAACTGAGAAAAAACATGATAATTTTTTAAAAATTAAAGTCAGTTCAAATCCACTTCAAATTAAGCAATCTACTTTTTTCTCCAAAGATAGTAAGCAGTCTCCTCTGGGGTTAAGTTAGCAGTCATCAAAAATTACATAATACACAAAGACAATCTTCCAATACATCTGCTCATCATCACAAAATAGGCAGCTATAACCTACAATGAGAATTATGTACTTGTTTAAATAACTTTAATGTCATTTTGTCTTCTACTGGACTTTTGAGGCAAGGGTGAAGGAAATCCCTCTGTCTTACTATTCTCAGCATGTAGAAGGAAAATTTTTTAATAATCAGTAAAAAAGTCCATGTAGCTGCAATATATGTAACAATAGAATTTTGAGAGTGACAAATGATGTGTTTTACATTTCTATCCTTTGAACAATATTTTACATCTATGGATTGAGTCTATCATATTTGGAAGAAATCATAGAAGGTTATAGATGGAAGGAACCTTAGAGGGCATTTAATTCAATGTTAAATGAAGGGATGTGCCTTAGAAGAGTGTTAAACTCAAGGCAGCAGGCCACGAGCTGCCTGCAAAACTTCTGAGTATGTCAGTAACCAGATTAAAATGTAATTCGGAAATGTTTAACAAAATAATTGAAACTATAATACAATATAGATTATGTTAATTTTCATTTTCTGAGTCAATATGCAGCCACAATGACTATTTGAGTTTGACCTACAACACTGATCTATAAAATTTCTAACATTTGGTTATCTAATTTCTGCTTGTATACTTCCACTGATGAAGAACTCACTATCTTACAAGTTAGTAAGTCTTTCTAAACTCTGTAACTCTACAAAATAGTTCTTTATACTGAACCAAATCTCATCTCCTCCAATTTCCATTAATCCTAAATCTATTCTATGTATTAACATTCTCCTTTTCGCATGACAGTTCTTCAAATATTTGATGACAAACTGTCTTATGTCCCCTAAGTTTTTTCTTCTCTAAACTTAAGCAGACCTAGTTAACTGTTCCACATACGGCATTGTTTCTAAACTCCTTTAATCCTGGTTGCCTTCTTCTGAACATGCCAGTTTGTTAATGTCTGTCTATGCCTAGACCTAAAGATAATATGCCTCCCAAATGACCAGACCAACATAGAATATTTCCTGTATCTGAGCAATATTTTTCTAGTAAAACATATTATGAGAAGCAGTGTTGCTTAGTCATTAGAGAGCTGGCCTCAGAGTCAGGAAGACCTGGGTTCAGTTCTGGTTTCTGACACATACTGACTCTGTTACTCTTCAAAAGTTACTTCATTTCTCATTACTCAACGAGTCTTAGGGATGGTAAAATGGTAGACCATAAGGTGATGAGCTACAATGTCAGAAGCTCCCAACTCCCTTTGTAATTAAATTACAAAATCCCTCCAATTCATGTTTTGACTATTTTTTAGACAACTCTGGGAAAAATGTAATATTTTCTACCCAAGTTTTCAGAAAAATTCTTGAGTTACAAGTAGGATTTATTGCATCATGTGTAGAATTATATTAATTGAATATTGTGGCAAAAAAAAAATTCTCTCATTTTCTTTCTCTTTTGGTTCAAGGGTGTTTAAATTTCTGTCACTGTAGTTTATTATGGAAAGAAGTAGAAAATGAAAACCATGGAAAGATTGCCAAAGAGGCTCAGTTCAATAGAGTGTAAATTCCACAAGTAAGTTTACACTCCTGCCTTGTACAGTTATAGAAGGAAAAGGAATGTGTTTGGCCATAGTTTAAATTCCTGACCTTTTACCCTTGCCAGTATGTTGTCATGTATTTCTCATACTACAGTTCACAATTGTTTGCCAAACAACATGCTCTCCATTGTTAAAGGACATGGGATGATGATATGTACATAAATAAAAATTCGCTATAATTTCTACAATTTGGTCTTAGATTATCTTTACCTTTGAAGTGCTCTTTCACAGTGAGCAATGCTGTATGACTAATTATGTTCAGTTAAGCAGGGATAATAATGTTATTTATAATAACAGCAACAGCAATAATAATTCAACTTTTCAGATATCAAATTTCACTTAGAACTAATTAAATTTCTTGAGAATAAGGACATTTTGTTTTTGCCTTATCACTAGCATCTACCACATTGCCTTATCCTAGTGCTTAATCAATCTTAAATTGAATTAATAGAAGGAAAAAGAAAAAGAAAGATTCAGCAACCAAAATAGTTGTCATAAAGTCTAGGTACAAAAAAATCTTATACTTTATTCATAGTGGAATCCTAATGACTCTAATTTTAGATAAAAATCTAATAATCAATTTCTTACAGAAGATTAGATATAGCCACTTAGAAGGAGATGGGCAGGTTGCTAGTAGTAGGCATACTAATAGACTCAAGAAGTAATCACAGACATATTGATAAGGGGAATTATAATAAGAGATAAACAACATATTTCCATTATGAGTACAAAGCAATTAAAAGCCCTACGTGCCTTCTATATTCAAGGCCATGCTAGGCAAAAGAAATAGTATATGGAAATTAACATTTAAAATAGCCTTTTGCCCTCAAGGAAGCAAATACTGTTTTTGAAAGCATGAATCAAATTCTTTAACAAAAATATATAAAATAGTGTGGAAGGAAGTTTTTTCTTTGGGTGTATGGAGACAAAATATGATAATTGGAGGAGTTGTTGAGTTATGTCTATGATTTTTTTGGGGGGGGTAAAGATGTTGGAGTGGTTTGCCATTTCCTCTTTCAATTTATTTTGCATCTGAGGAAACTGAGGCAAGCAGGGTTCAGTGATTTGCCCAGGGTCACACAGCTAGTAAATGTTTGGGGCCAAAATTGAACACAAGAAGAGGAGTCTTCCCAGCTCCAAACCCAACACTCTATCCACTGCACCACCTACCTGCCCAACTTCAAGAGTAATCGAGGATTTTATTTGTTAAGGAGAACATAAAATCAGCAGAGATTCTTGGGAAAGAATATGTGCTAATTCAATACAATACAGAGTTTCAGCTGAAGGACAGGACCCTGGACCTTGTGGAAAAGGAGGGAAGAAAAATGAGGAAGAAGAGAAAGAGGAAGAGGAAAAAGAGGAGGAGGAGAAGTAGGAGGGGGAGGCTATGAGGAGGTTTAAAATATATCTGGTAGCATTTAATAAAAAAGCAGTTTTCAATACCTCAAAAGCTCCTGAGTGCATCACTGTGTTACAACACACTATAAAAATTTATTATCTTAATAAATTACAATGAAAAATTGAAATATTGAAAATATACTCTGTTTAATAAGGCAAGGACCCTATTTTAGAAAAATTTCCAAGAAAACAAATTCTTTTTTAATTTTGGCACTTTAAAGGGAGTAGGTATCCAGCTTTACAAATACTGAATACATGAGGCATTGCAATCCTACTACCTTTCTATAGCACTTTTAACTTTCAAAAGAGATTTCATCCTTTATTGAGTCATATTTCTACAGTATTGTTGCTATTTTTAAAAATTATAATATTATGCATATATGAACAAATCAATACATTTTTATAAATATATGTATACTAAGTTTCTTATAAACACCTTAAATTAAAATTACCATTTAATTCCTTTCTGCATTTCCCTTCTCTTTTCTGGAGTAAATTTTACCTCGAGGGCCTGTTCTTATTACACACACACACACACACACACACACACACACACACACACACACACCATGTAGATAGATGGATAGATAGAGATAGAGAGGTAGATAGATAAGTAGATAGATGATAGATAGATAGATGATAGATAGATAGGCACACATATATACATACACATATATACGCATATATAGAGAGATTCCAGATGATATTTCAGAGATCCTTGAAGACCATACTATTCTTTTCTTTCTAGCTCCTCCTTAATAAGATCCTATAAACAATTTCTTTGTGTCTATAACTTGCCTATAGTCTCTTCCCCTTCCCTACTACAAATCCTTGTCCTCACCATACCCAGCAATCTTAGACAACTATTTCCAAGTCTTTTGCTGTGGTACTTTTAGAGAACAGGTCTTGCAGTGGCTCCTTATTCCCATACCATTATTTTATGTATGTGTCATTGTTTTTGATTCAGAACTTAAATTCATTTTAACCAGACAATTATTTTAAAAGTTTACATTTCTTCTTCTTCCTAATGCATCTGCTTATTGATTCCACCTCAGTCACACATCCCTAAATGTTCCACTTTCCCAATTAGACATTGTTATATTCCCTTATCTGATCATAAAATCTTATTATTTTAGCTTTCTTTATGCCTTAACTTTCCTAAATCTATTCTTCACCCTCATGGAGACCTGTGGCCTCTCCGTGGTCAGTATCCTCAGGCCATTACCCTATACTCTGGGTTCGCTTTTCTCACTCTAGAACCTTAACCTAATAGTCAGCATCTTCAAATTTACACTCTTCTCTAATTTACTGTACTTTTGTGTGATTTCCGCTCATCTCTCACCAAACCTTAAGCTGACTTACTCCCACCCTCCATATCTCTTCCGTTTCTACTCAGACATACTATATTAGCTAGATGAAGTCTCATAACCATCCTGAGTACACTACAAATTCATGTTGTCCAACCTTATCTGGACTCTCACTACAGCAAGGGAGTGAAAGTCTTTTTATCCTCCTCTTACCCTTCTTTAATTGGCCCCCTTGCTGCCAACAGAAGCTATTCTAAATGTTTTTTCCCCTCCTTAAACTTCCTATGTGTCCCTCCACCCTCCTCAGCTGAGGACATTTGTCTCTTCTTTAACTGAGATGATTGTGGTCCTCTGACAGGAGATACCTCTTATCTTTCTTTTAATCTCAAAAGCATTTTCAATCATTTCCCTGATTCCCTTACAAAGATGTTGCCTTCCTCCTTTGCTCGCCAATGCCAACCCTTCTACATGTCTACTTGGTCGTGGTCCTATAGCAGATTATTTCCTTTAGCATCTTCTCTGTCTCTGTCTGTCTCTGTTTCTCTGTCTGTCTTTCTCTCTCTCATTTATTTTCTCCCTATTATTTTCTGACCTACTGCCTTCAAATGTAGGCATCACCACCCGTCCTTAAAAAACCTTCTGTAGACCTTAACCATCCTTATCCTTCCACCTTTTCTCAGCCAAACTCCTTGAAAAGGCTGCCTACACTTGATTTCTCCACTTCCTCGCCTTTCTTTTTCTTTCCTCTCCCTTTGCAATGTGGTCTTCAACCTCAAGACCTGAGACTGCTCTTTACAAAGTTACCAATGATCTATGAATTGTAAAATTTGATGGTCTTTTCCCAGGCCTTATCCTTCTCATCTGATCTATTCTACTTGACACTGTTTCCCACTCTCTCCTCCAGGATACTCTCCTGTATGGGTTTTTGTGACATCTCTCATGATTTACCTACCATTTATGTGGCCTTCCCTTTCTTTTACTGGCTCATCATCCATAACACACACATCCCAAGTGCATGTTCACTAAGTTTTTGTTCTTAGCCTTCTTCTCTTTTCCTCTATTCTTTCTCTTCTTAGCCTTATCAGCTTCCAAGGGGACCAGTGTCAGTCTGCACATCAGTAATCCAAGGACCACCCTGACCAGATAGGCTTTATCACCAGCAAGTTGACCACCAACTGAAGAATTATTCAAAGCACTGATATTTATTCATGAAGACTATCTCATAAGGAGTAGAGGGCTTGAAATCTGCTTCCTGAGAAATAGCACTCACACTGACGACATCACAAATCTTTGAAGTATGAAAAAAAACAATAATCAAACTCCAGATAAGTCACAAAATAAAAATCCTAAAACCAAGAATATTACAAACAGTTGTGATTGCCAAGGGAGGAACATTACCACAGGATGTGGTATAACAAGCCCTGCTGTTTTTGCAATTTAGCTAAGTTTTCCACCTGTGTCAAACAACATACCATCAAACAACACTTGAATTTTACATCCAATGTAATTACTTTATTCCTCTCTCTCTCTCTCTCTCTCTCTCTCTCTCTCTCTCTCTCTCTCTCTCTCTCTCTCTCCCCCTCCCTCTCTCTTCCCTCCTCTCTCTCTCTCTCTCTCCTCTCCCCCCCCCCCCCTTCTCTCTCTCTCTCTCCCTCCCTCCCTCTCTCTTTTCCTCTCTCTCTCTCTCTCTCTCTCTCTCTCTCTCTCTCTCTATCCTTCTGCTTATATGTGTGTGTGTGTGTTTTCCATTTCCGCTATGGCATGCACTTTATTTGCCTCTTTCCAGATATCACCAGCCCTGTAACACCTGCTAAATCTTATTTAGATTATAGTAATAGTATCTTTGGACAGGTGGCAAAGCAAAGGATAAAAATGACCAAACCCTGCTTAATAATATCAATGAAGGAAGATATTGGGCTCCCAATAGTTTCATTCAGAACAAGAAAAACCCTAAACAAAAGTAGAGAGAAGAAAAAGCTTTCATCCTCCTTCTGTTTCCCAGGCTTCTCAATAAAGTTGTTGTTTTTCTCCTTAATTAAATTAAATTTTAAAGAAACACTGTGGCATAGCGGGGGACTCCAATAACAGGATTGCCTTACTCTCACTCATCATGAATTACAACTTCAGTCCAGGCATGTTAGACATAGTGTTCAAGCAGTTAATTTGAAAAGTTTTGAGCTATGCATGTCAACAGCAGCTTGCAATTGCAGCTGAGGTTCATCAAGTTGTAAAAGGAAAATAGTACTGTGGGTCCCCGACTCAAAAGGGTGGCTCATGTAGCCATCAATTGAGTGAAGCGCCATGCCTATGGAATATAGTGCAAAACTCAGTAAATCCTGCTCTTTGATCCTGTTTCAGTTTTCTCTGTTGACATAATATTTCCATCAGACCCTGATTTAGCATCAGTGTTCCTCTAGTGTTGCTTGATAACTCATTATTAGTCACCTGGCCCCAGTGAACTATGTTCTATGGTATTGAAAGACTAGCAGATGGAATTATGCTGCCCAGTCTCAGTCTTGGATTGTTCCCCAGTCACTGCCTTCACTGCTACACAAGTGCTGCTGAATGAGAACCTGAACTGACTGTGGCCACTACAAACTGATCTTACATAACTTCAACTGGGTCCTCACTGCTGCAAGGCATCTTTTTATATCTTCCTAATTATTTTACAATCCTACACTACACAGTGGCTCTTTCAAAACTTTTCATCCTACCTCAGTCCTGCCATGGCTCCCCCCTCTACCTCACTTAATAGATGAAAGTCTTTCTTCATATTTTGATTTTTAAAAATATGGCCATTTCACTGATAACTTCCTTTTAACCTCCTTATCTCACATTACTAAGATGCCTTCTGCCATGATCTCCTCTTTCACCTTTTATCTCACATGAAGAGGTGACACTTCTTCCATCTCCATTGTCATCCTTTCTCTCTTCTGCCCTTTTTTGACTAAACTTTTGAAAAAAGGCTAGGTATAACAGGTGCCTCAGCTTTCTTTCCTCTCACAATCTTCTAAACCCCTTATAATACAGTTTCCAACCTCATCATTCCAACAAAACTGCTCTTTCTAAAATTATTTGTGATCATTTAATTGTCATATCCATTGGTCTTTTCTCAAGTCCCATCCTTCTTGACCTTTCTACAGTCTCTGACACTGTTGATCACCCTCTTTTCCTTAATACTCTCTTCTTCCTAGGTTTTTGCGACACTATTCTCTCCTGGATTTATTCTTACCTATCTGAATGTTCCTCCTCATCTAGATCTTCATATAGGTCATGCCCACTAACTATAAAAGTCACAGAAGACTTTGTCTTTGACCCTCTTCTCTTCTCACTATATTATTTTGCTTGGTGGTCTCATTAGTTCTTATCTATTCAATTATATCTGTGCTGATGATTCTCAAATCTATTTTTCCAGTCCTAATCTCTCTGCGGACTTCCAATCTCACATCACCAATTGCCTAGTGGCCGTCTTGAACTCAATATATTTAAAACTAAACTCATTATTTTTTCCTCTCAATCTTCCCCTCTTTCCAACCTCCTTATTCATATCGAGGGTGCCACCATGATCCCAGTCACCCATGCTCACAACTAGATGTCATCCTCAACTCCTCACTTTCACCCCTCATATTCAATTTATTATTAAGACCTGTCAATTTTACCTTCATAACATCTTTCAAAGATGCCTCTCTCCTTGCATAACACCATCATTCTGGTATAGGCCCTCGTCACCTCATACCTGGACTATTGCAATAGTCTGCTGAATGGTCTACTTGTAATTCTCTCCCAACCACATTCCTTCTTCAACTTATCTGTCAAAGTGGTCTTCCTAAATCTCAGATCTGATCATGTCACCCCTGTACTCAAAAAACTCAAGTGGCACTACAGGCTCCAGCATCAAAAATATAATCCTCTGGTGTTCAAAGCCCTTCATAACCTATCCCTCCTCCTAATTTCTTATATATTAAGCCTTGCCCCAATCAGACACACACACACACACACACACACACACACAACCCTATATATTGTGAAATTGCACTCCTTGATATTATTCCTCAAACAAGAACAAATTCATCTCCAGATTCCTGCCATTTGCATTAACTGTCCTCTAACTCTGAAATGATCTCACTCTTCCTCTGCCCCATGGCTCCCTTGGTTTGCTTCAGTTCTTCACTAAAATCCCACTTTCTACAGGAAGCCATTCCCAACCCTCCTAAATCTCAATACCCTCCCCTAAATGTTGATTATTTCAAATTTATCCTGTATAGGCCTTGCTTGTACAAAGGATTTTTTGCACATTTTTTGACCCTTTAACCAAGAGTTCCTGGAAAGCAGTGACTATCTTTTACCTTTTTCTATACCCAGCACCCTTATTGGCACATAGTATGACTTAATAAACATTTATTAACTTTCTGACTAACTGCTATTGCTGATCCATTGTCAATAATCTTTGTAAGATGCCATTGGGCTAGACAGAGAACAGATGTCCTGATTTTCAAGAGAGACAGAGACAGAGAGACAGAGAAGAAGGAGGAGGAGGAGGAGGAGGAGGAGGAGAAGAAGAAGAAGAAGAAGAAGAAGAAGAAGAAGAAGAAGAAGAAGAAGAAGAAGAAGAAGAAGAAGAAGAAGAAGAAGAAGAAAGAGTCTCCAAATTGTAGACTAGTGAGCTTAGTTACAATTCCTAGAAAAATCATATAACATTTTATTAAAGAGATGATTATTAATCTTCTAGAAAAACACTGAGTAATCAAAAAGAGCCAGCATGGGTTATTTAAGACAAGCAATGCAAGATTAATATTATTTCCTTTTTTAACATGGTTGCTAAACTAGTTGATAAGGAGGTCTCTAGTGAAATGCCTCATAGTTATGGGCTTGGCTCTGTGCTGTTTATCATTTTTATCAATGAATTTCACAAAATCGTAGGTAGTGAGCTTATCAGACTTTCCGATGACACAAAACTGGAACAACTAATACACTGTGACAATTCAAATTGAAAATGATCATAACAAGCTAAAACATTGGCCTGAATTTAATAAGACAAATTAGAATAAGAATAAATGTTAAGTCTTATATTTCATAATAATAGCCAGCATTTATATAGCACTTTAAGATTTACAAAGCACTTTACAATATTATCTCATCTCCTTATAATAACATTGGAAAATAGATGCTGTTATTATCCCTCTTTTACAGAGATTAAGTGACTTGCTCAAGGTCATCAAATAATACATGTCTAAGGGTGGATCTGAACTCAGGTGTGTCTAACTCCAAGGCTATATCCACTGTGCCACCTATCTGCCTCTAAATATTTGCAATCAAAAAATTAACTTCAAAAGCACAACATAAGTGAAGCATCATTAGATAGCACTTGTTTGAACATCTTGGGTACTATAAATAGTTTAGTGTACCATAAATACAGTTTTGGAGGCAACTGAGGTTAAGTGACTTGCCCAGGGTCACAGAGCTGGTGTCTAGGGTCAGATTTGAACTCAGGTCCTTCTGACTCCAGGGCTGGTGTTCTCCACTGTACCACCTATTTATCCTTCTTTTCTTTCTTTTTTATTTTTTAAGAAGCATTCATATCAAGAACAAGAAGGTGATAGCCCTGCTCTACCCTGAGGCTGTATCTGGAGTGTGGGTTCTATGTCTTAGACAATGTGTTGGTAAACTGGAGATTGTCCATAGGAGAAAAATAAGGAGAATGAAGAGCCTTGAGTTAATGTCTTATAAAGAGCAGTTGAAGAAAACTGGGATATTTAGTCTGGAGTACATTTAAGGTGGATATGATAGCTATATTCCAATTGCTAAAGACCTGTGACATAGAGAAGCCATTACAAGAAATGTGAGCAATGAGATGGCTGAGCAACAAGATCCCCATGACTTCTCAAACCTCTCCAAAATAGAAGTTATATGCCAAGGATAAAGCAACTTCAGCTGTGTCCATGGTCTACAACATCAAGAAGGTTAAAAAAACCAAACTATCCCTATGACTGAACTTCAATTAATCCTGAACTCACTCAGCACCCCCTTCCTGCCTCCTGTTACTCACAGCAAGACTATACAGGCAGACACAAAGATTAGACACATGACTTGCCACAAAACCCATTGCCACACCATGATCCCCTTCCCTTCCTTTTTCCAGTGTTGTGTACATCCCAGCTTCAGGATGCTGAAGTTTACCACTGTCGTGACAGACAATTAATATTGCTAAAGCCCTTCAGGGGCAAAAATATCCTTTGGGGACTGCAACAGCAAAGCTTTGAAAGGGCAGACAACATCATGGCACCTGCATAGCAAAGCTCTGAAAGAACAGACAATTCTATAGCACCACCTCTCTAAACTGATGGTGCCACGTCAGAGAACTGAAGAACGGTGGGAGCAGGGCAAATCACCAGGGCAGGACACTCTGTGTGTATGTGAGGAGGTGGTGTAGAAGGGATGCTATGCAGCATTTCTCTAAGCACGAGAAAGAGCACAACAACAAGCTGCAGCCAGGTCTGACCCCCCCCCCAAAAAAAAAAAGTTACTTGGGAGACAGATCTAGGATGATGAGCCATGAATTCTCAGCATAGGAGGAGGCTGAGACACCTTGACATCCAGTCCCCAGGGAAATCATCATTAGAGGGGATAGAAACAGAAAGTAAATAGGGGAGAAACAGAATGGAAAAAGACTGAAATTACCAAAGATCTCAGGAAGAAGAGAACTCAAGCACCTTGAATATAGACAGATAAATCAACAGGGAAAACATTAACAACAGAAGGAAAGATATAGTTAATGAGTTGAGGCATCTATGAATAAATACTATGAAACAAAGGAAAATGATCCAACACTTGATGAAACAGAGGATCCTGTGGGATGTAAGGAAAACATGTAACCATGACACATTGTTTCTGAGAAGCTAAAAAGAGAAATGGGAATTCTGAGAGCAGAATTTATGTTGTGCATAGCAAAAATAATGGGCACAATAGAAAAACTGGAATCTGTCATGGTGAGTCTCACCAGAAAAACAAAGGAGAAAACAATAGATTTGAAATGCAAATATACAGAAGCAAAGGATAATCTAGAAGAAGAGAAGCAAAAAAAAAATAATGTTAAAATAAAATATGTTCACCATGCCAACAAAACATACTTACCTTGAAGCCTGGATGCATAGAGATAAATAAGAATCATAGATCTTCCAGAAAAATAAAACCTCTAAAACGTTAACACCACAATGGAGGAAATAATAGAGCCACCCAGAACTTCTGAAAACAGACAGTGAAATATCAGTTGAAAGAATTCACAGGTCATCTTCAGCATAATAAATAATTCAAAGTCACAAACTCCAAGATTATATTGTGATTAAGTTGAACAATTCAAACAAATTCTGCAATAACAGGGAGAAAGTATTTCAAGTAAAAAGGAAAGGAAATTTAAATAACGCAAGACGAGTCTTCTCCCATCAGAAAATATGAGGGAATGGAATAATGTGTTCTAAAGAACAGTGAGGCTCAAGATACAGCCTAGGGTGACCAATCCTGAAAATTTGAGCTTAATCATAGACAGAAAAAAGATGGACATTTAATAACAAAGAGATATTTGAAACATTAAAAAAAACACCCACACTGAAGAAATTATTTATTTGTCAAATACCCCTAAACAACAGAAATGCAAGAGGGGTGAATAAATGACAGCAACAGCAAAAATGACAGCAAAGAGACCAAGAAGAAACTTATTTCTAAATCTACACGAGGAGACTGGGCTAAAGGCAGATGTCTGGTGGAGGTGACAGCAAAGAGCAGACCTGGGGCATTATGGAACATGGAAGGGTACATAAAAGGATGAGAAGGCTGCAGGAGGATAGAGAGGTATGCATGATGTGCCAGGGTCAAACCAAGAGCTAGCAATGAGGGAAAGGTGACCTCTTTGGTATCAGAAAAATAGAAAAGTAAAAGAAGACCCTACAGAAGAGTGAGTGAGGAGGAGAGGAGGATTGGAAGTGCAGGAAGGAAGGAGGCATTGCTTTAGTGATAGGAGAGGGTTCCAGGGGTGAATGATCCCATGGATAAAAGAAAATGGTCTTTGAATGGAGATGGGGATTTTGTTTTAAGAGTGGCCAGTGAGATTTGATACTTGGAGTTTCTACTTGTCTTTCCTCAAGAGGTAGAAAGTTAGAAGTCATGGAGGCAACTGGAATCTGAAGGAATGGAAAAGCATTGACCTAGGGAAAAGATTTTGAGGCAAATTCAGGGTGGGGAAGGTAACCTGAGGAAGATCAGTAATAGGCTGCAAAATCAATGACCTACCATGGGACCTCTCTGATACCTGCAATACTAGGCATTTTTCTGAAAGAGGCACAATGGAAAATGGGAGTCCTGGGGTACGTGCCACAAGGCAGGGGCAGAAAGCACCTATGGAAGCTATGATTACATGAGGAATATAGAGAAAAGAAATGGAATGGATAGTTCTAGAGATTGTGATTCAGAGAGAATGAGAATAGACAGAGAGGATGGTTAATGAAGAGAATAAGAGAAATCCTTTTTGGAAGGGGGTGCCAAAAATGAAATTTAAATAACTAATGAAAAGGAGTGAAGGAGAGTTATTGAAGGGAAGGAGAGGGAGAGGAAATGGATTTGACTAAGAGGAAAAAAGGGGAAGGATGGTAAGAAATACATAATCAGTCAGAAGCAGGAGAGAAAAAGGAGGTAATAGGCAAAACCCAGAAGTGTAAGGGATAATAAATGAGAGAAGGGGATCAGGAGTAGGGAAAAACGTGCTAATGGGAACAGGGCCACCTTAAATAAATTAATTTAAAGTAACTGAGAGAACATGATACTATTCTTACGGCAGAAGAGGAAAAAACAGAACTTGGGGGAGGGGTGGAATATTAAAGGCAATAGAGGAAAATGTAAACCTATAACTCTCATAACTTTAAATGTGAATGGATTAAACAATCCCATAAAACAAACAAATACACACAATGACAAATTGGAATAAAAATAAAATCCTATAATTTGTTGCTTACAAGAAACACGTTTTTTTAAGCAATTGGGGTTAAGTAACTTGCTCAAGGTTACATGGCTAGTTATTTATGTGTGGGTGCTAAGTAACTGAGGCCGGAACTGATCTTGAGTCCTCCTGACTCTGGGGCTGGCACTCTTACTCACTACACCACCTAGCCACCCCTAAGAAACACATTTTTAAAAAGCAGACATGCTCAAAATAAAATCGAGAGAATGGAAAAAAATAATTGTGCATCAGGAGAATCCCCCCCCCCAAAAAAAACAGGAGGTATAACCATACTACTTAACAAGTAAAAACAAACATTTAAAAACTTAAAATGAATATACAAGGAAACTTAATATGCTTAAAGGAACCATAGGCAACAAATCAGAATCAATAATAAACATAAATATTCCAAACACCTTAGCATGCAAATTGCTAAAGAAAATATTATCTGAACTACAAGAAAACATAGGTAGTAACACAACAGTGACTGTAGAATGCAATATAACTCTAACATTTTTTCATAAGTTGATTAGATAAACAAGAGGGAAAATATGGAACTGAAAAAAATTGCTGGAAGAACTAGAGTTAAAAGATTTATGGTATCTGGTAAATGGGACAATGAAAGAATATACATATTCTCAGTACCACATGAAACTTTTACAAAAGATAACCATATAGTAGGACACAGAGATATTGCAAACAAATATTTGTAAAGGCAAAAATAGTATATACTTTGTAGACTAAAATGCAATAAAAAATAGTAGTTGGTTCAAAAAAGCAAACAAAAGGTACCCAAATAGAGATGACAACGAAATCCTAAATAATGAGTAGGTCAAAGAACAAATCATAAAAGCAACTAATAATTATGTAAAAGAAAATGTTAATTATGAAGTCATTTGAATTGTTCTGATCCCTAAAGAAAAGAAACAGGAACAATGAAAATAAGTGGCAAATAGGCAAATTTGGGCTTCATATAATAGAAAACTCCCAATTAGTTACCCAAAAGTGCAATGAGCTGCCTCAAACATTAGTAGTTCCCTTCTCACTGGAGGATGAATGATCATTTGTGGGATCTGTTGGTCAGGAATATGTTGGTCTAATACTAACCCTAGACTAAATGGCCATTGAGCTCCTTTCCAACTGTGAGATTCCATAACACATTGTGATCCTATGATTGATGGTTTGTTAACCTAACTGAAACATCACTAATCAAGGTCCTCAGGAATCACAGGATCCCTAGTGAGGGGCAACTTTGTGGGAAGTATATTCCAATTTTGGAATTTTCCTCTTTTTAGGAAACTTTTTCTTAAAGCAAGCAGGAATCTAATTCTCTAAATTGCTCTGTATTTGACCATTGGGAGCCAAATAGAACAAATTATATCCTTTCTCCATGTGAGAGCTCTTCAGATACTTGAATGCAATCACCATTTGTTGGGCTTTGAATGTTCTAACATAGAGTTCTATAAACTACTATTTCTTGTTCCTCTCTTTGACACTGTTCACAGACTCCTGCTGTTTCCTTTAATATCCCAATTTGCAGAAGGAGTAAGTTGAACAGGACAAATCATATCATGCATTGGGATTAGACTGGTGGCAGAATCAAGGAAGCACAAAAATGCTGACAAATTCTATAAGTCCACTTTTTTTTTAGTTTTTCCATATAGAAAGAAAATAAATGAAAATGTCCATCTACCTATCAGCTTAAAGAGCTAAACCTATCTCTCATAAAGTGCTCTAAAAGATACTATTGTGTAAAGGACAAACCTATGTAAAAGGACACACACATATAGATATACACACATATATAGAAGAATCTATTCTAATCAATAATTCACAGGCATATTTAAAGGATTAAGAAATTTAGTTGCAAAAAAGAGAATTTCATGAAAATTGTGTATTTCAGACATTGGTACATTCTGAAGAGCTACTTGAAATGTAAGCTCCTTAGGAGGTTTGAATTGTTTCATCCCTTGTGTTTGTATTCACCAATATGTAGCACGGTGCCTAATGCATAGTCAGTATTTAATAACTATTTGACTAATTGAATTAGAGTGACTTCTGAGGCACAGAGAGATTAAGTAATTTCCCAAACTCACAGTTTGGAATGACAGTCATGAGTTAAGTGCAGGTCTATCACTCTTTCAACTATTCTGTGTTGCCTCTCTTGATAAAAAGAAATCAAGGAAAATATATAATTATTTTTAATGTAGCTATTCATTGAGTCCAGGACCTTCAGAAAAACTCTTTCATTTTCCCTCATTTTTCATAATACATGTTTATGTTTTTCAAGGATGGTGTAAATTTCAAGGAATGTTTCTCTCCTTAGATGCCTTGACATTAGGTTAAGATCCTGACTCTTACTCAGAATTCCCCTTCAGTTCTTGTCACTACAAGGAGCATTAAACCCAGATCTTAATATTTAATATAAAAATGTTCATATTGTTTCTTAGCAGTGAGATTAAACCAACTTTTGTTCTGTAAGGCACTAGGTATTCTAAGTAAAAAAACACACACATTTATCCCATACATATTTGTTATGTACCTCAATGGGAAAGACAAGTTGAGTTATCATTCAGCATAGAAAACCCGAAAAACATTTGTATACTTGAAGTACCTTATAACCATCTCAAACAGAAGTGCTGTTTAAGGAAATGCAAAGAATTCTAGGAAAATCCCTTTACCACAAAAGCTATTGAACCCAAGTGGTCTATGATTCTAAGAACAGAGATCTAGAAAGCTTATCTCCCACCCAGTCTGAATTCAAACCCTCAAAGATTATAAATACAATGACTTGTGACAGATTGCTCCCCAGTCTTATGGCTTAAAGTCTATATGATAAATTAAACATGAAGTGACAGTCACAGCAAGTATTCAAGGCTCTATCTTAAAAAAACTAATTTTACTCAAGTTGGAACTCAATGAACAAGAAAATCTGAATGTACACCTAGGGCATATCTCAAAACTCTAATCTCCATAAATGCCATAATGGTTATTTATGACTGAAATAGTATTAATATTTTAAAATATTTCAATAAAAAGACACTTTGGGATGTTACAGTTGTATTTTTATGCAAAGATAATAATATTCTGATGGGTCTTCCCCTGTGTTAGTATGTTAACGGACCAAGAAAGAAGAAAAGCTTCTGACTTTTTTATCACAGAAGCAATGATAGCAAGGCTATCATGTGCTCAGTTTTCAAGAACAAACCCTAGTTACTTTCTCTTTATTAAAAACAAAAGCCAAGGCTACTGATTGTACCTTTAAGTTAGGTAAATGTAGTTATTAAGAGTCAAAGATATACACCCTCCAATGATGGGTAAAATTAAGATCACTAGTTGCAAACCTAATCCAACTATATTGCTCAATATAAGCTTTTGCTATTAAAGTTGTGTAGAATAGAAATTTCTTGCTAGTGTTAGGGTTAATGTAGACTGACTGTATAACTAGAGATAAATCCTACAGAATTACTTGAATGTGGAAGCATTTAGCACTGATATTTGGTGGGGTAGGGAAAAGTATTCTATTGACTAGCACTAGGTCATGACCCTCTTGGAGGGTGTGTATGTATGTACACTTTTCCTGCTGATTATTTCTTTCAGGCTTTCATACTTTTGTCATTGAGATAAACTTCTTCCTTATTCCACAAAGGAAAATAATGCATATTAATTTTCTTAAAGCCATAGTACTTGTGCCTATATATATTTATACATACAAACATACATATATATTATGCAAATATACATGTAGTACTTGTTGAATTTTCTGTCAGATTTTAAGGAAATGGCTTTGGTAATCACAAGATATGAAGAACACTTTGAGTGTATGAAGAAAATGTTGACATTTATAGCCAGGAGCTTGGTACAGAATTGCAAAGGTCATCAATGAGTAAACAGATATTAATGGTTAGCTGGATAACTAGTACATAAACAGGTCACATTAATAATTAACACAGAAGAAAAACTAGGAGTTTGAACTAAACTCAGGAAACTATGTGTTCCAAGTAATTTCATAAGGAAGCAAGAACAAAGGAAGCAAAACTCACAGTGCTATTTAGTTGATTAATTTGTTTAAATTATAATTTCTCACCTTTGATTACTAACAACTGAATAACAATGGAATTTGGTGACCACAGAAAAGCTAGTTAATCCATTGTTAAATATTGTTGGATGACTTCTGAAATGGATCCTTTGCTTGCCTGTACTAGAGTTTGATTTTCTTGTCCTTTGTTTTTCCTTTATGTGGCAGGTTGCAAAATATTTAAGAAGCTTATTTAGTCCCAGAACTTTAAAAAAAATAACAGCTCTTCCCTCTTGTCATTGTTATAATGAATTATTTTAAAATTTGTAATTGTATAGGTTCTGCTGAAATTTACTGGCTAGAATTCTAACTTGAATGATATTTGGTAGTCATGAAATTTTCCAAGTCAAAATTTTATATGTGTAACACTTCTCTGTGTTGTTGCAGTATGTAGAGTTGTTAAGCAGGTTACTTGATCCTTTGTGTACTCTCCTGATAGAACAGAGACAAATCCTTTCCAGCCTTTGCCAATCTCCTCCACAGGGGGATGGGTTAGGCTGTGAACTTTTCTTTGGATACTGCCCTCTCCTCCTTACTCTTTTTTCTCTGTGTATTTCATCAACCATATGCTGTTACAATAGTTAATTCAGTCTTTAACCTAAGAGATATATGATGGCCCTCAGGTCCATGTGGTCCCCTGCTTTGGTGCTTTGTGGAGTACATAGAAGACAAAAATTAATAGCACAATCACAATAGCTCAGAGCCCCCAGTTAGAAAAATTCAGATAGAGTTTTTAATTTATGTCTTAATATAAATGTTTATCTCCAGGATATGAGAAAAATTCAATTAAAAGAAGTTAGCAAAGTATATTATAGTATCTCTTACTGGACAGGCATGAGGAGGGGGAAGTTAGAAAAAAGTAGACTTTTTTAGCTTCCTTCAGTCTTTAAAGATTTACAACTGGTTGTCTCAGGCTGAGGCCTCTGTTCTCAAGATATTGGCAGAGGCCCTTGGCCCACCTTGATTTCACCCTTCTTTTCTGCAATCCATCTTCACTTTAGTTTCTCCCATTTATTTATTTATTTTTGCCAATTGTTGCTCCTGTGCCATTGATGGCACGTAGTCTAACTTGTTAAATCCTTTATGGAACTGGGGGCTTAACAGAAATTCATTCTTCTCAATCTTCTCTCTACCAGGCTGTCTATGTGTCTTTTAAAACTTTCAGGAATGACTCAAGTCCCCCTTCTGGCTCAAAGACCATGGCAATCTAAATTGCTCTCAGCATTGTAAAGAAATACCTGTCTTGCAGCACTATAAATCTCAGGATGTCACTCAGTTCTCACATCCTGATTACAAAGAAACACTCAAAAGTTAGAAATTGTCTTGTAACCTTGGCAAACAAGACCTTTTTGTTAAGCACTTTTACATTGATTATAAAGCTTAGCACTATCTTTGGTGTCTGATACAAAGAGCTTCACAGAAATACTGAAAATTTAGGTTATGATTTGTCTGCGTAGTCCTACCAACCTCTGACCTCTAGTCTAAGGTCAGACTCTTTACTATAATCTCCTTTGGGTCTTTGGAAATACAAAGTCCTTATCTAGTTATGTCCCAGGTACATTTCCTTTGCTTTCCAGTCAGAACATTTTTCTCCCCCTGCCAATCTCCTCTCCCACTCAGCTGATGTTCCCTTACATACTAACATCCTATTTTCCTTCTATTCCTTCTCTCTAACATTTGCCATTCAATCCATCTCATATTAGACCAAGTCCACAATCTTTAGCCTAACATTCAAGGTCTACAGTCTGGTTCCAACCTACCTTTCCAGCTTTTTCTCCTTTTTTTCCCCTATACTAACTTTACACCACAGATAAATAATCTACTCAGTGTCATCCAAATACCTTGCATAGTCTTATCTCTGTTACATGATTTTCCTCAAAGTAGCATGATTCCCATCTACCTCAGGATCATAAGACTTAGAACCAGAAGGGATGTAACAGAACTCTACTTGTCCCTTAAAACCTAGATAAAATTTGATTTAGTCTGTGAGACATCATCTGATCATTCTGGCGCAGAACTTTCCCCTTGTATGACATAGGAATGAACTTGTTCATTAGAATGTTAAAATCAAAAGAATCTTTTATTAAAATCTATATAGATTTAATCCTTTTACTTTCCTATTAGTTGTCATTTTATCACAGAACAAAATTAGGTCAATCCAACACAGATTACTCTAATCCATGCAACACTGGTGGTATCTGTCTTCTTATTCACGATGCATTATTAATTAGATACTATTGAAAGGAGAAAGGGAATAAAGATGTATATAGTACTTACTATGTACCAAATACTGTGCTAAGTGCTTTTTACAAATATTATCTCATTTGACCTTCACAACAACCCTGGGAAGTACTTGTCATTATTATCTTCATTTTATAGCTGAGCAAATTGAGGGAAACAAAGTTTAAGTGACTTGCCAAGGATCACACAATTAATTTCTGAGGCCAGATTTGAACTTAAGTTTTCCTACTTCTAGGCCTAGGACTTTCTACCTTTTATCAGCAGTCAAAAAATACTTAAGTATTGATTGTGTGTCATGAATTGTGCTTTGCCCTGGGGATACAAAAACAAAAATTTCCTTCAAAGAGCTTATATTCTAATTGAGGAAGACAATATATAAGTTTATAAATCTATATATAAAAGCAGTCAAGGTAGTTTTGGTCACAAGCTATTATAGAGGATCAAAGAAGGTTTTGTGTAGAAGGTCTCACCTGAGCTTAATCTTGAAGGAAACCAGGGATTATAAGAGGTGGTGTCAAAGAGGGAATACATATATATATATATATATATATATATATATATATATATATATATATATATATATATACATACATACATACATACATACATACATTCTATATGCTTTAGTGTTTCTGATCTTAATTATGCATAACTCACTTATTCTATTGCCCTTAATGATCTGTTATGATTTCTAATATTTGTGGTTTTTCTATTGGGTTTTGAAATTCTTTATATGGTTTGAGCTTTGGCTGACTTTCCATCTTGATAACCATCTTTCTACATGGATGACACTTTAAAAGAATTTAATTGAATTTGATATATTAGTATGTATGTATTTATGTGTGTAAATACATATTAATGTATATATCTGTGTATGTATGTGTGTATATATATATATATATATATATGCATATCTTAGACTTCTTCATCCCTCATTAGTAAATACTTCCTGTTAGTGGCCTAAATGGCTAAAATTTAATTTAGTTTTCTTTAATTTTATGGACCTGGGTCCAATCTACCTTTCAAGACTTATTATACATTACTTTCTTTCATGCATTGTGGAATCCAGCCAAACTGGCCTTCACATGTGACTTTCCATTTGAAAACTTGAATAGACTCTCTCCCATTCCCGGAATATAGTCCCTCCTCACTTCCATCCCTTAGATTGACTAACTTCCTTCAAAGCTCTGCTTAAACATTATGTCTTTAGGAAAGACAGAGGAAAGGCTTATCCTGAATCCCCAGATGATAAGGTCTTTCCTCTGCCCCCCCCAAAATGACATCATCATATTTATTTTGCACATATAGAAAGATAGAGATAATGATATGTTTATGTATATGTATGTATGTATATAAACACATATATACACACATACATATACATATATGTGATATGTATATACACACAAGACTATATTGTTAGTGTTACTACAATGAAAACCCCATGAGGAGAGGAACTATTTCATTTTTGTATTCATTTTGCCTCTCTCAATGTAGGTACTTAAATGCTTCTTGACTCATTCATTCATTTATTCATATGTAGCATAACTGAACCAGCTGTGTTATCTTAGGTAAGTCCTTTAATTTCTCTGGGCTTCACTGTTTTTTCTCTATGAAATGAGGAGATTGAACTAGATGACCTCTAGAATTCCTTCCAGCTCTAGACCTCTGATCCTATGATTGTGGCAATTTTTTGTAGAATACTATATACACCATAGTTTGGTCACTCCTACCTAGATTTCTTGATATTGTCCTTCACCAGCTCCTGCCTATGAGCAAGAAAGAAATCAATAAAAGTGTCTACCCCATACTAGAAATAGCCCTGGATATATTCCCAAAATGGTGTTGTATTTTCACATTAAATTGTAATACCGTATGAATTGCTATTTTCATTAATTCCATCTTAAAAAGCAACAATCACAAAAAGGGGATTTTTTTGGCCTGAAAGAAGATACTTGGAAAAATGCTTCCTCCTTCTTCCTTCTTTGTAGAGGTGGGGGACTATGTATGGGCTTAGAACATTGGCTACGATGTTACATTTTTTAAATGGATTGGATAGTTTCGTTGAATTGTTCATTTTCTTTCTCTTCTTTGTTCTAAGGAATAGTCCATGGGAAAGTGAGAAAATGTATTAGAAAATATAAAAACAAAATATGGCCAGAAAATTTGTTTTCAATTTTTTTTAATCAATGGATAAGCATTTAAGTAAGTGCTTAATAGGTTCCAGGAACTGTGATATGTGATGGAGATACAAAGACAAAAGTCAAACAGTCCCTGTCCTCTAGGACATTCCTAATGGGGAACACCACATGAACACAAGTATACAAGACACAGAGAAAACAGAGACAAGGTAGTTAAGAGGCCAACCTGCGAAGAGGTTTAAAGACCAAACAGAGGCGTTTTTCTTATGCCCTCTTACTCAAATGAACCGTTTTTTATAAGCCTTATAACAAAGAAAAACAATTCAGAAAAAAAAAATAGTGACTTCCACTAACAGTGCATACAACACGCTCTACCAGTAGTCTTCTCATTCTGCTGAAGGAGTAAGATGCTCCTTAGCTCTGCTGCAGAGCCCTTGGCCCTGTCATAAATCATTATACTTACTTAGCAAACTATAGCATCTTCCAGGAGGCATGCAAGCTTTACTAGGTAGTGTATCATTACAAAAAGATGTTATCAAATGTCTCTGCCTTCAAGAAGCTTCCAACTACAAGACTATCCTTGGCATGCATAATCTATTTTAGGCAATATTTGTGTACTATTTTATTAACTTTAAATGTTTACTTTAAAGCTTATAAAAGTGTTTTGAGCTAATAGTATTCTACATACTCTCCAAAACCATTTTATTTTGTTTTCATGAAATGCACTTTCATGAAAATTGAACAAACAGCAAAGAGGGCTAATAAAAATATTTTCAACTATTCACATCAGGGCTATGCCACTCAAATAATTTAATTTTTCTTTGCTAACAAAATATTCAATGGTGTCTATATTACAGCAATAATCTGATACTATTTGATGATGCCTCATATCCAAAAAAATGATCATAACTCAAAGACAGATTGGAGGAGCAATAATTAGAAATAAATAAGAAAATATGAAAGGGCAAAGACATTTACTCTCTTAAAATCATGAAAGAAAAAAAAGTGTTCCATTGAAAATAGTTCCAGTCATCTTTAAAAGCTTCCCTTTGGTCCAAATGGCTTTGTTATTAGTGATTCTTAATGCATGAGGTAGTCGTTTAAGAATAAATCTTTAAGTGATTCAAAACAAGGACTCTTCAGTAAATAGTTGAAATTAAGGGGGGAGTTAGAGTCATCTGGTTTCCATTAGGATGATAAAATAGTTCATTTGAAACCTTTTACAAGATGCTTTGTTACTGGGAGGTGTCTGTGCATCTCACTCCATCACTAGCCATTTGACACAACATAAAAGGCTTCAAAAGCCATGCTAGGCCTCTTAATCAAAAACTAATTGTAATAGATATTGGGGAGTGTTAACACGGTGACCGCTAGGTTGTATCTGTGGTATATAAGCAGCAGTGAACATTAAACACAACCCCGAGTTGATAGGGCTTATCTGGATTTCAGAGCTAAGTGCTAAGTACCATAGGCCAGTATCTGTGTGCTCTTGCTTTGTACCCCTTTCAGAGTTAATTGCACTATAAGACTTCATCTTCCCAATGAAATTTATAGCATTGTCAGAGAACTTGGAAGCTTCACAGAAGATACAGCCGTAGTTTAGAAGACTTTACAGAAAACAGAGAACATAAACATTAGAGAAAAGAAAATATATCTGTAGGATCCAGCCACCTTCTTCAAGTATGTGCATTTAGATTCTTTCAGAAGAATATTAACTCTTTCCAGCCTGTCCTGTCATTTATTTAGTGTAAATGAAGCCATCATATGACTAGTAAATGTAAAATAAACCCACTGTACTAAATTAATCATTCATTCATTTCTCCAATAATTATTTCTTAAGCATATGTGAAGCACTGTGCTTGATACTGAGGATGACAAAAATGAGTGACATAATATCTGTGCTCAAGAAGTTTACTTTCTAATTTGGGTGAGGGGAGCAGTATACAGCTTGTACATAGATAAGGTGGAGTCACTTGGGAGCAAAACATATACTCCAAAGTGCTGGAGGAATATTTGAGGAAAACACATTCATTTGGGGACATCATTAGGATAAGATTGAGAAAGCTGCACTTGAAGTGAACCTTGAAGGGAGAGATAGAGTCTGAAATACTGAGATTAAAAGGGAATGCATTTCAGCCACAGGGAATGGTCTGTGTCTCAGAGTCAGAAGAGGCCAAACATAGAGAATAGCAAGTAAATAGTCTAGTTTGTCAGGAACAAATAGCATGTGAAGAGGATAGTTACAGACAGAATATTTAGAACTGTAGGGAACTATAGAGGTTATCCCTTCTCCTTATTTATTATTACAAAGAGAAACAGTTTTAATGAGGAAGGAAAGGGAACTCACCAACTAACCTAGATTTTGGAAAGATGTGTATATGGGATATAAGCTAAGGCAGGCAAGGGAGATATATACAAAAGCAGGGCATGGTCATAAAATATGTCCATAGTTCTAAAACTCAGAACTTCCAGAAGCGGGCAAGAAAAGATAAGGACAACAAAAAAAGGTTTATTTTTGCTTGTTTTTAAACTATATTTGGAGGGAAAGGGGAAACAAAAGCAGCATAGGATGATCACGAAAGTGACAGAATGAAGGAAGAACTTTGAAGGTTTATTTTTCTTCAGTTTTCTTAATCAAGGAACATGATATTTGGAGTGAAAAATACTGATACAAAATAAATAATATGTTGATAACCAAGAGAAGAAAAGAGAATAAAAAGAAAACCTAGTAAAAAGAAAACCTTGATGAATTTAAGCAAGCTGACTCAAATGAATTACATCTCAGTGCACTGAAAGATTCAATAACATTCCAAGGACCACCTAGACAATATGTCTAAGAGGGAAGACTTGGACCAAGGTCTTCCTGACTCCAGATCCAGCTCATTTCTCCACTATACCACATTGCTGCCATAGCTATGAGCTAAACATTAGCTAGATTTGGAGATTTTTCACAGTAAGCTTTAAGTAGGAGCATTATGAGCCAAAGGGAAAAGCAATCAATATACATTTATTAAAAACCCACTATGAGCTGGGCTCCATGGGAGGTGCTAAAGATGCAAAGATAAAAGTGAAGTCCCTCTCTGAAGTACTTAACATTATTTCAGAGGCAAAAAAATTTGTATGTGTGTGTGTGTGTGTATACACACACAGAAATATATACATATATATGCACACATACACACATAATATAATATATATATAACTATATATATCATTATGTAGTAAACTATGTAACATTTAAGTAATAGGTATCCATATATAATTTACGTATACATTCATATATATATGTATATATATACTATCTATCTATATAGTTTATATACACACATAAATATATACCAAATAAAAACAAATTAATTCTATAGAGAATTCACTAACAGCTGGAAATGGTTTAGGAATCAGGAAAGACTTTATATAGGCGAAATCATTTGAGTTGAGCTTTGAAAAAAAAAATAGAGATTCTAAGATATGGAAGTGAGGAGGGAGTACATTCCAGATATGGAAGGTTCAAGAAGAGAGAATCTCATAGGTGAGGTGCAAGATGTTCAATTTGGCTAGACATTTGGCTAGTGAATGATAAATCTGGAAAGGTAAGTTGGAATCAGGTTGTAAAGGACTTAGAATGACAAAAAGAGAAAACAGGGAGTCAGTAGAGTTTATCGAGCATGAGAGTACCATGGGAATATCTGCCTTTTCAAAAATAATAGTTTATCTGCCTTTTCAAAATAATAGTTTAACCTTTTCTAGAGTCAAGCCCCAGTCTTAGACCTGGTGTGTGTGAGCCTGGAGTTAGGCAAACCTTGGACCATGGGTTACACTGATATATGTAGATAAGATAGATTTCAAAAAGGGAAAGAATGTTAAAATGGTGGAAGGAACAGTAGTCTGGAACAGGTGTAACAGTTTTCAAGGTATTTTAAATATATCATCTCGTTTGACCCCCTTGACAAACCATTTAACAAGCCAATCCAGTTAACAAAGTAACTTTCCTTGCATTTTCTTTTAGTCACTGAGACCTTTGTGCCCTCCTAATGATATATATTGTCTAGCTACACTTTCTAGCACTGGTGGCCTTTTTACTTATACCCCTATTCACTGGCTGTGGTTCAGGTGTCCTTGTTCCCCAAAGTCAATTCTTTTTCACTCTCTCTCTACCAGCATCACTCAGTAATTTTTCATCCTTGAAGTAAATTCTTAGACCTATGTAAGTAAGCAAGGAAACAGTTAATGTCCCATACTTCAGAAACTCCATGTTTTGGAAGACCAACTCATCATGGGCACAAAAAATTATTACTATAAAAATGAAATATGTAGAACAAATCAATATTATTATTAATTATCTGCACAACTGAGCAAATGTTTCCTTATTTGTATGGAATATATTGAATGGGATATGGGAACATCTGAATATACCTAAATTAATCCAGCTAGTTTTCCTGACTTAGACAGGATAGTTCCAGATTCCAATATGTTTGGATCCCCATATGATGAAGAATCCCAAAAAATGTTCAATATTTCCTCAGTGTGTTCCACTTGCTCCAAGTCTTCTTCAAATAATTTAGATGCGCATAGATGAGTTGTTCATTGATGATTGTCATGAGTCACTTGAAATAGTAACATATACTGTTGACTGAATATATCATCATGGATGATAAATAATATAAATGGACACCAATGTATACAACAATAAGCAAGAACTTCCTGCGTTGTAACAAGATACTATTTTATAGGAGAAATGAGATGTAATCATTGAAGTCATGCTAGCAGCTGTCACAGTTGAAAACATGTAGTGTGGCAACATTGATAGTAATATTCTGATTTTCTGACCTGAAGTCAGTACCAAAACATTATTGCTGAATTTAAGGACTTTCTTTTTTACATTTCAGGTTTATGATATGAAAATATATTGCTTTGCAGTTTGACAGTTAGTCTTTAAATATTTATATTGGTAGCATAGTATGTTCTGAGCTGTTAACCGCTTTTGCTGTCCTGTCGTTTTTTTTAGAATTGCTACTATATCCTTCATTAACTTCTTAAAAAGTTTGAATTCTTTACCTAGATTCTTAATAATTCACAAAACAAATCAGTATTTCTTCTAGTTTGTTTTTTCATAATAATACAGGTATGATTATAACCTTAACTTACTTAGAGTTTTTAGAAAAAAATTCTTCCATCTAAAGAAGATCCAGATTGATGCTTACCAGCAAATTGTGCCTGTGTACTAGCTCATCATATTGCGTAGGATGGTGTTTTCTATTATATAACATTACATTACAGGTTAGATAGTTTGTACATAGATGAGAATATCTTAATTTTGCATTTCTTGTGTTTGTATGTATTTTAACTGACTTAACAAATATAAAAAACAAGTTGCAATGCAATTTTTAATATGAAAATACTGTGATAAGTTTCTATCAGCAACTGAAGACTAAAATCTACTTGATTTAATTTTTAATTATGATTTTGTTATATTTTGTACATTAAGTGTTTATTTTACTTCTAGAAAGTTGAGAGTTATTGTATCTGAGGTTTCAAAAAACGGGGCACTGTGAAATGTAAAGATGGTATAAATTTTCCATTCTCTGGTCTATTTGTATTAATCAATATATCAAATAATATTAAAATATAATTTAAATTTTAGTGTAAGAGTACAAAAATAATCTTTAAAATTATCTGCTTCATGAAAAGGGATATCATTATTGGGCCTCCAATGAAAGTCTTTTTCTCACATGAAATATACTAAAATAGATTTCCAATCTATGATAAAATTTTTATTCACCTTTTTATTCTCTGACACATGCCATTACAAAAAAGCATAATATTTTAAAGTTTTTCTTGGTATGTATATTATTGGAGAGTGATAGTGGGCTATTTGATGTTTTCTAACTTTTGAGTATCAGTGTTGAAAGGTGTTGAAAATATATCCTGAAATGAATCTACAGATATGGATATGTGGCATAGTGAGGGTATGGTATCCATAGCATATCCATACCGTATCCATGTGGTATCCATAGCATTCTATGCTATGGATAGCATAGAAATGAGGTGAACCATCATGTTGTAAATCATTTTTCTAGAATATCTGGTGAATAGTTTTGCAAATGCCTGGGAAGATGGGTAGGTGGATTCATTGTTTAATGGACACTGGTCATGGAAGCTGCACTGATTCAGGGAATTATAGCAAGAATGGTTAGGTGGTAGTAATCCAAATTTAGAAAGTCATTTCTGAACTATAGAGTTCAGCATTTTAAATCACAATAATTCTTATGAAAAGGTGAATGATAAAAACTAATTATAATTTTCATTGATAAATCAGTATATTTCGCATAAACCCATGAAGTTTATAATGCTTTTTTAAATCAAATTCCATATATAGACAGATTCTACACAAAAAAGAATATTTGTCCAACCTACTTAACACACTGTAGGAATTGCTCTACTTATTTTTTTTTTTTTTTTTGCTTTTTGGAGAGCAACTGGGGTTAAGTAACTTGCCCAAGATCACACGGCTAGGTTTTTTTTTTTGTTTGTTTGTGTATGTTAAGTGTCTGAGGCTGGATCCGAACTCAGGTCCTTCTGACTCCAGGGCTGGCGCTCTACTCACTGCACCACCTAGACGCCTCTGCTCTACTTATTTTGAGATTCCTTCAACCCATATTTATCACTGAATCAAAATTCTGGTGGCTGTTATCTACTAAATTCAGAGACACTTTCCTGTCTCCTCGATGAGTTAAGTGTCTAGCCCACAGTCTCTCTCCTTTGTCCAACTCCTGCTTTCATCTTCAGGGACTTCAATATATGAATTGGTACTCCTTCAAACATATCAACTCCCCAGTTCCTCAGTTCCATTTGCTATAAACTGTTCTTCTCTCCCACTACAGCTATGCACAAAAATAGTTATATCCGTGATCTCGTCACTTTACCCACAAATATATAACTTCCATGTTCTCAAATTTTGACATTTTTAACTAATCATAATCTGTTGTTATTCTACTTCACCCTCTGACTTGTGACCCTTTGGAATTTTGAACTTCATCTTCAGTAGGTCATCCATTGCTTCTACCTCTCAATCCTTTCTCAGGCCATTACCCCAAAACTCTTTCTACTCTTTGTTGTTTTTGTTTGTTAAGTCATTTCAGTTTTAGTTCAGTCTTCATGACCCCATTTGAAGTTTTCTTGACAAAGATACTGCAGTAGTTTGCCATTTCCTTCTCCAACTCACTTTACAGATGAGGCAAACAGGATTAAGTGACTTCTCCAGGGTCACACAGCTAGTAAGTGACTGAGGCTGGATTTGAACTCAGATCTTCCTGACTCCAAGCCTGGCACTCTATTCACTGTGCCACCTAGCTTTCTTGACCCCCTGCTAAATCAATTCAATGAAACATAATTCTCATCTCTCAATTTCCTTGCCCTCTTATTCTATTGAGAATCTTTCCTTGTCAACCCTCAACCCTGGATTACTCTTAGCATCTGCTATCTTCACTCCTCCTCACTTGCTGATGAATGTAAATTTAAAAAAATCATGAAGCTACAAATTTTTGTTACATAATCTTAACTGAGCCTTCACTATAACAAGGCAATCCTTTTATATCCTGCTAATTGACTCACTATCCCATTCACAACAGTAGCTTTTTATCCCTCCTCAAACCTCTTAAACTTCTCATGACTCTCCTGCCTCTCCCTTCTAGCTGAGAATTTTGCCTCATGTTTTACTGGAACAAAAAAATGTGACCATTCACTGAGAACTCTTCTTCCCCCTCCCACTCAGCTCACATCATCCAAATGTCTTCTGCCACTATCTCCCTCTTCAACTCTGTCTCATAATTAGTTGAACTTTCTCCTTGCCAAGGAGAAACCCCTCTCTATGCTCAAGTGATCACATTACATTTCATCTTTGCCAAGACTTCCCCCACTATCATTTCCTTTCTCTCATATCTCTAATTTCTCTGTCTACTGGATGCTTCCCTACTACCTCCAAGTATGCCCATTTTTCCCCATATTCAAAAAACCCTCATTTAAGTCATCCATCCCTACTCGCTATCATATATTTCTTCTGATTTTTGTGGCTAAATTCCTTGAGAAAACTATGTAAATTAATTATTATATTTCCTTTTTCTTCTTAACTTTCTGTAATCTGGCTTTTGAATTTACCGTTCAAGTGAAACTGCTTTCTTCAAAGTTTCCAGTGATCTCAATAATGAAATATTATGATCTTTTCTCAGCCTTTATCCTTCTTGACCTCTCTGAGGCCATTGGTAATGTCAATCACACTCTTCTCCTTGATACATTTCTCTTTTCATTTTCCATGACTCTCTCCTGGTTCTCTTTTGACCTGTTGATTGTTCTGTCTCAGCCTTCTCTGCAAGATCTTCATACAAGTCATACCCACTAAACACTAATGGCCTCCAGGCATCTGTCCTAAGCCCTCTTCTCTTCTTCCTCTATATTATTTTGCTTACTGATCTTGTCAGTCTCCATGAGTTCAATTCATCATCTTTATACAGATTTGTCTAGCTCTACCCTTATCCTGACCTCCAATCTACCATACCCACTACCTCTCTATTGGAATCTGGAACTGGAGTACCTTAGACATCTTAAATTCAACATGTCCAAAACTGAACTAATTATCTTTCCCCCAAAAAACTTCCTCTCTTCTTAGTTTCTAGTACCATGTAGAGCACCACTGGATTCCCACTCACCCAGGCTCATGTTACAGGTCTCATTTTTGTTCACTCTCTTACCCCTCTCCATATCCAAACTGTTGCCAAACCCTGTTGTTTCTAATTTCATTATAGCTATTAGAGAAAAGATATATGTCCCTTCTCTCCTATGATACTGCCACCCCCCTAATGCAGGCACTTTACTCATGCCTGAAATATTTCAGAAGTTTTCTGGTTGGTCACCTCATTCAGCTCTTTGCCTTCTCCAATCCAGACTACATTCAGCCATCAGACTGATCTTCTCAAAGTATAAGTCTATGCCATTCCACTATTGAGTCAACTCCTGTGCCTCCCTTTTGCCTCCAGGATTATATGTAATACTCTCTGTAGCTCTAAGTGCTCTATAACATTACCCCCTTCCTAACTTTCTAGTCTAGTCTTCTTATATCTTATGTATTCTTATACCTTACATTTCCCTCCCTCGAACATAACCTAGTGACCCTGGCCTCCTCATTGTTTCTTGCACACAAGCTTCCATTTCCCAGCTCCAAATGTATTCACTAGATGCTTGAAATGCTCTCCTTCCTTATGTCCACATCTTAGTTTCCCTGGCTTCCTTCAAGACTCAGCTAAAATCCCTACTTTTTCCAAAAAGTCTTTTGTATTCCTTCTTAATTCTAGGACCTTCATTCTAAGATTATCTTCAGTTCTCCCTCCCTCCCTATTTTTCTTTCTCCCTCCCTCCTTTACTTTTTTCCTCTCTCCCCACTTCACTCTCCTTCCTTCCCTCCCTTTCTCCTTTTCTCTCTCTTCATACACACACAGGCACAGACACACAAACATATATATGTGCATGTATGTATGTACCCTATTTGTGCATAGCTGTTTGCATGTTTTCTCCCCCTACAGATTCTGAGCATCATGAAAGTGTAGATTTCCTTTTGCCTGTTTTATGTCCCTAGCACTTAGAACAGTGCCTAGTACATAGTAGGTGCTTAATAAGAGCTATCAAAATAACAATAAGCAACAACCCAGTGAAGTAGAGAGAGCAGAGATAATTACTCTAATTTTATAGCTGAGAAAACTGAGCCCTAGAGAGGTTATTACTTGCCAAAGGTCACATTTGTCCATTAGTACCATAGCTGGGACCAGAACTAAGATTTCCTGAATCGCTGCCTGGTGGTTTTTAACTCCAATACGATCTTCTTTTGTTGTTTTATATTTACCAATTCAATGATAGTGACCTGGGAGATCCATGTAGTTCTTTTCATGCCTTTTCCAAACTAAAAAATGGATGAAACACACTCTCAGATAATCTGTTTCACTATTTTTCTGTAAATATTATTTTAACTAAGTCTGAGTTCTAGGGTTTCCATGTCCCCTTTTCTAGGGAATTGATAAGAAAGAAATAGTTTAATAGAATTCTGAAAACACACGGTGCCACATAGGTTTTAAAGTCAATGAATCATAATGTGTTTTGAAAGTGTAAAAGCATTATTTTTATGTAATACAACATGAACTAGATGTTATTTTCACTTAAACCATGAAACCATCACTTCTGGAACTATTTAGAGTAATAACATGCATCTAAATTCAATAAATCAAATTATACTCTCCAGTCAAGCATACCTCCATATCATGAGTCTGGGAATATACTAATGGGACAGATGGCCCTTGCCCCATTTCCTACAAGTCAAGAGATTTGTACTTCTTCATACTAGAACCAAGTCTCCGCAAAAATACCCAGACGTCTAGAAATTCTCCTAAAGTTTACTCAAAATATTTGCAGACTACCTAGGCAAGTCCTCAGAACTATAGATCCTTATTTAACAAAAAAAAAAATATTTATTGGACATTTAATATGCTAGTTCTGGGATCTAGGGGGTATAAAAAGAAATTAAGTCATAGTTCTTTCCCTAATACACATATACGATATATGTATATTATATATGTATGTGTATATACACATATAGTGTAATGTATGATGAAGTACATATGTTACTGTAGTTGGCTAGACCAGAGGTACAGAGTATGATATTTAGTATAAAGTACAATGGATTAGAAATGAGACAACACGCATTTTGGTTCCAGTTCTGCTACTAAATGAGAGGGAATATGATATGGTGCAAAGAGCACTAGATTTGGAGACAGGAGAATCTGGGCTTGAATTCCGTTTCAGTGACTTACTAGTTTTTGTAGCCATATGCATCATACTTTACCTCTCTTAGTCTCAGTATCGTCATTTGTGAAATTGACAATTAGTAATAATATGTACCGCACTGGGTTGTTGCAAGGATCAAATGAGATGTATGTCAAGTACTTTGCAAGGCCCAATATGCTACAAAAATATGAGCTATTATAAGACTTGGTACAAGTCATTTCATCAATATACTTTAGTTTCCTTATTTATAAAAAAGAAAGAAAGACATAGTTAGGCCTAGATGATTTCTAGAATTATTTCTAGCTTTGAAATTGAACAAATCTATGGTGGGACTTAAATTGAAAGATTTAGAAGTTTCATGAAGCTTTTCCTTATTTTTGTCTGAAAAAACTTTTGCCCTTGTTGAATTTTATGTTGCACTCTAGATGCACATCTGAACTCTTGTCATACTTAGTTGTATATGTTTCTATGTTCTCTATTAGTTTGCAGTGTCAGAAGACCATAGATTTAAAGCTTGAATGGAACTTGTAGGTCATCTAGTCAATTCAAAAAATGTTTATGAAACACCTACTATTTGCCAGGCAATATGCTAAATCCAATCTGCTTGGTTTTTTTTTCTTTCTTTTTTTTTGGCAGGGCAATTGGGGTTAAGTGACTTGCCTAAGGTCACAGGCTAATTTTTGTGTCAAGTGTCTGAGGCTGGATTTGAACTCAGGTCCTCCTGACTCCAGGGCTGGTGATCTATTCACTGCTCCACCTAGCCGCCCCAATCTGTTTATTTTACAGATGAAAAAACTGAGATCCGGAAAGGTTAAATAGCTTGTTTCATTCTTTGTATTTTTATCCTTGCTGCCTACAACAGTATATGGCACACAATTGGTGCTTAACAAATACTTGTTGGGTCATTGCCCCAGGTCATAGAGTTAGTAGTTCACCATTCCATTTGTTCTCCTCTGACACTGTTTTCTATTACCATTCCTAAAATATTTCTTCCCAATAGAACATAATACTCCAGATGTATCCTGACCTATGTAGTATATTGACACACTATCACTTTCCTTGTTTGAGACATCAAACTCTATTTATACAGCCTAAGATCATGTGAGCATTTGACTGCCTGTTCATTAGTTCCTTGAGGACAATAACTGTATCTCTAGTACCTAGCCCAGTGTCTTGCCCAAAGTAGGTCCTTAATAAATGTTCCTTAATTGAATCACATTGCATTTGAGTACTAGTCATGCTTATTTCAATATTCCAATAGTTTATAAGATCATAAATTTTCTGTGATTTCATAGGTATAGGTTGTCTCATATCCAATCATTCATGGCCCCTCCACATCCTAAAAGCTAATACTTCATAAGTTGCTGTGTCAAAAAATAACAATAACAACTGTTGTCCTGCTTCCTGATGACAGCTTTTTTAGAATAACTAGATGTAGCAGCAAGCACCCCAACATCCCCAGGGTGGCTGCCAACACAGGTACTTAGATCTGCTTTTCTAAAGGAAAGCAACTCAAAATGTGTCAATCAAACATATATCATTTACCTAGTTCAGGGGAAATAGGTCAGCACCCGGAACTTCAAAGTATACAGACAGAACTTACAAGACAGAGAAACAGACAGATCATGCAGAGAGGCTTCCAAACTGTCCAACCATTACCTCAATACCAAATCACAGTTACCAGAGAGAGAAGAATCAACATCTGGGTTTTCAAAGCCAGGGGGCTCTCAACGGCTGCCCAGAATCTCATCTGGTCAAATCACACAACACTTCTCAAAGTGAGCCCCAAAGCAAAGCCTCACATCACGGATTATATAGCCTTCTCCTGGGTCAGAGAATGTAACCACCCTTTTGACCCACTGCCCAATCACACAGCATCAAGGTGTAGGCATTCCTGAAACCCAAGCTTCCTGACACAGGCTCCATGTGACCACATTCAGCCTATTAGGAGGCAGAGTATATTTTCAAATCAAGGAAGGTTCTCAGAGTCTCTTAAGCCCATCAAAGGGCCTAGGGGCAAGGGAAGATCTTTAAATTTGCATTTCCATTACACTAGGTTAATATAATACCCAAATCACAGACCTTTGCTGGACTAGTACCCAAAGTCTTCCCAATGTGTTCTTAGGTCATAGACTTTAAACTGGAAGTGATGCCCTAGGTGATCTAATCCAGTTCTCTCATTTTGCAGGGGAATAAGTGGAGGCTCAAAGAAAGTAGGTGATTTCCCCAAGATAATACAAGTAGCAAATGCAGAGCCAAAGCTTATACTCCACTTACATTGCCATGTAAAGGCAAGGGTCACCTCCATGCTCTCAGTGAGGCATTGGAGTAGTACTTTAGTATAAATTAAGAAGAAATTGTGTAAGTATAAATTTTTTTCAGATCAGGTTTTCCTAAAGTGGGGTGAAAGAGATGGTGTAACCACTAGGTCACACTACTATCTAGGTCATAGTTGCAACTAAAAAAAAATACGTAGGACTCTTATGGCACTAATCACATAGAACCTTAACATATCAGTTATATTTGCATTTTTATGTTAGGTTTCCCACCAAATTGTAAGATCTTTGATAAAAGGGACCCTGTCTTATACCCTCTTTTATTCTTCCTCACCACCTATCTTAAAGTCTTTTATATAGAAGACACTCAAAATTTTAGGAATAAATGAACATAATAGGAGGTGAAGTTTTATTTTGTTTTGTAAATTTTAATACATTTTTTCATGAAATCCAAAATTTAAAAGTCACCTTCTAATGAATTTCAAAATCCTTTCTACAAAATCTCTGACATATGGACATCTGTCCTCTACTTGTACACCTTCAGCCCAATCCGTTGTTGGACAGTTCTGATTGTTATAAATTGTAACCTTAAGTTGAGCAAGATGTTCCTCTCTGTGATTTTCTCTTACCAGTTCTAGTTCCATCCTCTAGAACAATATAGTCTAATTCTTCTTTCATATGATAGTTCTCAAATATGTGAAAATAACTGTCTTCCATGAGTCTTCTCTTCTACACACTAACTAGTGTAAATATATAATATAACATTCTCAAGCAAAACTAAAAATTGAAGCTATATCATTCTATTTCTTATGACTCATTGCATTATAAGTGTTCTAACCTGCATTGCACAAAAATTTTCAGACTGCTGTGTTCCTTTCCTCTTATTTCAAACAATATAATTAAAATAGGATTCACTGAAATGTAGACACTTCTACCATTTACACTGGAATGTTGGCACTATCCAAAATAACCCAGTCTGTAAATACAAGATTAGTATCTGTGAAGGAAAAGCTCTTATTCTATAAAACTGCATTCAAAAGAAAATCTCTACCTTTTTTGCTGTAGAAGCTTTATTTGTAAGACCCGTAATTACCGTAAATGTTCTGAGAGGATGTGAAAGCTGCAAATGTTAAAACAAAATCTACAGAAATATTTTTGGACTCCAAATTGAGCCAGAGAAAGATGATGTCTTTTTTTCCCCCACTATTAGTTTACTATATAAATGAGAAGACATAAAATAGTTTTAGATTTAATTAAAGTAATTGACTGAATTGCATTTTGTAGTAGTGATTGTCATTAACATTCTTGACCCCACTGTCACAGGGATGTGCCAGAGATTTTTTCCAATGGATATTTATTATGAATATTATCATCAATAAGCACCATCAACATATTAAAATTAATTTTACCCTCTTTATGGAAGACTGAAGGCGCAACCAACTGCTGAAAACCAATGATTCTAAATCATTCTTTATCGATTCAACAAGGCTAGATCTGAAGTATAATTAATAGCAAATTTCTGTGTATATATTTGAAATCTATTTTATATTACATTTAGCCCCAAACTAGTTGAATTTATTGCATGTAACAATGTTTAGATACTCATTAAATTAAATAACATATAGTGAAATAGTTAACACATTTATTTATATACTATCTATATTACTCTATCACACAACACAGTGTTTCTCTGACTGCTACAAAAATATTAAGAAAAGAGCGATTCTGCATTTAAAAATGTGGCTCACAGGTGTTCTTAGCTGGGTTGCTTGCCCCCAGAACAAATAGCCAAGATGTGGAACTTGATACTCTAAATTGTATCCGTTGAGCACCTGTCCCAAAGGAGGAAAAACACCTTTTCATTACATTACCAATGTGTGACAGAGGTCTTGGGCTGCCTAAAGTTACATCATGTGCTATTAAATTATAGCAGTTGAGATAATGCAGCTCCTTCTTCCTAAGACTAAATTTGAGATTGGGGGAAAAAAAGAGAAAAAAAATTACATATATACAGAGAGAGAGAGAGAAAGAGAGAGGGAGGGAGGGAGGGAGAGAGAGAGATGTGACAGAGAAGTGGGAGGAGGATCAAGAACAGGTTTTCAGTTCCTCTTTAAAGTTACTTTGTAGTAGATATATGTATGAGTCACAGTATGGCAGAACTTTGAGGTACTATGGGTGTGTCCAATGCCAAGTTCACACAGTACAAAGTAGAGGATTGGCAAATGTCTAATGAATGGGTTTGCTGGATAATTCAGGGAACAAACCTGGGCTTTATACTCAATAACAGAAATAAAATTAAGGTAGGGGAAAAATTTTAAAAGGAATTATCCACGTATATGCACCTGTTTGAACCTGGTCTGACAGATAGCTCATATTCCCACAGCAGGTGGTAACTCACCAACAGTTAGCTCTATGGCTTTTTTTCATTCCCTTTTCCTCTCTATCTCCTTTTGCTTTAAGCAGCTTTCTTCTATTAGGAATAAGGGCTTCTGTCATGCTAAATAGAGTGTTCATTAAAAACTAAACATTGACTGGGAATACATTAAGAAGAGTAAACTTCTAGTTTTCTTAAAGCTACAATGTATTTTTGTGGTCTATTAAATTATAGGCTTCTTACATCATCGAATAGTAACCTTATGATGTCCCCATATCTTTTCCCCATTATAGAAGCATTAGAGTGACTCTATACACATATGCTGTGTGTACCTATACGGAAGATAAAGTCAGATTACACATTTATCTGTATATGTGCTCTTTATTATATTTGGTTTTAGATTTGACCAATGGGGGAAATTTGTGGCAAGAAATTCATTATGTTGAGATTGCTTTAACCAATGATGGGAGCAGCTCCCTGTGACACTAAAAGTTTAGGTTATTCAACTATAACACAAAGTAGGACTTGAAACTAAGTCTTTCTGATTACAAGTCATGCTTTCCATGTACTATTCAACATATACCTACATACACATGTACATATATACACACAACCAAGTATGCATACATTCATAGATATATGCACATGTGTATATATGCATATATATACACACATATAGAAACACATACATATTATGGGCATAGACCCATATATGATTTTTTTTTAAAAAGAAACACAAAACTGAGTCCAGTGACTTTCCTGATCAACAACCTCCAATGTTTTCCCATTAAATAAAGAAAAAAGTGAATAATTCTTAGTATTATTTTTAGCATTTACACACACACACACACACACACACACACACACACACACCACTGAGACTTCTGCCCCATTCCTACCAGCACTAGCAGATGGAATTCCCAGAGGGTGGCTGGCTATTTCTTCCCTCAGGTTTCTATGGGTAACCCTAAAGGAGGTGGTTTCTTAAGTATCATAGTTCAGGGGTCACCACTGTCATACTTTCCCTATTGCTTATCAGTACATTAATTAACCAAACTTAATTGACTTTTGAAAATTGGTACTTACTAAGTTATTATAGTAAGGATATTTGGTATAAAAGATCCCCCCAAATCTCTCACAAGTGAATACAGAGGTCAGGGGGAAAGTGAGATCAGTCTTAGAGAGTATATGTGGAAAAGTAGAATCCACAGATCTTAGAAGTCATTTTTCTGGAAGTCCCTTTTTCTCCTTTGTGGAGTTCTCATAAAATCCTTCTCAGTTATGGTATAGCTCTCTTTTGGGCTTCTTGTAGAGTCCTAAAAGTACCTTTTTCCTGGTTCGTCTAGCTTTTCCTTAACTTCCAATGAATATGTCACTGACATTTTGCTAGAATACAAATGAGAAATTCAGATCTTGCAACCCTTCAAAGTTCACAGGATAATCCTCCCTCTGATCAAAGAGGGGGATCCTTATCCTCATTCTTCTCCCCAACACATACATACAAGTAAGCGATTCCCACCCAAGGACTTAGCTGGAGCTGTTCTCTCCTCTAGTCTAACCAGACATGTAATTGCTTTGGTCATATGTTAATATATACTTCAATATTTTATTTTTAATTTTATACATATCTGTACTCAAATGAAATAGATAATGATTCACCTATTAGACATTCCTTGAGAATTACTACAGTCAAAAAATTGTTCAACCTATAGCTATTCTGGTTCTGGGTCTCTATCAGAATAATTAGACTGGTCGTCGTCATCATCATGAACATCAGCATCATCAACAAAAACAACCAGCATTTTAAGTACTCACTGTGTGGCAGGCACTTGTTCCAAGCACTGGAGATAAAAATAAAGGCAAAAATATGATTTTTACCCTCGAATAGCTCACATTCTAATGGGGTAGATCATGTGCAAACTACTATGAACATACAAGATATATACAATATACATAGGGGGTATTCTCAGAGGGATGGTACTAGCAATAAGGGAGAGCAGGACAGGCATCCTATGGATGAACAGACTTAATCTGGGACTTGAAAGAAGCCAGGGAAATGAGAAGGGAGAACATTCCAGGAATGGAGAGAGCCATTAAAAAGACACAAAGTGAGGAGATGAAGAGGCATGTTGGGGCACCTAGGTCCTGGATTTAGGAAGACCTGAGTTCAAATCCTATGTCAAACATGTAATAGTTGTATGATCCTGGGTGAGTTACTTAATCTCAGTTTCCTTATATACAAAAGAGGGAAATTAATAGCACCAATAATAGTACAAAATAATAGGGTGTGGAGAGGGTGAACCAAAATGGTGAAGTGAGCTTTTCTTCTTAAGCTCTCCTAACATGACCCTCTAAAAAACCTTCAAAAGGGACATCAAACTGAATTCTTTGTGGGATAACCAGTAAAAAGTCACTGTGGGTCATTTTCCAGCCCAGGACAGCTTATAAAGATGGAAAGAAATGTCTGCAGACACTATGGTGGGGGTTGGAAGTAGCACCAGCTATGGGTGTTAGAGGTAGCAGTGGCAGGACCAAGTGCCCAGGGATGATAAGGACACTGAACAAAGATTACAAGGGATGCTGGTGCTAAAGCTAGACACAGGACTTGTCACTATTTGGCAAGTCTTTTGCACTTTACATAGTTCTGGGTCATAGTTTCAAGATGGGGAGTAGTGGTTGTTGTCTTGAAGGAGCAAGGGCCCTACTTGAGTAAGGATCAGAGCACAGACCAGGAAGACAGTGATTAGACCTCTCCCCAGATCTTTGGGAGAAGTTCCTTGGAAGTAGCAAAAACTTACAGGCTCCAAACCTCACTGTGAAAGCTATGGAAAGACATTAAAAAACTGATACATAAACTAATATTAGCTCCCTCCAAAGGTGAACAGAGCCCAACTCAATCATAAAGTTCAGAGTCAAGAAACAGCTAGAAAAATGAGCAAACAACAAAAAAGAACCTGTTGATAAAAAGCTACTATGGTAACAGGGAAACTCAAGTCACAAACCCAGAAGAAGGAAAGGAAGGCGGATTGGACACAATTCCAACAAGATTTCATAGAAAAGTTACCTTTCAGGGCTGCTGTGAGGATAAAATGAGATAATAAGTGTCAAACATTTAGTACAGGGCCTAGCACATAGTAGGTGCTAGATAAGTGTTTTATCATCATCATCATCATCATCATCATTAGTGAGGGACAGTATCCAGGGCACCATTCTGGATTATAGAGGACATTGATGGAAATAAAATGTAAGCAGACTAGAAAGTTTAAAAGGCACCAAATTGTGAAGGGTTTTCTTTAAAAGTCAAGCAGAGGATTTTATATTGGGAAGTATGTTGGGTTATATTGTCAAAACTACACACTTTCCGTAGATCACTTCTGCAATTGAATGGAAGATAGGAGGAAGTAAGGAGAGCCTTGAAGAAGGAAGACTAACCAACAGGTTATTGAAATAATCCTAGCATGAAGTGATGAGCACCTGTACCATGCAGTGGCTGTGTGAATCATTTAGAATGTAACAGTTATAAGACTTGGCAATAGAGTGGATCTGAGGTGAGAGTGAGTAGGTAAGGACTGAAAATGCCATCTAGTCTGTGAGTTTGGGGAACTAGGAGACTAAGGGTACCTTTAATTTTTATGGGGAAGTTCAGAAGGAAAGACAGTATTAGTGAAAAGGTAATAAGATATGTTTTGTACCTTTGAAATATGCATGTCTATAAGACATCCAATTTGAGGTGTCCAAAAGACAATTGGTGATATGAGACTAGAGAACAGAAGAGAAATAAGATATGGACAAATAAATTTGAGAACCATCTACGTAGAGAAATAAGTGAATTTATGAGGTCCAAGGAGATCATCAAAGCAATAATGTAGAAGAAGTAGTGAAAAGACCAAGGAAAGACCCTTGGGAAATGTCCATGGTTACTGGGTGACATTATGTAGGAACTTAGATCAAGATTCAGCAAAGGAACTAAGAAGGTACAATCAAATAGTATGGAGGAGAGAATAAGGAAAGAGCAATACCATGGAAACACAGAGAAGAAAAAATCTAAGAGAAGAGGGTTGAAAGTTACATAGAGGTCCAAAAAGAAGACTGAGAAAAAAATTTAAATTTGGCAATTTAAGAGATCACCATAAAAGCTGCTAACAACCCCTTAGTATGAGAATAAAGCTTTCTTTGGAGAAAGAGAGGGAGAAAGGGAGGGAGAGAGACAGAGAGAGAGAGAGAGACAGAGAGACAGAGATCATAGGTAACTTTGGAAACTTTGAATCTAGCAATTTCAGTTGAATTATGAGGTTGGAAGCCATCTTATAGAAAATTAATAAAAGAGAGGAAATAGAAGCATTTATTTTAGACAGCCTTCTCAAGGAATTTAACCCCAAAGGGGAAAATAGATACATTATGAAAGCTAGTAGGGATGAATAGATTAAGTGAGGGATTTTAAGGATAACATGGAAATGCTTGTAGGAAGCAGGAAGAGGGTCAATAAGTATATAGGGACAGATTGAAGATTAGTGAGAGAGGGTCAGTGTGCTAGAGAACTAGGAATCAAATGGAATGAGGGCAGCAAGCTTGAATTCCAACCTTTTGTAGTTTGATGGCTATTCCAGGTCTTATGTGCTGTTGACATTATGTAGGAACTTAGCATCATCTTTCCACCACTATGGATAGCAAAATAGGACTTTAGTGGAGAATTTTTATACACATCTGTAGCATTAATGATACTTGCAGCTGCTATGGAGGTGTAAGACCAATAACACCAGAACACAGAAGGGCTGCTAGCACATGTGTTCTTTGATCTGCTTTTCTAAAGGAAAGACAGCTTCAAAGGGGTTAACAATCTTACTTTAATTAAGCAATGAAAACAAATAAGTAGAAAGAAGTGAGTATACAAGAAAGAATCCAATAGACAGGGCTCCAACTATCTAAACAAAGTAATAGATATATAATCACCAGACCAGGGAGCACCAACATCTGGGTTCATAAAGCCAGGAGGGTGGGTGGCCCTTAACAATGGCTACCCAGAGTCTCATTTGGCCAAATCACAAAGAAATATTCTTCCCATGAGTGAGCCCCAAAGTAAAATACCATCCTCTCAGGATAGTTTTCAACTTAATAGACTCAGAGCCAGAAGGCATCACAACCCACATGACTCAAAGTCTATTTGGCTCAGTACAAAAAGGTGTGAAAACCTTCCTGTAAGCAAGCCACCCCTAAGCAAGCTCATCCCTCAAGGCAATATAAATCTCCCTGAATATGGGCTCTATGTGACTCAGGACGTGTCACAACTGTGAACTGGACCAGAGCTCAAAGCAGTAAGACATCCATCATTGAAATACCTGTGTACCTTTAGAACTGGGAACAGGATCATGTTCAAGTGAAAAAAGGGGGGGGGGAATAGGTATGGTCACATAGGCCTATTGATGGATGGGGAAAATCTTATATTCCATTTACCCTGCAACATCTGTTTATTCTTCTTATATAGCCAATAAGAATGCCATAGTGTTAACGAGTATAGAGGGGACAGAAAGAAAACTCTTCAGCCAAAACATCAATGTAGCACCATTCTTTGGGAATGTTCCATGCTACATGTTCTAGAATCACAATGCCATCAAAGTGTTTGGAAAAGTTGGAACCACTGAACCATTAAGCCAATCACTTCCTGCTAGCCATGCTGCAAAATGAACCCACTGAAAGAAAAAGTTCTAAACCCTTAAACCTGTTAAATTACAGGATGTTATAACATCTTCAGTGTTTTTACTCCCCTATTCAGGTATAATGCTTTCCTGGGAAAGATATTAACAATTAAACTCAACAAACATTTATTAAGTGCTTTTCACCTCATCAATGCTTTTGTAAATTTGCTGCAGTATTTCCATGAATTTGTGAAGGCGACAAGGATACTTCACCCACCAAAACAGTGGGAAAACCCTATGTGTGCATATATATATATATATATATATATATATATATATATATATGGGCTCTATGTGACTATATATATATATATATATATATATATATATATATATCAAAAGAGGGAAGAAAATTGAGTGCTTCCAGATCACTCTGAAGGTCTGATGATGATGCCAATGATAGATAGACCTCTTGCAACACATATAGTCTAAACCTTCATTGCTCCAAAGAGGAAGAAGAAATAAAAGGCAGAAATGGGGAAAAAAGTAAAGATTTCTAGATGTGACCAAGTTACTAGCCTAGAAGAAGGAGGAAGAGACATGAAGAATCAGACCTATTACCTGGCATGAAGGAATCAAGGTGCCACTTAGACACTGAGGTGGTTTTTCAGCAAACTATGTAGAAAGAGAAAACAAGTCCTACATCAGTCTATACTTCTCCCACTACGTCCTGCTCAATCAGAGGTTATATAAGTCTGGCAAAAATTCTCTTCCCTATTGACAGTCTCAAATAGCCTTTGTCTGAGGGTTGTAGACAAAATTGTGATTCCATATTTTATGCTCTATTGAGGATTTGATGCTCATTGACTCCATTTTGGAAGTGGGTCTAACACTTTTATTGGACAGACCCAATTTTTAGTGAAAAGGGTCATATCTTATAACAATAGAAGGTCACATCCTTGATTAGTTAAGTGACCTATTGAAATTTCCTTCTGTGAGACATCTGTTGGTTGTTTTGTTTCTGGGTACCTGGGAAATAAGATTGGGGTAGAGGTAGAGAGGTGTTGCATTGTGACTGGAATCCAAATACATAGTTGAAGAGGTTATAATCTACAATGACAATGTTGTCAAGGAGAACTAAACTGGTAATTTCCTAATACTTGTGAATTTATACATTCCTCATAACTTGAGTCTCCAGCTAACCAGGACTCTACTGTTCATTCCCAGAGGGAAGTAACATAAACTCATTAACATGTTGCTTGTATGCTATATGGTTTGTTCCCATGCTGTCTTGTGGAGAAGTTTGCCACTCTATGCTTCACTTATTCAATTTAATTCAAGAAACATTTATTAAATGCCTACTATATTAAAGGAAATAGAGATACAAAACTCTGAGTATACAATGAGTATAAACAAAACAGTCCCTGCCCTCAATGATCTTGTCTTCTGATATAGAGGAGGAGGAGGAGAAGGAAAATACATTTGCACAGATAGGTAACATAAAGAAGATACAAAGTGCACTCAATATGCCAGCAAATTTGGAAAACTCAAAAGCAGTCATTGAATTGGAAAAGATCAGTTTGTAATCTTAAAGAAGGGCAATGCCAAAAAATGTTCAAATTACTAAACGATTGTGCTTATTTCACATGCCAGCTAAATTATGCTTAAGAGTCTGTAAGTTAGGTTTCAGCAGCATGTAAAGTTGGAATTACCAGAATAGTAGGCTGATTTTTGAAAAGGCAGAGGAACTGGAGACCAAATTGCAAACATTTACTGGATAATGGAGAAAGTAAAGGAATTAAAAACAAACCTCAAAACAAAACAAAAACATCTACTTCTGCTTCATTGGCTACACTAAAGCTTTTGCCTGTGTGGATCACAATAAAATTTGGCAAATTCTCAAAGAAATGAGATTTCCAGATCATCTTACTTGTCTCCCAAGGAACCTGTATTTGGGCCAAGAAGCAAGAATTAGAACTGAATGTGGAGCAATTGGTTTAAGATCGGAAGAGGAGCATGACAGGGCTGTATATTGTCATCTTATTTCTTTAACTTATATGTAGAGTACATAATGTAAAATGTCAGGTTGGCTGAATAAAAAACTGGAATTAAGGTTGCTGGGAGAAATATCAATAATCTCTGATGTGCAGACAACATCACTCTGATGGCAGAAAGTGAAGAAGAATTAAGAAACATCTTGATAGGGGTGAAAGAGGAGAGTGCAAAGCAGGCTTGAAGCTTAACATAAAAAAGAAAACACTAAGATCTTGGCAATTGATCCCATCACTTCCTCACAAATAGAAAAAGAAGAAATGGAAGCAGCATCAGATTTTATATTCTTGGACTAAAAGATCACTGCAGGGGACGGAGTTAAGATGGCAGAGTAGAAACAGCACTTCCACAGCATTCTGGCCCACACCACTTTCAATTTATGTAAAAGGGGACTCTGAACAAACTATGGAGGTAAAGAACCCACAAAATTACACAGAGAAGCTAACCTCCTAGTGAGGATAGCCCAGCAGCCCAGCAGGGAGTGGCCAGCACAGTGCTCTGGGAGCCAAACCAAGGACTGTATGAGTCATAAATAGTTTTAGCCCCATGGCAGCCCAATCAGAACCTGGCTAAAGAGACTCCAGAACACCAGCAGCTGTGGCATTTCCAAAATTATCAACACATAGATGCCAAGGACAAAGTGAGAGGTCAGTGCCCTGTGGACTCTGGGACTAGTGGGTAGAACATGTTGGCTTTTGCCCCCAGGGTGAGAAGCGGATGAGTAGTCACACCATGTTACAGCTTCAGCTCTTGGCCTACAGACTGTAGGGGGATCCAGCAACCACTCTGGCGGGGTAATCACTCTTGCTTTAACCTTCCTGGATCTGTATTTCAGTCTGGGGTAGAGGTCCTGGGGTGTGTGACCAGCTTACCAGAGTGTATGGAGGCTTCACAGAGGGCATCCAACTAATACCTCTGGCAGCTGAGAAAACCCCAGCATTTAGGACAGAAGCTCCCCTGGCTGGTGGCAGAGTCCTACTATGGCAACAAGGCCAAAAGTCAAGTAATTGAGTGGCAACATGCATACACAAAGGAAACAAAATAAACAGAAAAATGCAACATTAGACTCCTATTTTGGGGGTAAAGAGGATTGAAGCATGGAAGAGGAGGAGGACTGGGAGGTCAGAACTCCTGCACCAAAAGCCCGAAATGAAAATACAAGCTGGTTACAGGCCATAGAAGACTTTAAGAAGCAGATAAGAGAAGTGGAGGAAAAATTGGGAAGAGAAATGAGAAATATGCAAGAAAAGTATGAAATGAGAGTCAACAGCCTGACTGAGGAAAATAACACCTTAAAAAATAGACTAACTCAAATGGCAAAAGAGGCTCAAAAAGGCAATGAGGAGAATGCCTTAAAAAGCCGAATTTTGCCAGATGGAAAAAGAATCTCAAAAGATCACAGAGGAGATTCATTCCTTCAGAATTAGACTGGAGCAAATGGAAGCTAGTGACTTTATGAAAAATCAAGATGCTGCTAAGCAGATCCAAACAAATGAAAGAATAGAAGGCAATTTGAAATATCTCATGGGAAAAACCACTGACCTGGAAAATAGATCCAGGAGAGATAATTAAAAAGTTATTAGACTACCTGAAAACCATGATCAAAGAAAGAACCTAGAAATCATCCTTCAAGAAATTCTCAAGAAAAATTGCCCTGATGTTTTAGAACCAGGGGGCAAAATAGAGGTTGAAAGAATACACAGATCACCTCCTAAAAAAGATCCCAAAAAGAAAACTCCTAGGAATATTATAGCCAGGTTCCAAAATTCCCAGATCAAGGAGAAAATATTGCAAGCGGCCAGGAAAATACAATTTCAATATTGTGGAAACACAATCAGGACAGGATCTGTCAGCTTCTATACTGAGGGATCAAAGGGCTTAGAATATGATATTCCAGAGGGCAAAGGAGCTGGGATTAAAACCAAGAATCACCTACCCAGCAAAACTGAGTATCATGATTCATGGGAAAATATGGTCATTCAGTGGAATAGAGGACTTTCAAGCTTTCTTGACGAAAAAAACCAGAGTTGAATAGAAAACTTGACATTCAGACACAAGAAGCAAGAGATGCTTGAGAAGGTAAACAGGGAAAAGAAATCATAAGGAACTTATCAAAGTTGGACTATTTACATTCCTACATGGAAAAACGATAACTGTAGCTGATGAAACTTTTCTCAGTATGAAAATAGCTGAAGTAGGGTATATGGGCATATGAATACATATGTGAATGTGTGTATATATGTTTACAGGTATACATAGATAGAGGGCACAGGCCAATGGAATAAACTATCTCATATAGAAGAGGCAAGGGAAAATGGTTACAAGGGAGGGGAAGAACAGGAAGGCAAAAAGACAAAACCTTATTCTCATTGAATTTGGATCAGGGAGAGAATGACATACATACTAAATAGGATATCTCATCCTACAGGAGAGTAGGGGGGAGGGGGATAAGAGGAGGGGTGATGGATGGGAGGGCAGGCTGGGGTGGAGGGAAGTTGGAAGCACCCACTTTTGAAAAGGGACAGGATCAAAGTAGGGAATAGACCAAGTGGGAGATGGGATAAGAGGGAGGGAAATATAGTCAGCGTTTTCCAATACATCTACTATGGTAATGTTTTGCATAGCTACACATGTACAACATATAATGAATTGCTTATCTTCCCAGTAAGAGTGGGTGACAAGGGAGGAAGGAATGAATCTGGAATTCAAAGTTTAAAATCAAATGTTTAAAAATATATAAATACTATTATCAATACTATTTTATATATAATTGGGAAATAAGATATATAGGCATTGGGGCACAGAGATTTACCTTGCCCTACTGGAAAAGTCGAAGGGGGTAAGGGAGAAGATATGGGAGAGAGCAAATTGGAGGAGGGGATATCCTGTGGGACTGCTATTCTGGGGTGGGGAGTAGGGAAAAAATAGGGAAAAATTGTAACTCAAAATCTCATGGAAAGGAATGATATAAACCAGAAGTTAATAAAGCATTTGGAAAAATACTGCAGATGGTGGCTGCAGCCATGGAATCAAAAGACACTTACTCCTTGAAAGGAAAGATATAGCAAATCTGGACAACATACTAAGAAGCAGAGACATCATCTTGCCAACAAAGGTCTGGATAGTCAAAGTTATGGTTTTTCCAGTAGCAATGTATGACTGCAAGTTGGACTATAAGGAAAGCTGAGCACACAAAATTAATGCTTGAATTGTGATTCTGAAGAAGGTTTCTGAGAGTCCCTTGGACAGTAAAGAGATAAAATAATGCAATACTTAAAGAAATTATTTTAGACTATTCACTGGAAGGTCAAATACTGAACCTGAACCTTAAACACTTTGGCCACATAATGAGAAGACAGGACTCACTGGAATAGACCCTAATGTTGGGAAAGATTGAAGGCAAAAGGAAAATGGCACAGCAGAGCATGAAATGGAAACAGCAAATATGAACTTGGACAGGCTTTAAGAGATAGTGGAGTATAGAAAGGGCTGGAAGATAGAAAGAGTTGGATATAACTGAACAATAACAAAAGCAACAGATATAAAGTAAATATAAAGTCTAACAATAAGAACCACTACTGAGCCCAAAGGGGTGGAGTAGTTCAACCCATTCTATCTCCACTAAGGAGAGAGTCTACTCTGGATCCACACCCGCAGTCCAGACTGTAATAAGTAATGACACTAATGATATTTTTATAATGCTTTAAGGTTTGCAATATGCTTTTCACATGTCTGGTCCTCATAACAACCCTGAGAGGTCTTGTTATTATCCCCACTTCACAGAGGAAGATACTGAGGCACAGAGACATGAAGTGACATGTTTATGGTCACAAAGCTAGAAAGTGTCTGAGGCAGGATTTGAGCTCGGGTCTTCTCTGAATCCAAGAGCAGTGTCCTATGTACTGCTCCACTAAGCTATTTCTAGCTGTAGTGCTAGGGAAGTACCCTGAGGAAAACTGCTTACTGCTTAGATTCTGGCTCTTGCCTATGGACAGTTGTATAAGCAGAAAGATATTCAATGTATGATATGAACCCTGTATAAGTCAGTTGTTCGTGTCACAAATACACAAAAAAATGTCAAGCAAAAACTTACAAAAACACATTGAAGGACTTGAAACAATTTAAAAGCAACTTTTAACTATTGTTATATATTCTTGGAAGTATAAAACTTCAACATAGTAACATGAAACAGTTTAGGGTACTTTGAAATGACCATTGTTCCATTTTCCTTCTAATCAAAACTGTCCAAACAATTCTTGGCCTTCTAGGAAGACAGGGCAGAACCTGGGCTCACTCTTGTCTCACTCTTGTCCTATGATTATCTTCTCCAATTCAGAAACTCCCCTTTGATCAGGCAGCTCCTACTGATGGTTCTAGAATCGTCAACTCTCAAGTTCATGAGGATGTGCCTAAGACAGTGCATGTCTCTCTAGGGATTGCTGCTCCATTACTCACAATCAGAGAAAGGAAATAGAAGATAGATGTAGAGGTATAGGCTAACGCTCACCTGTTGAGTCCTGCTTCTCTAGCTGCCACATGGGAGCAGTTGTCATATGTTTGGAATAGAGGAATGATGACCAATGCCCCATGCCCACCTCTTTGCTCACACATTTCCCACCCTTCCAATAAGAAGCTCAGAAAGCAATCTCATACTCTGCAGCCAAGAAGATAAAGAGGAATGACAAAGGGCAGGTCATTCTATTTTAAAGGTCCACTGAGTCATCAGTTGTTTTTTTTTAATTCAGTGGTCAATAGACAGATTGCTTAGTCATAGTCTAGTTCCCCACCATGCTGAGTTACAAGTGGCCTATTATAATCAACCAAGGGCTTCCAGGTACCCCCAAATAACCAAGTACTGAACTAAATGTCATTGGCCAGCATTAGGCAGGGAGGTTCTGAAAATGGTCTGGGTAATCACTCCCCAGTTACACTGCATATTTATAAGAAAAATACAAATTTTTGAGGTGAGCACTAAGACCTGGAAAGGTCTAAGAAAAAAAACAAAACAAAACAAAACAAAAAATAACTTCATGTAAGATAAGAATCCTTAACCCTTTTTGTATTATAGATCCCTCTGGAAGGCTATGGACATCTTTTCAGAAGAAAAAAAGTTTTGTTTCCTATATTCATAATAGAAGAAAATGCTAAATTTCACGGAGGTTAGTGAAAATAAGATGTGATTTTTCCCTAATTCAAATTCCCAGACCCTCCCTGGTTAAGAAGCTTTGGTGTAAAGAAGTGTTGGCACCTGAGCTGGGCCTAGAATTCAGTTAAGGGTCCCAAATGTTGTAGGTGATGGGCAGAGCATTCCAGGTGTCTGCTATCACAATTTAGATTAGTTTACTGATTTGTTTTAAAGGATTACCTCTCACTATATAAATATTGTCATCTTGCTTCTACAAGGTATATGCTTGGGCTGATTCCTAATGACCCTTTGGGACTCCTTCCTGAATATATTATTATGCTAAATAATCCTTGACATTTTTATGACTCCTCATTCTACACTTGTGCAAATTTCTGTTAACTTCCAGCCCAGAAGTTTGGCTGCAGGCACACTAAACTCAAATGTAAAACTCTAAAGCTCTGGGCTGGCTCTCTTGTCAGATTGACAGCTCTTTAAAGTGGGAAAATATAGCCAACAAACACCTCTAATCCCATTGATTTCATAAACTTTCCCAGAGTATCCAGTCTTCAAGATAAGTAATGCAGTAGTAATGACTCATTTAGTCACTTCCCCTTCAATATTCTCCCCCAAAATATCCATGGATTTCTGATCTATTAGGTCTAAGTGCCACTTTCAGCCCACTTCTGGAAGCTAGGACGTAACTAAGAGTGAGCATGCTCTGTACAGTTTACAGTTGATCTGATGACCTAGAGGTGAATTGTAGGTGAATTAATTATACTCCTGTGTCAAGTGTAAAGTAAGTAACAAACTTTTCTATTTCATTCTGAAATATGTGGAAACCCTTAGGGGAGTCTACTGATTATACCATTGAGGTTTGTATGAACCAACTAGGGTAAATAATTAGACTATGTTTTTAATTAATATAGCCATGCCTTCTAGCACAACTATATTTAAGATTATTAAAGTATAGGAGATGATAAAAAAAACCACTTTTGCTACTAAATGGAACTGGTGAGAACAATGACAGATTTTACAGATTTGCAAAAATGTTTCACAAATTTGGTATTTCTAAACCAAAAGTCTCTTGGCATCATCAAAGGAAGTTTTCACTTCAGCAAATGCTTTTGGTTGTGCCAATGTGAAAGTCTGACTTTACCAGAAAAAACAAACACAGTACAAATTGAAGTCAGGTGCCATGCGTTTTAAGTTGGCAAAACTGCAAAACTTGAAAAAATTGATGTGAACTTTATGGGTAAGATAACAATTAACATAGACTTCATAATGGGCAAGGTTTCATTTTTTTCATTAAGCTTCGGAAAAATAGAGGCTCATGCAACAGCCAGTTCAATTAAAACATGAACTTTTCATTATTTTTTTAACATATTTTACCTACTTTTAAATGATGGAAGTGCTAAGTGCTTTACCAACCCAAGAATTTTTCACACCTCCCTAATTCAAACCAGCTTTGCTTTTATAATTTAGTCAAACAGGGTATTATTCATATTTGCTAGTTCTTCCAAAAAATTTAATGATATATTAAACTAGCTACTATATATGCATTAAATATTTCCTAAATTATATTCCTTTACTTTTAGAACTTCAAGTCATAGTAAACTCATTGATAATTAGCTCATACAAACCCTGGGGGAAAATATCATGCTTTATGTTTATCATCTTGGTGCTAAGTACATAATAGAATATTGATAAATACAGTTGGTTGATTTTATTTTCACTCTATCAAACAATTTTCTGCAAACCTACAAAAGCAGATAGAGTAATAATTGATGCTTGTAATGAGGATCCCAAGACACTGTAAAATGCTAAATAACCTTATAAATAATAAAAGAAAAATTAAATGATGTTCTATAATTTTAACATTAAATATAATTTAGTTTCTTGTACATTGTGGGCAATTAAATATTATATATATGATCAACAAATTATTCCTTTAAAAATGTTAAGCTATAGGATTACAACATTTTAGAGCTATCAAGAACTTTATCATCAGGTGCATCTATTCCCTCTCCACCAAGATGAGAAAACTGAGGTCTTTGGAGGTCCAATGAATACGGACAGTCTCATTTTTCCTCCTCATAGCATCATAGGTTTAGGTTCTGAAGGGACCTTAGTAGCCACTGAGTTACACTCACTCATTTTACAAATGAAGTGGCACAGAAAATTTAAGTGACTTGACCAAGGTCCAATAGTAAATGTCTGAGGGGGGATTTGAACCCAGGTCTTCCTGACTCCAAGTCTAATGCCCATTGTTTGCACCAATAGAGTAAGTTAACAATAGTAACTACTATTTAGAACTTAGTTAAGACTTCCAACGCGTTAGATAATCCTCTATGAACTATGTGAGTCTACAGACAGGATTCACATGGATGAGAAGGCACTGAGATATTATTTAAATCAGAGGAGAGATCCTAATAGTATGAAATCACAACTCTATCAAAGTATCAAAGAGAATGTTTAGACCTTTAATCACAGCCTAGTACAATGCCTGGAACATAGTTAGACTTTAATAAATTATCCAACAGAATGTTGAAGTCCAGCTAGAGGCAGTATTCTGTACAGTAGAAGCGAGAATTATGTAAGGTTTTTTATTGAAGACTTAAGAGCCAAAAAGCTTTTCATCTCCTTGGTGGGGGGGGGGGTGGTTATCTAGTTATCTTTCTGTGTCTAAATTTTCAAAAGGGTGATTTGGCGTAACATACTGATGTGTGCAATGGATTAATGGAGACTATTTGCAGGTCTCAAAATTCTTCCCGTTTTTTTCCCTACTCCACATTGTAAAACCTCCACTGAATCAGCATTCTACAAAAGTAAAAAAGGAAAATCTACAGATCTGTTCTAATGATTTTACCTTTGTTCTAGAAGGCGCTCCTTTCTGGGTTGTGGTATTCTTAGGCTAGAAAACTTGTTCCTCCTCCCTCTCCTGCCCCAGTATTGCCCATATTACTGTTTCTTTGGTATGGAGAAATTTACAGTTTAGCTCCCCTCCCTAGTATCTGTTCCTGCATTGTAGCTTGCTTACATGGAGCACTTCTCCCCATTTTCCAGAGGTCTACATTCTAGGGTGTGGGCTGAGTTCTTCTGTAAAGAGATGAACGTGATGCCAATAAAATTTAACAAGAACAATGAAAAAATAAATTATCCATCATCTCTCTATCTAATCTATCTCTGCCTATCATCTATGTATACTATAATATATTTTGTATTCTCTTTTCTTATATCCTCTTTCCCATTGATCAATATGATGTCATTTATAAAACTGATGAGCAAACTTTATATTCTATAGTCATCATCATCATCACTCATGGAAATATTAAGTAGTGGATCTAAGACTGATCTCTCTGGAAGCTTAACTTGACAATGACCAACAATAATCATCCTCCAAACATCTGTTCACCTAAATATTATTTTTTTCTTGTTCACAGATGACTACATCGCACAGGACCAACTCAAAGGTCTTACCAAAATCAAACTTTGTTGTGCTTGTTTCCTCCTGTTAGACTAAAAGACTTTTTCTGCTATCATACTCATTCCCAATAGGGAAAAATCATGCTGGTTGGAATTGGATGAACTCTTTAAGGCCTTAAGTAAATTTAATTAATAACCTCCCTAGAATATTAATCAGTACCCTAGTGGCTAGAATGATGATAGCTCCAAGAAATTATTGAACCTCTTCACTACTCACTGATAGAGCTATTAAAAACAACTCACTAGGGGCGGCTAGGTGGCGTAGTGAGTAAGAGCGCCAGCCCTGGAGTTGGGAGGACCTGGGATCAGTTCCAGCATCAGACTTAGCACCCACATAGAAATGACTGGCCGTGTACCTTGAGCAAGTTACTTACCCACACAGAAATGACTGGCCATATACCTTGAGCAAGTTACTTAACCCCAATTGCTTTTAAAAAAAGAAAAAACAACTCACTAGTTCTAAATAGTTCTGAAAAAGCCAGTACTTTGTTGAAATGGGCATATTCAATTTATTTTTTTAATTGTGCATTCATCTCTATGACTTAAAACTAAACAGAGAAGTAACTGTTTCAATTAATAACCAAGCTCAAAAGTCACTTTGGAAAGATACTTAGGAAAGAACCTGTCCATGCCATTCATTGCTGTCAGATCTATAAGTGACAGAGCTTGATTCCCAGAGCATGGCATTTAGAGGATACTGACAGTGCTTACAGCCCTCCAGTAGTATAGAAACAACTCAGCTTAGCGCCTAGTGATCAAGAAAAATTAGTTAAATACTAAAATAGGTAGCAATCAGGTAGCAATCTTCCTACCACAGGCTACGGTGGCCTATGAGACCCAGTTGAGTTTATTGCCAACCCAACATACTCCCTCTTGCTTTACTCCCCTTCCCTACCAAAGTAGCTTCAAAAGGTTGATTGAGAAGCTTCATAGTATGGTAGACAGAGTGCTGGACATGAAGTCAGGAAGACTTGGACTCAAATTGCATCCATGAAACTTACTAGCTGTATGACCTTTAGCCAGTCATTTAACCTCAGTTTTCTCATCAGTAAAATGGAGTTAGACCTGATTCTTTTAATGTTTTCTATCAGCTTTAAATCATTAATCCTATGATACTACCTCACAGAGTCATTGGGAGGCTAAAATAAATATTGTGTTTAAAGTGCTTTTTAAAGTTTAATGTGTAAGTGCCAGTGATTCATATTATTGTTAGGTCTATATTCAGAGCTGTCCAGCTTAATTGGAACTTCTAATATGTATATGGGACTCTGGAAACTGAAAGTCACCTCCATATCAGGAGGAAGGTATATAGGCCTCAGAGGAAGACTTTAGTAGAGAAAATATAGTACAGTAAAAATAAATGGATTATTTCCAAAGATCAACTTTGTGTGTGTATACACACATATATAATGTACCTATACAAACATGTATGCATATATAATGTATGTACATGTTTGTGCATATATAATATATGCATATGTTGTTATAAATATACATATACACAAAATATATAGCACAGGTTTAAGCTTTGGTGACAAATATCAGGAATTTACTCTGATACTCTTTGTGTATGTAGATGTATATACCCACATATACAGTTATACATATACTTATATGCACACATATACACACAGATATATAGTGTATACATATATAGTATATACACATATATAAAACATAAGCATGATATACACATATGTATATATTCTTTTTTTTTTTTTAGCAATTGGGATTAAGTAACTTGCTCAAGGTTACACGGCTAGTCATTATTTATGTGTGGGTGCTCATTTTCTGAGGCCAGATTCAATCCTGGGTCATCCCAACTCTGAGGCCGGCACTCTTATTCACTGTGCCCCCTAGCCACCCCTATATTCTTATGATTACAACCAGTTAATTTTTCAGTAAAGGATAGGAAATTTATTAGTTTTTTCCTTAAAGGTAGAAAATAGGTGGCGCAGTGAGTAGAGCGTTGGCCCTGGAGTCAGAAGGACCTGAGTTCGGATCCCACCTCAGACACTTAACGCACATACAAATAAAAAACCTAGCCCTGTGACCTTGGGCAAGTTACTTAACCCCAATCGCCCTCCCAAAAAAAAAAAAAGATAGAAAATATATAAGTATGTATATATATATATATATATATATATGTGTGTGTGTGTGTGTGTGTGTGTGTGTATGTGTGTATGTGTATGTGTGTGTATATATATGTACATATATATTATGTCTTTATATGATATCCTGAATTTCACTTTCAAAAAGTTTAACCTCTAAGATATGTTTTTTCTCCTTTTATTTCAAGCAATATACATTTTCTTTTTCACATAGAGAGTACATATTATTGAACAAAAAATCACAAGTAAATAAAGCAGGGGAGTATTTAAGAATGCAAAAACTTTATGAGTCTATAAAATGTTTGTTTATTAGTAAAATTATTTACTCTTACCTCTAACACAAAATTATAAGTTTGCCAAAGTCAAATTTCCTATGCTATTATTTTTTGCCTCTGTTATACAGAATTGCTTTCAAAGATAACATGAACACAATGACCAGTCTACTCCCTAAAGGAATAACTAATCCTCAAGATCTCAGTAAAAGCCAGGGACTGTTACAAAAAGCAATTCCTTTTTTGGTTCATATTTCAAACACACCCTTTCGTATAAAAACAGGTCCCCTCTTTTTTCCTTATAGGGACACCTGCACTTACTCTCTCACAGAAGCAGCCTTAACCACCTAAGCTGCTGTTTAAGAGCACTGAACCTAGGAAAACATTTCACGTTCCATTTCCCTTTTCTGAAGGCAGGTCCTCTCTGTGAGTACAAAAGTACTGTAGAGTTAGGAAAGAAAGAAGATTTGCTGGTTTAATAGAAGTAAAGGGACTCTGAATGACAAAGGTGAGTCCTTCCCTTCATACCTCTATTCCCAAAGGAAATTTGATACAAATAAACAAACAAATAAGAGAAGATAAAGGCAAACTAGGCATCTTTTCCGCTTTTGAAGCATTTTTTGCAGGATCTCAAACTTTCTGCAAAAATAATCAAAGGGAAAGAATTTTTTTAAAACAATGGAAAAATCAAAACCCGTTCCCTACCATTGCTAACTCTCCCTGAAAATAATTCTGGGGAAATTATTCTCTCCCTCACCTTTTCATAGAAGCTTTCATAGAAAGGAGTCATTGCTCTTCCTTAGCCATATAGATTTCCGTTTGCAGGTGCCATTGTCCTGAACTATTCTTTCATTCTGTTCTCTGGAAAATGTATATAGCCTTTGCTTCTGCTTATTTTAAACAGTTTGTGTCTGTCATGGACCACAGAATGAATGTGTTCCTATGAGTTTTTCATTGATTAATAAAAGGAAGAAAGACTTTAGTTTAGAAAGAGGAATATATTTGTGCAACAATGACTCCTTTCTTAGAACCCTTGGTTGTTTTTAAGGAACTAAGTAATCACTTTGAAAAAAAATATTCCATTGAGCTATTATCAGATCCATGCTACTCATGAAAAGATCTTAAGTAATAGGTAAAGAAGCATCCTGGTCTTCTTTGCTCCCTCCTTACCAGCCCCTGCTTTTTGGTGTTATTTTTCCAACCCTCGGGGAAATGTGGCTTTTATAGAAACTGAGAGTATTTACCTATGTCTTCACTTCCAAATCACCACCAGCCCAGAGCAGAGACCCTTATATTTACTCTAACACCTGCAGAAAGAAACAAGAAACAACAGGAATCAGAGTTAACATTAATCTTTCCAGTGGTCTTTCATTACTTTGCCAATAAGACGATCTTCTTCACACCACACTTCGATATATTTGACATCTGTCATAAAACTCAGGTCAGGCATATCTGTCTTGTGTTAAAATAAGTCATTCTATAGAGACCCTTACCCTGCTGTTAGGGTCCTGCCAGATATAATTATTGACGTATTGTCAACACATCCAGCCTACCATATTAATAGGAGCCATAAATTACTAGTTCTGTTTCCCCTGTTCCTAGCAAAGAAATAAGGTAACACTTAACAGGACCAGAAAAAGAAATAGAGATGTTAAAAACCAAAGTGGCAGCTGTAGCCAAAGTGATTGACTTAAAACTAAAATCTCCCTCTTTTAATATCTTTGAAGGGTTAGCCATCATGTCAACACACAAGTGTTTCCAACTGTGGAGGCCCTCACATTCTTATCAAACTTTGCTTACATGAATCTTGTGTTCCTGTTGAGCTTATGGCCCAGGGAAAAGAGCATGAAGGTGCAGTGTGCCAACCTGGAGTTCCCTCAGAGGGTAGTGACCCACTCTCCTCTGAAATATCTTTCTATTGAGAAGATGTTCACAGATGCCTGTCAAAATAAGCCATTGCAAAGGGGAAATAGTTTTAAATGATCATAACTATGTCCTAGAGAGGAGATTATAAAATGAAAAACTCTATTTCTCAAAGCACTACAGTTTGGGGGTAGGGGAGTACTCAAACTTTTCTCAAAATGGCTATTGCAATTAAAGAAGTTACATTTTCACCTCCTTACAAGCTGTATGATCTTCTATATATTAGTGCTGCATCCATGGGAATAGGTGATACACATATATGCCTATCATTATACTAGTCCTCTCTTTCCACTCAAGCAGGGAAGATGTGGGCACATCTACCCAAAAAGAAAATGGTTCTGAAATATTATTGACATCTTTGAAGCCACCTTGTTTTTCCTCATACGTTTGCAAATGTCTCCTTTTGGAAATATTTGCCACAGAAGTTACATTTTAGTATTTAAGCTTGCACCAAATAAAACATTTGCTGAAATAAATGTATTATTCAGAAAGTCTTTTTGGTATTGATAAAGTTAGTGACTCATTTCCAGAAGCTAGAACAGTTACTTCTCCAGTGCAAGAAGTTTCATGGGCAGAGAGGAAGAACAGTTTGGGGGACTCCAAATGAATGAATTCAATAATGAAATAGTAGAGCTGAAGTGCAACTTCCAGATCATCAAAAGAGTCCTGGCAATAACTTGTTTGTTCACTCACTCAGTTATAAGGAACAGACTTACTTGAAGCCTAGAAGTGTCAACAGTTGAGTTTTTTGGTGGTTAGGGAGGGAGGATTGGGGGAAGGGCAGGGTGGAGATAAGCGCTCAGAATGTCGGACAAAGGGTAAGGAACATGGTGTGTCAGGTCGACCTTGTCTAAGTCCTACCTAACATTCAATACTTTATTACCTACCTGATAACTTTTTTTTTCACATACACACACATACAATCTTCTTTTCACCAATATAGATCAGAAATAGATTGTGTTAGCTGGTGAAACTGGGTAATATGTAGAGAAAAATAAAGCCTCTTATAAACCAGGAAAACGTTTCTTATTTCATCTTTGGAGTGGAGTATTCTAAAAACAAAACTTAAATCATCTTTGTGGGCAGTATTCTTATAATTAGGAATCAAAATGTCTTTGGAAGAGATGATGTAGCAATATCTAGAATGGGGGATTAGCTGTGCTAAAGGCAGAGGAAATGGCCCATTTCCCCTTGTCCAATCCATTCAATTCAAACTACCCCCAAAACTTTCAGTGGATTTGAAATCAGCGGAAGTGGCTAATTTTATGACCAATAACAACATTGGTGGCTATGGATGTTAAGATAAGGCTAAGGAAACTCATGTTTTTAACTATAAGCAGATCGTTTGCAGGGTTTAAGAGTACTATGTAGCATATGGATTTTGGAATATTACCCCCTAACACAATCAGGATAAGATTCCACACTCATCATCAGGACTCCCAAATTACATGCTCCTGTGAATAGTATATTTTGTGGGCAGACCATTTTCATTCATTTAAATGACCCTCAAAAATTACAGATATAATTAATTTCCAAAATTTGCACGAGAAAAAATTCTTACTAGTATTACTTATGAGCCATCCCAGAAATGGCAAGATTTGTATTTCCTGAGTGAAGATTCTGTCCATTAGCCAGTGATGTTAGCAGTGTAACATGTTTCCATGTGTAATGGACTGCTAAAGAGTGCATTCCTGCTAAGCAGTCCAAGATATGCCACGAGGAAGAGTCTCTCACATGTGTTCATTTTTTCTTTCATGTGTAAAACACCTCAAGAGGATTATTTCACTAGGTTTTGGTGCCAGTGATAATGGAACCCATCCCATGAAGGATGTTCATTTCACACTGGCAACCATCAAGTGATTGACATACTGTAGAACATTAAGTACTTTTCACATCAAGGCTTTGGCATGTGGCTTGCTGGAGGAAAAAAAATCTATTCTACTGAATGCTGTCCACACATAACAAATGTGCTGAAGAAGAATTATGCAACCATCTTGCCAGATTTCAACATGATGCCTGATGCCCATCATTGGTAGGAACCAACTGGTGGCTCTTTTAATATGAATGAATATAAGGCCACAAGTTATTTCTCTTCTATGAACACCCTGCCTCTATTACCTAGGCAAAAGAAGTACGTTTAGATACCAGATCCCAGGGTGGAAATTGGTGGTAGTTTGTACAGTATAAGTAGTAAAGATGCCTTATATCTAGAAATGGGAACTTTTTTTCTTCTTTTTCCCCCTTTCTTTTGAAGTAATAGGATTGTTTCTACATAAAGGTTTGTAGGCAAGGCTTGGAATGTTTTTTAATGTCACATTCACTATTATTATTAGTGAGATTGTGTTTTAGTTTTTATTATATCCAGCCTTCCAAGCAGGTGGCTAATGTTTAGATTATATGCAAAAGACAAATCATTTCACCTGAGTTGGAAATGTTTAAATGCTCTTAGGACCACACACTTCTAGAAAGTTGTTTGTACCTTCTTAAGCCTAAATCAAGTCTGCCTGCATGAGTGCCTGTGGGTGGGGAAAGACTGGATACTATTACCCTGATGGAGGATGATAATATTTCTACCAATTGTTAAGCTGCTTAAATCTCTTCTCCACTTCAGGAGTGTTTAGCATATCGTTTTCTAAAAATCGTACTCAATATGCCTTAGGAAAAGTAAGATTCAATATACTGTGTTCATGTGAGATTATCTAGGACTAAGCTGCTAGGCAAGAATCTCTGTCTCACTCAGTAAGTCTCTCTATAAATGCTCCTTTATAAACCTCTCAGGGGGGAACTGGGTCACTTGATGTTGTTTCAGTGCATCTGGAAAATAGTTATGGGGGGGCATTCAGAGCTCTTTGTGCAGGGTTTCAAGAGATTGAATGAAAACATGGATGTGACACATAGCAAATTGTATAGAAATATCCACTTGTTTGTAACTACCCAAACTAGTCATTATCTGCTCTTAGTTCAAGTAAGAGGTGTCTGGCAGAGATACTGGGATCAAATATATCTTACTGCTCCTCCAAAAGCTAAAAATCATTTACTGATGTTTTTGGGAAAGCAGAAAATCTAGTTGAGCCTAAAGTGAATGTGTACTTTCTATCCCAAATGAATTCAAGACCTGGAGAATTTAATGATGAAAGGAGAACTTGGCAAGGCAGCAACTGAATGTGAGAGGTTCCCTACAATAAAGGGGAAAGGAAAAAAAGAAAGTCCACCAAATAATATGGGGGAGATAGAAATGTCAACCATGGTTGCAGGATAGACAAAATAATCTACCAGAAGAGCTCTTCATAATTTTTTTAGATATTTAGAGCAGTCTAAAATGCCTCTGGTAGGAAAAAAATCGAGGTTTTTCAGCTGGGCAGTACCATTGCCCTGAACTTGAAACAGTGGATCTCCTAAGTGTCTTGGCTAATGCTGCGTGGTTCATAGTTTTCATAAAATATTAATTAAAAGAACACATGAACACTTTTCATTACAGGATACACTGAGACTTAAAATAACTGGTTCTTGATGATAGTCAGATTGCATTTTACTTCTTCCTTAGCACAAGATGCCAGGCTGTTTCTTCAAATTAAGACAATATGCTTATAGTGATGAACCTTATTGGCCATCTATCTTCCTTTTGTAATCTGGCTCTCATCAAGCTGAAATGAAGCCATTTCTTCTGACTGTGGCTGATTAAACACAGAGTAAACCTAGATCTCTGAGGAGGCTCTAATGATTCTCCACAGAGCTAATGTCAGCCCAGCACCTGCAGCATTCGACTTCCCCACTTCCATCATAAAATGAAGCATCTGTTACAGTAAAGTGTTACCTTTTTATCATCCACTGTATCTTTCCATTTGCCTTTTCCCTTGCTCATTTGGTATAAATTGTTGCTGTTTTGTCTGTAACAAATGGTCAGTAAAGAAATTCTATAGTTATTGGGGCTTAAACAGGATATACAAACTTAAAGATACCTGTTACTTGGGTAAATGCCGCATGACCAATGTAAAGTTCTCTTATTTAAATAAAAGTAGATTAAGTAGAAATTAAGGTAAATCCTTTCAAGATTTAGTAATAAAAGTATACTTCCTCTCTGGATCAACATATCATTCCCAATATTTCTGTATTGTGTATTAAATTTTTTTTCTTTTATTCATTTCACCAAATGCTTGATGCTCTCTAGGTAAACTTCTGAAAGATTTAATTTCCACTTACTGATATTTTGGGTAAGGTCACCATTTGAAAAACCCATGGAAAATATAATAAAACATATTACTAGTTCTCAAAACCAGCTGCAATCATTCATAAACTTAAAAACAGCTTCTTCTTACCACTCTAAGAAGAGGCTCTTCTACTGTGCTTTTAAGGTTGGTAAAAGGGATTACTAGACAAGGAATACCCAGAGTTCCTATCCTTTTTCTCCAGGGGCATAAATGTGAACTATTCAATGCACAAGACTGATCATCATCATTCACAAAATTGTAAAAGAAAGGAGATTTTTTAAAAGTTAGGCCAGGAGATAGTCACAAAGGTTAAAAGCAGTTCTGCTTGTATAATAAAGGTTTTGCAGGGACTGTTGGAGAACACACTGGCCATTGAAATTGACCCAGAGTAATCTTGAAAAGGCATAGACCCCTTTGGATATGGAGCAGTTTTATGGATAAAGTAGAAGATGTGGTCATTTAGAGCTTGACAATCTCTGGGTTGGTTTTTAAAATTGTTATTTTTCTTGCTAATGGATATAATACAGATAGAAAGATGACTCTTACCTCAGAACTTATTGTTTCCTTTCATTTGCTAATCTTATCTTATTTGTTGTTGATTTCATACAAATTTTAAAAAATGAAGATATTCTAAGGATTCTTCTATTCCTTGCTTAAGAAAAGATATTGATTGACCAGTAGGAGTCAGTAAGGCATAGTAGGAACTAAAGACATGCACTTGAAGTCAGAAAGATGTGGGTTTGAATGCTGCCTAGGATACGTAGTACCTATATGACCCAGGGCAGTCAATTAAATTTTTCCCTCCTCTTTTACATGTGTAAAATAAAGGTGATAATAATAGCATCTATTTCACAGGAAACTTATAAAGACCAATGATAAAATATCGGTAAAGCTCTTTGAAAACCCTAGAGAATGGTGTCAGTGTAAATTATTAGTATTTATGTCAGTATATTAGTATTTATGTCAGTATATTTGCTAATTGTCCAACAGAAAGATTCCACTCTACATAATGAAAGAGTCCATCATTCCTCCTTGACTGGGGAAGATATCAGTACATCTCATATGCAAAACTAAAAGTTATTTAATTAAGCGCAGTACTAGACATATGGAATATACTTAATGGATACTTGGCAATCTAATGTATAATATTCTTATTATATCTTGGGTAGAAAGTTAGTCAAACAACTAGCACTTATTAAATTCTACTATGTACCTAGCATTGTGCTAAGCACTGAAGGTAAAAAAATGGCAAAATAACAGTCCTGTTCTACCCAGATAAATGGGGGGGGGGGGAGGTAGACTGAGTAGTCTTTTTAAAAAGTCATTAATATTCAGGAGGACTGGAAAAGACTTTTCACAGAAGGGGGGATTGTAGCTGAGACTTGAAGTCAGGGAAGCTATAAGGTAGAGATGACACAGGAGAGTCTTTCAAGCGGGGAGGCAGCCAATGAAAATGTGTAAACTGGAAGATAGGATGTCCTGTGAGAAGAATAGCAAGGAGGCCAGAGTCATTGGATTGCAAAATACATAGCGGGGAATAGGAGGTCTTAACCTATGGTTTGTGAACTTTAAAACTATATTTCAATATAATTGTTTCCTTTTAGATCCTAGATATTTTGTTTTATGCATTTAAAAACTAGCATTTATGTGATCTGGGGATCATCGGGGAGTCCTATTGTGAACCATATGAAGGCTTGCTCACAACATATTTGTCACTGTTCACTTGCTGGCTCTGAAAATAAGATGCCAGTTTTAATGGAGACATCCTGTGTGGCTTTCTTTGATCCAAAGTCTGCTTCTCTGAACCCTGTAGAGTGGAGCTGTGTGTCAGTTGTTCCTTTTTTTCTACTCCAAATGACTATATGTTACCAGTAGTTTGACTTACTAGGTCAAACTATGACTATATTTATTTATTAGGTGTTTGAAAAACACTAAAAGATCATTTTTAAATAATGCTTTAAGATTTACAAAGTACTTTACACTTACTATCTCATTCAATCCTCATAATGACCCTGAGATAGTTGCTATTGCCTCATTTTACAGATGAGGAAACTGAGGCTGAAAGAGGTTAAGGCCCCACAACTAGTATGTGTCTGAGGTTGTACCAAAACCTTTATCTTTCTAACTCTACACCCCATGTTCTGTCCATTAAAAACACACTTCCTCTTATAATGATAAGTGAAATTTATATATTATTTTAATATTCATAAAATGCTTTGTATTAATTATGTCATTTGAGCCTCACAATAATCTTTTAAGGTAGTTGCTGCATATATGAGTAGCCTATTCTACAGATGTGAAAATTAAGACACATTGTGATATTCTTAGAATCACCACAGTATCTAAGATGAGATTTGATCTCAGGTCTTTCTGATTTCAAGTACAGTAATCTATCTCCTACATCAAACTACCCCAAAGTATATGATGGAGAGGAGGAGAAAGTCATTTACATGAAATGGTTAGTAGTCTTATCTACCCCACTACATAAAGAACTTTTTGCTGAGTACACATTCAACAGATACCTACTGACTTAATAGTTAGTTTTTCATTTCTTCCAGCATTTTCCCCCAAGTTCAATATAAAATAGAATATTAAGCAAAAAAAAGAGAGAAATGGAGAGGGAACAATTGCTCCTTTTATATGAAAGTTCCATATAAACTAACTTACATTCTGAAGATGAATCTGGGAGATGTCTCAGATTATATATATATCTACCTGTATAATTCACACTTCATTGGCCAAGACTAGTATTTCATAAATCTGCCAGATCATAGCCTTGACTGACAGAAGTCATATATCTTTAACACAAAGTAAAGAACCTGTGTTATTGACTAAAGGTTTTTATTGAGAACCAGGCCCATCTGACATTTCCTCACCACTACTTTAAATGGTACTTACAGCACAGTCAGAAATGCTTTTAATCCAAAGGGGGGAAAAATCTCTGGAATTAGGAAACAGAACCTCTCTCTCTTGCTTGGGAGTTGTGGTAGAAACAAGCTTCACTCCATCCAAGGCAGGCTGAAGCTTTAACGTTAAGAGAAGATGAAAATGCATTTATTGCTGCTGTAGTTCAAAATTTCCATCTTACTACATTTGAACACGGATTTGGAGTTTACTAAAATAGCATCAGCTCTGCTGCCAACAAGATCATATAACCTTAACACAAAGTAAATATGAAAGTAAAAAAGAAATGTAACCTTTTTTAAAGTTCTCTCTATGCAAATATCATGAGAAGTCACTGACTATAAAACATTCCTATAGTTCCTCAACATCGGAACCACCTCAAGAAGCTATTATTGTAAGCCTGTCCTTTTGATTTTTTTTTTACACATTGTAGAGTCTTGTGCCTGTATAGTCTCAGTCAAGTTCTCTAGTCTAATACCACAGGCTAATAGTAGCAAAGTCTCCAAATGTCAAATTACAGGGAAGATATAATGTCCCCAAACACTTCCGGGTCTCTCTGTCTTAGAAAGTTTAAACCAAATTCTCACTCTGCCTTCAAGACATTTTTCAAAACAATAAAAGAAATTAAACACAGTTATGCCTGGGATGAGGGTAGGAATTCAACATCACAATGATGAATTCAGTTATTCTAATCATAGTAAGTACTTTCTAAGCATAGACAGTTCAGTGGTTTTGTCTTGAGTCTTTCTTTGGCATGGTACAGAGAAATTTGGTCCTTTAGGTTACCTTGTAGGATTATTGGCTATAATGATACTTAATGCTGTGTTTGACATCTGTTACCATTTCTCAGAAAAACTATTTAAAACCAATACTAAAAGTTATATTTTCAGTATATTACTAAATAATACCATTTCATGGTTTAAGTTTAACTACCTTCCAGTAGTTACTTAATTTTACAATGAGAGAATCACTTAAGTACTAGGAAAATCCAACTCACTGGTGAATTAAAATGCATTTGGGATTATAAAGCCTCAAAGTTATGGCTCATCCTAATGTGATGATTGATATCTATAGATATTGACTGATCTTTAAGTCCACAATGTGGCAGGTGTTTTGTGACCATGGAAAGGATCCAGAACTAAGTACTCTTGATAAGAAAATATAAGGTGAAGGTGAACCAAAGATACAGAAATCATTAAAATTCATTGACCATTGCTATGCATTTTGATAGCAGAAAGCATTTAATGTCATCTACACAACTAATCAAATAAGAGAAGAGAAATTCTGATCTAAATTCAATTTCCCCAAAAGTATACCAGTATCCCTATTATAAAAATGTATTGAGAGCTTAAAATAACAATAATGATGAAGAGGAGGAGAAGGAAGAGGATGGTGATGATGATGATGAACTAACATTTACATAGCACCTACCATGTGCCAGGCATTGTGCTAAGGAATTTACAGATGTTACCTCATTTCATCTTCACAAGAACCCTGGGAGGTAGATACTATTATTACCCCCATTTTATAGATGAGAATACTGAGGCAAATAGGTTAGATGACTTGACCAGTGTCACACAGACAAGTAAGTTAGCTGAGGCATTAGTCAAACTGGAATAATACAATGGTAAATAGTCACACACATTTTCCTATTCCTATCTTCAAAAGTTAGTCATGCACGTTACTTGTCACACAAATCATCCTTTGGAATTTTTTTGTAATTCTGAAAAACATGATAATGATCAAGCTGTTGGTAGCTGGGTGATGGAATAGATAGAAAGCTTGAGCTGAAGTCAGAAAGACCTGTATTCAAATCCAGCCTCAGAAACTGTCTAGCTTTGTGACCCTGGGCAAGTCACTTCACCTCTGTGTGACTCAATTTCCTCAACTGTAAAATGAGAATAAGAACAGCACCTACCTCAAGGGGTTGCTGTGAGGATCAAATGAAAAAAATATGAATAAAGCACATGATACAGTACCTGGCACACAGCAGGCGCTGTGCAAATGCTTGCTCATATCACCCTTTCCCTTGGCCCAGAAGAAGAGGAGAGGAAATGATTTTTTTTCTTCCTTCTTTGCAAAAATATGCTACTCTGGGTGTGGAATGTATATTACATATGCTTTCAGTCTCAATTGATAAATTGGTTAGCTTTACTGCCTTTTTCTCTTTCTATTCTGGTTATTCATTATGATAAAAGATGGAGAAAGGATCTATTCACAAATGAAGGAAATAAAGGATTTTGACATAAAAATAAAATGTATCAATAAAAATTAATTTTCAAAGATAAAAATCTACACACAAACCAAACAGTTGGCTATGTTAGCTTCCGTTGTTAGACTCTGTTACTAAAACAACTAAATACTAGGAATATCAAATTTACTAAATCATTCAGAAGATCCATTTTGAGAATATTATCAATGGCCTAAAATACATTTATCAGAGAATACTTCAGACAATGTATTCTTTAGGTAAATGTCAGTGACATATGAAGGAGAAGAAAAATCAGATCATCATTCTCAACACAATTTTCAATCTTGTGTGAAGGTCTGTTTATGAGGATCATAACCATAACTAGAGTTTTATTACATTGTCAAGATGCCATTCATGTAGAGAGTTGTTCAGGGCTAAATTTAAATATGGGATCTTTCCTTTTGTTACCTTCCTGAAGAAACATAAGTCTCATTCAATTGTTCAACACATATAATATAGAGATCTAGTACCAACGCCAGTTGGTTTCATCAATGACTTAATGTCATACTCTAAAGATCTATGATTTTGTTGGCGTGGGTACTCTTTCCAATGACATAAATCACAACATATGACCTATTAGTCAATAAGAGTTGTTGAGGATGAAATTTCCATCACTCTGCAGGCAAACTGGTGATGATCTTCTCTGTCTTTAACTAAGTTGATCCTACATGATAGAAATACAATTAGTCATCAGTCTTGTATTTAAAGTCTACATCTTTGTAGAACCAGACAAAGCTTATGTTCTGCTAGAATTACCTTATGAATCTTAAATCACCTCATCATCACAGACAGCCAATCAGTACATTAATAGTGATTGGTTTCATGAAATATCACTTCAACTTGTTTTTCAAAAATGTTTTTATAAGAGAGAAAAACAACCTTTCATGCTATTATTCATTCATTCTATCAGCAATAAGTCTGAAATACTGTCATAGTTTCATTTGGATGAGCACAAATTGCTATTGCCATAACTAAATAGCAAACAAAAGTATTCTCTGGTCTGAATGTGACCCAAACAAAAAGGAAGGAAGTTACAAATTATCCCTAACTAGGGTGATGTATCTAAGGATTTGTCGCAAAGCACCAAAATTTCTAGGGCACTGACAGCATTTATACTCATTTAGCCATTGAGCTGAGCTTAGTACATAATAATTAGTAATAATTTGTTAAACTAGGAAGTGAGTTTTATTGTTCAATATTTTCAGTTGCATCCAACTCTTTGTGACCCAATTTTTGGGTTTTCTTGGCAAAGATGCTGGAGTGGTTTGTTATTTCCTTCTCTGGCTCATTTTACAGATGAGTAAACTGAGGCAAACAGGATTAAGTGACTTACCTGTCATAGGCTGCATTTGAACTCATGAAGATTAGTCTTCCTGATTCCAAGCCTGTGCTCTGTTTATTGTGCCACCTAGCTTCCCTACCAGATAGAATAAGATACTTCCCATTGGCTAGTATATAATAGGTGACATTCTCTTCCTTTCATCAAAGCAGGATGGCTTCATGGGTCTTGTCCATGGGGACTGGGGACCCTGGTCTCAGTCTTCTTCCCACAAATGAATTTGTCTTAAAACATTGATTTAAGAATAAATTTCATTGCTGCTTGCCTCAGATGTAAAGAATTCTAGTTGTATCTCTGCCATGAAGCTGCTGCCACTGACTCAGTAGCAACTAAAATGCCTCAGAAGTTAAAAAGAAACAAATGAATTGAATGAACATAAGGTCAGAAATGCCATATTAGATATGAAGCATCCACTGAATTTGTAGATGGTGATGACATTATCAATCAATCAACCATTTATTAAGCACATATGTACCAAATACAGTACTAGGTGAGGAGGATACATCGACAAAAAACTGAAATTGTCTATAATCTTTAGTTGCTTATATTTACTCTATAATTTACTCAAAAATCTAAATATATTACCAAACAAAAACAAAAAGCAATCAATGGCAATAGACCACATACATGCATTATATCTACCAAGTAGAGTTGGATTAAAAAAAAAATACATTTTTGGGGGGCGGCTAGGTGGTGCAGTGAGTAGAGCGTCGGCCCTGGAGTCAGAAGGACCTGAGTTCAGATCCGGCCTCAGACACTTAACGCACACACAAACAAAAAACCTAGCCGTGTGACCTTGGGCAAGTTACTTAACCCCAATTGCCCTCCAAAAAGCAAAAAAAAAAAAAATACATTTTTTGTGCTACTGCAAAAAATGTGTTTGTGGACTTCTTAGAACTCAAACAACATCAACAGCAACAATGAATAGAACAATGAAAGATTGAAACTTGTTTCAGATAATTTTATTCTATATCTATTTGATAGAATCCTATTTTAAAACAGTACTTTAAAGCTTTCAGGATACAACAATCCTGAGGATATTACTGAATTTTATGGAGGATACTGAGGATATTATTGGATTTGATGCCTACTGACAATTCTTGTTATTATCAGAAAAATACCTGGTTATTTTTTCTCCAAAAAAACCCTAAATTCTTTGATTTAGTTAATGATACTTATGCAAAGTTTATTATGTGTGCAGTGCTTTATACATATAATATTTTTCTTACTCAGCCCCTAAAAAAATGAGGGGAGTTTCCTTCCAGTTCTTTCTAACACAAAAATTTCCTTCTGCCCTTTTGCACACAAAAGTCCCATTGATTAGTATAGTAGTTACACTCATGTGCAGGGGCTAAAGGGTTGGGGCTCTAGTCAACTTTGAACTGGTTTAACAAGAATGATTACCACACCTTCTGAGAGCTCCACAATGACTTAGCCACTAAATATTGTGTCTGCAGAGTAAGTTGGAAAAAAATTAGAGAAGTTCCCTTAGGCTATTGCAGTCTGAGGAGATTGGGAATAAAGATAAGGCCAACTGATCCTCTTTTAACCCATCCTACTTCAAGTTTCACATTCTTTTTGAGTGCCCTGAAGTACAATTTCTAGAATAAGGCTGCTGTCCATATATAAAAGGAGGATAAAATGAACATAATTCACTATTTCCATTATTGGCGTCTAAAAAAGATAAAGGATGTATTGGGGGAAAACACTGGTCTGGGAGTCAGTTGAAAGTTTTTAGTCCTAGAACTGTACTTTAAAAATTGTGTGACTTTGGGCCTCAGTTTCCTCATCTATAAAATGAATGGCTTAGACTATATCAAGGGTGGGGAACCTGCAGCATCGAGGCTACATGTGGCCCTCTAGATCCTCAAGTGTGGCCCTTTGACTGAATCCAAACTTCACAGAACACATCCCCTTAATAAAAGGATTTCTTCTGTAAAACTTTGACTGAGTTGAAAAGCCACACCCAAGAACCTAGAAGGTCACATGTGGCCTTGAGGTCGTAGGTTCCCCACCCCGAGACTTTATGATTTATTAAATAACCATTTGTTACAGAGCCATGAGGGTCAAAGCACTATGATCCTAAAGGTCCCCTCTAGTTCTAATGTTCTTTAATTAGATAATTCAAAGAATCACTCATCATCATCACCATTTGCTTAGTCTGAATTATGCATAGCACTGTGTCATGAGGGTTAGCAAAAGAAAATAGGAGGTTTCTGATCTGTTGGAAAAGGAAGAAAGTATATATTCAGAATTTTTGCTCGTTTTTTGAGGAAAGAGATGAATCCCTCCTTCCCTCTCATCTCAAAGTGCCCAAATTCTGTAAGGCAGTACCACATAGCTCACAGAAAAGGCAAATAGACACTAAAGAATGAGGGTATTCCCATGGACCAAGAAGTCTCCTGCTTAGCGCTTGCAGCAGGATATAATCAGAGGTGAGGGAAAAGATACATTTGTCTAGATGCCAATGGATATTAACCTCTACTCTCTTCTCTTATGCAGGCTGCTTAACAGCTGCCATCTGGCTGCCAGTATTCTTTGAACAAACCCCAGCTCATAGAGTGAATCACTAGAGGTGTCTGATATCTGGCCCAGGGTTGTTTATGTGCATATGGGAACAAAGATAAAAACTTGAAATATGCCAAATGAAGATTAAAATATATATCGATAACATGCTTACCACAGAAATACATAGTTGTGGTGTAAAAAAGACTGCCAACTGACTGATCCAGGAGACCAGGGACTTGAAGGATCACTCACTCTTACAGGTCTTGAGGCCATCATTTATTGCACTGGAGTAATTTACTAAACAGTATGCCAGCAAGTAGCTTATTCAGTAGAATCAGATCTACAGGTTCTTTCTTCTTGCCAATGGAGATGGCATCACCATTTTGATTTTTAAGGTAAAATTAAAATTTGATAATTTTTGAATGGCTGAAAATTAGAAAAAAAATATTTAAGTAGGCACAGTAAGTGCTTTCATTTTTGGTTAGGTTCAGAAGAATGAGATCACTCTCTATTCTCCTAGTTAACAGGAAGGAATATTTACAAAATAGAAAAAATATTGTGCTGTAGGATTTCATCTCAGAGCATCTAACAGAAATGGTGAACACATAATAGCATCAGAAATATTAATCACCACATATGGCAATCTTGTTAACAAGCAAACTCATTCTGAGGTGTAAAAAGCAAGAGTGCGAGTACCAAGAGATAATCTTCATATATTCTCCTGTCTTGTTTAAATCCTCAGTTTTAGGAGGACATGGAGAATTTGGAGAGCGTCAAAAAAAGTGCTTCCAAAATAAGTGAATGGTTAGAAAATGGGCCCTTGAAAGAAAAGATATAATAATAGAGTTTCTTCTGTCTGAAATAAATAGAACTGATGGGTGATGATCATCATCTGAGAAGAACTTTCTGATTGTGATCCCTTTAAATTTACTTTAAAAATATTTAAATGAACCTATCTGAAAGCAGTTGAATGCACTGGAACAGAGGCATCAAACTTGATCTCTGAACTGTGGCCTGAACCAAAGTAAAATGTAAATGGAACATGTTTAACAACAACAACAAAATTACAACATAGATAATGTTAATTTGTGGTTTTCTAAGTCAATATGCTTCCCACAGGGATCTATTTCTATTTGAGTTTCGATACCACTGGACTAGAGGAACTTTAGAGCTAGCATTAAGCCATAAATTTCTCTGAGTCTATTCATCCATTAATTGCATGAGAGAAAATAAGAATGGTGGCCAGCTTGGTCTGAAAAGTTTATTCCATTAGAGTTAAAAACATTTTTAAAAAGTCCAACAACCCCTTCTTTCTCCCAAAATACATTTTGAAATATGCTTGGCACATGAAAGGAAATTTTGGCTTTAAGACTTCACCTGTTTCCATCATATAACAGTTAGTTTTAGTGAAGGGTGAAAGATTTTTGTTTTGTTCCTTTCCCGTAACCCTACATGCAATGGATTAGTCTCAAGGTACTTTCATTTTTGGTTAAGTTAGGAAGAATGAGATCACATTCTCTATGCACATAGTTAACAGTGGCATTATCATTCTATATATCCTGAAACAATAAGTGAAATTTCTTTGTAAATTGGAATCTATTCTCTTTCTTTTGTAATGCATTGACAAATTTATTCAGCCTGGTGCTTTTGTAATTTTATATGAACCATAATGAAAAAGTGCATAATGGTATATAGTTTTAAAAGCTATATGGACACAGGAATATTCTCCCTTTTTGTTTCCATCTTTCCTAAATATTCTCTGGTTTTATGTTTTGCAATGTCTTCTGCACCTCCCTTTGGTCAAGATGGTTGTTGGCCATTTGCCATTTTGAAATGTCCTACAAAATGAATTTTGTAAATAAGAAAAAACACTGGGTAACTATTGGAATCAGTGTTTCAAAATACTGTGCTTGAATTATAGCTAGCCAGTAGCACCCTCTTTGGGGGCAAAAGATCACAGTGAGTTTATTGTCTGTTCAACATATATAAATCACAATCCAGGTAATATTTTGTTTGAAACTTCAAATCTTCCAGTATATGTATAGAATAAAGTGCTGGGAAACATTGTACAAAGAATTTCAAGTTCCCCATGTGAGAACGGTCTTTTACTTTACTTTTAACTTTCAAATGTTGTTGGCTTTCTTTTCTTACAATTACACACAAAGATCACATATTGTGCATATACCCTAATTCCTGCCAAAGGAGGCAGTGTATTCTAATGGAGTATGTTTAGACTCAGAAAGACCTAGGTTTAAGGACTAACTTTGCCACTTCTTAGCCATATGTTCTTAGACTTTAATTACTCTATTTCTGTCTTCTGCTCTGGATAGATAATATATCCTCTTATAAAGTGAGGGTGATAATGATTGTACCATTCCTTGTAAAGGGTTGCAGTGAAATCAGATGAGATACAAAGTACTTTAAGGCTCTGTACAGAAATAGAAACTACTAAAGAGACAAACCATTTTTTCCTTCATTGAATGAGTTAAGACCATTTTGTTGGATTTACTTGTCTTACTTTTAACTTGGTAGAGTTAATTTATTCTTGTTGCCATCTAAATGCCAACCTGAATCTCACATTATTCTTATAATTTAACTTCTGATTTAGCTACTCTTCATCTTCACTCCTTTGTCACCTCATGCTGCTCAGAACAAATGGCACATTTGAAACTAAAATCAAACATGCTATTGTACCTTTAAATGGAAGCTCTTGTCAGAATTAACTGGACTTATATATTATAATACAATTCACTTATAAAGGCATGTTATCATATAAATAATGATATGTTATCATTTTAAGGAGCCAAGAATGGCTTTATGGCACTCATAGGGGGACTTTAAAATTCATTTTTAAAACGAGAAATCATTCTTTTCTCCCACTGAAACACTGAGGAATTCATGCAAGAAATTACCACTTGTGTCAGAGAAGTATTACACACATAAATACCTATGAATCACTGTTTAGGATTATTAAGAAGATATTTCCTACCGATACCAAACACTATGCATTAGAATAATATTTCAAAACACAAGAATAAAATAAAAACACTTTATTAAGAAAGACCCATTTCAAATTAGCCATGGATTTGTGATCAAGTAAATCTGCATTCCCCTATTTCCACTCATTTTGTGGATTCTTTTTCATGCCTCTGTGAATTAATTAGAATAAGATGTATTCTGCATATATCAGAACATTCAATTCTCATCAGGTAAAGAGCAAGGCTTGTTGATCACTTCATTGCCAATTGTAAATAGAACCAGATGTGTTGAAATAGGAAGAAAATAGTAAAAACAAATGTATCAGGGTGGAGTCAAGATGGCAGAGTAGAAACAGGACTTCCCTGCAGCGCCCCCTCCCACCTCCTCCAATTCATGTAAAAAATGACTCTAAACAAATTCTGGAACTACAGAGCCCAAAAAATGACACAGAGAAGCTATACCTCCCACTGAAGACAGCCCAGCAGTCTGGCAGGAAGAGGCCAGTGCAGCACTCTTGGAGCAGAGCCCAGCCCTGTGTGAGCCTGAGGTTTTAGCCTCAGAGCAGCCACAACCAGCCACCAGCTGGAGGGACTTCAGATCACCAGTAGCTGTGGCAGTTTCCAGAATTATCAACACATAGATGCTAAGGACAAAGTGAGAAGTCAGTGAAGTGTGGACATTGTGAACAAGGAGTTCAGGAGTGTGGTCAGGCCTTTACCTGCTGGAGGAAGAAGCAGCTGAGGTGCTGTGGCCATGCAGCTGCTGCCACATAGCGGCTTTAGCTCATGGTCTTCAGATTGTAGGGGGACCAAGTGACCAGTCTGAGGGGTAATCACTCTTGCTTTAACCTGCTTGGATCAGGATTGTGGTCTAGGGTGGAGGTCCTGGGGTGTGTGACCAGTTTGCCAGAACATGTGGAGGCTTCAGTGAGGGCACCGAACTAATAGCTCTAGCAGCTGTGAAAACCCCAACAATTGGGACAAATCTCCCCACTCTAGTAGCAGAGTTATACTGTGGCAAAAAGCTCAAAAACCAAGTAATTGAGAGGCAACATGAGCAAAAGAGGGAAGCAAGGCAACCACAGTGGTCTCACTCTGGATTCCTTTTTTGGGGGACAAAAAGGATCAAAGCATGGAACAAGAGGAAGACAGGGTATTCAGAACTCCTGCACCAGAAGCTTCAAAGAAAAGAATAAACCTCTTACAGGCCATAGAGGAGCTTAAGAAGGATTTTGAAAACCAAATAACAAAAGTGGAAAAATAATCTCAAAAGGTCACTGAAGAAAACCATTACTTCAGAATTAGATTGGGGCAAATGGAAGCTAGTGACTTTATGAGAAATCAAGATACTATTAAACAGATCCAAACAAATGAAAAAATAGAAGGCAATGTGAAATATCTCATTGAAAAAAACCACTGACCTGGAAAATAGATCCAAGAGAGATCATTTTAAAATTATTGGACTACCTGAAAGCCATGATCAAAAAAAGAACCTAGAAATCATCCTCCAAGAAATTCTCAAAGAAAATTGCCCTGATGTTTTAGAACCAGAGGGCAAAAATAGAGGTTGAAAGAATCCACCAATCACCTCCTGAAAAAGATCCCAACAAGAAAACTCCTAGGAATATTATAGCCTGGTTCCAGAGTCCCCAGATTAAGGAAAAAATATTCCAAACAGCTAGAAAGAAACAATTTGAATATTGTGGAAACACAATCAGGATAACATAAGATCTGAGGGATCTAAGGGCTTGGAATATGATATTCTGGAGGCTAAAGGAGCTGGGATGAAAACCAAGGATCACCTACCCAGCAAAACTGAGTATCATGTTTCATGGGAAAATATGGTCATTCAATGGAATAGAGGACTTTAAAGCATTCTTGATGAAAAAACCAGAGTTGAATAGAAAATTTGACATTCAGATACAAGAAGCAAGAAAAGCATGAGAAGGTAAACAGGGAAAAGAAATCATGAAGAACTTATCAAAATTGAACTTCTTACATTCCTACATGGAAAAATTATAATTGTAACATATGAAACTTTTCTCAGTATGTGAATAGTTGAAGGGAATAGAAATGTATATATGTCTATAAGGGAGGGTATAGGGACATATGGATACATATGTGAGTAGGTGTATATATGTGTACAGGTATACATAGACAGAGGGCACAGGACCAGTTGAATAGGAAGGGATGATACTTAAAAGGTGAAATTAAGAGGTGAGAGAGGAATATAATGAGAGGAGATGGGGAGAGATAGAATGGGGTAAATTATCTCATATAGAAGAGGCAAGGGAAAACTGTTACAATGGAGGGGAAGAACAAGAAGCAAAAGGGAATGAGTCAACCTTAATCTCAGTGAATTTGGCTTAGGGAGGGAACGACATACACACTAAATAGGGTATTTCACCCTACAGGAGAGTAGGGGGGAAGGGCATGACAGGGAGGATGATGGAAGAGAGGGTAGGCTGGGGGGAGGGAAGTTGGAAGCACCCACTTTTGAAAAGGGATGGGTTCAAAGTAAAGAATAGAATAAGTAGGGGGTGGGATAGGATGGAGGGAAATATAGTCAATCTTTCACAATATATCCACTATGGAAATGTTTTGCATAGTTACACATGTACAACATATATTTAATTGCTTATCTTCATAGTAAGGATAGGTGATGAGGGAGGTAGGGAAAGAATATGAAATTCAAAAGTTTAAAATCAAATGTTTAAAATATATATATAATCATTATTTTACATGTAACTGGGAAATAAGATATACAGGCACTGGGGCATAGAGATCCACTGTGCCCTACTGGAAAGTTGGAGGAGGGGATGTGGGAAGATATGGGAGAGAGCAGATTGGGGGAGGGGATATTCAGTGGGATCGCTATTTTGGGGTGGTGGGTAGAGAAAAAATGAGGAGAAAATTTGTAACTCAAAATCTTGTGGAAATGAATGATGTAAACTAAAAAATAAAAAAAAAATTTAAAAACCCAAATGTATCAAATATTCAAATGAATCCATGTTATCAAAGATATATGCATTCCTTCCTACAATTAAATTGAAGCCCAACCATAACTGTCTCTCCTGTGAGACTTCATATCCTTGTTCTCTCCTAAGTTTTTCAGGAAAGTGTCTATCCATCATGCTGTGGGCTTTCTATAGTTCTGATATTGCAGGAAAACTACTAAAGTATGCAGGCTTCCAATTGGTTATCCACCATTCATGGCCATTTTCTCTTTCCTTCATGAATTTCTTTGATGATATTATTTATATGGCTCCTCTTTTGTAATTCCTTGTTTATAAAGCTTTACAACCTGTTCATGTCTACCAGGTACCTCTTAACTGTTCTCTGCGTGATCTTAACTTCAATTCTTCAGTGATCATAGTATTAGATGACTCACAGACATACATCTCTAAAAGACTATTGACGTGAAAAAGATAGGTAGTTGTTTCAAGGGCAAGTTTGGAGATATTAAAAAAACTGACAATTTCCTATATAAATAATATATGTTTATATATATTATAAATATATAAACGTTAGCTACTATTATCATTATTCTTATTATTAATAGGAACTGCCTCTACCAATGTAAATAGGCAGAGTACTGGGAACCTGTAGTTTGCCCAGGGAAAAACTCTGTTATGTGTGATATATGGGGATATAACCCATATTTTATTAATACTGAAACCATCTTTCAGCTATTAAACTTCTGTAAGAATTTGTCATAATTGATGTCAATGTCCTTTCCTTCAACCATTTCCCATTTTTCAACATGTATCATATTTAAATAGTTCAGCTCATAGTTGTTTTTAATGTATAGCATATATTTAATATGTTTGTTCTTATGTCTGTGTTACTACTAATAAATTGATGACACAACTGTACAAATAGCTGATTAAGAAATTACTCCCTGGGGCAGCTAGGTGGTGCAGTGAGTAGAGTGTTGGCCCTGGAGTCAGAAGGACCTGAGTTCGGATCCAGCCTCAGATACTTAATGCACACACAAACAAAAACCTAGCCATGTGATCTTGGGCAAGTTATTTAACCCCAATTGCCCTCCAAAAGACAAAAAAAAAGAAAGAAATTACTCCCACATCAGTAATAACTTATTTCCTATGTGTTACAATAGAACCATTTTCTTTGTGATTTTATTTGGTGTTTGTAATATACATATGATTCTTTTCTTGAAGAAAAAAATCAATAATGTATAAGTGTGATACTTCTTTGAGATCTTTGGCCTCTCTGATTCCTAACTCCTGACTCCTTATTTTCCAACTTTTTTTGGTCATCATTACTTATGACAACTGTTGCATTGAAGTTTATTTAGTATCAAAATATGGGGTGAAATGGTACTATATCTTTTAGTTCATTGACAAAAGGAACACAATGAGGAACCATTCTATGCCAATGGAGATCAGCATCTCTTTGCAATTTACAATCTTGAAGAGTCACTTGGGGAACTGAAAAGCCAAGCATGAACATCTTTCCAGAGAACTGCTGCTGTGAATAGCTTTCAAGGTTCTGATTACATAGTATAGCAAACTATCTATTTGTTCAATAACAAATCAGAGCAAAACATTCACAGAAAACCAAGGTACAGCATTCACAATATTACAACTTATCACAGAAAATCAAAATACATTATTCACCATGACACAACTCAACAACTTATCACTTAAATGGCCATATAGTTTTCACCAAAGTGGTTACATAGTTTTCAACAAAGCACAATCATTTAGTAACTCAGTCATTTAGTAAATCAATCATTCAATCATCCTTAAGGAGGCTTGCCTCCTTAAGGGTCAAAGTACAAAAGTCGAAGTTCTCTACCCCTAGGTCACAAGTAAATTACAATTTCATCAGTCACTACTCAGTCAATTTCATCAGTCACTACTCAGTACCCAAGGAGAGGTCTTTTCATCTTGACTCGGGGCGGGCTTTCAGCTCCCAGTGTTCCTCTTCCACAGTTCTAGCTCCTGGCCTGAATCTAACCAACTGCTACCTGAGTTCAAAGGCAGACAGCTCCCAGATCCTTGTCCAGCTCTCTGTGCAGTTCCTGTTCCACATTGAGGCTCAGTGTCCAATCTATCTCAAATCCCTTAAAGTCTCTGTTCCTGGCTTAACAAAGGCTTAACAAAGCCACAAGAACATTCATGCACATTAACAAAATCACAACAACATTTGTACAAAGTACTGGCACCACAGTCATGCTTCCTCAGTCTTCTGCAGCTCCAGCTGACCCTCAAAAATCCTCAGCAGCTCCAGTTGGTCCTTGGAAGTCTTCAGCACCGTAAGTTCCATTCTCAAAATCAAAATCTCTTTATCCAGCCTCCACATGTCTTGTTCCAAGAAATTCTGTCTCATTTCTCAATTCTTCTTCTTATTCTCAGTTCTTCTCAATTCTCAGTTCAGTCTTCAGTCCAGCAGCAGCTGCCCCACCTCCACAATGCTTACCCCAAGAAATTCTGTCTTTCCAGCTTGTGTTCTTCCTTATATATGGTATAGTTCCACCCTGTTCTGTCCCTTCCTGTTACATCAGCCACTTCCTCCCAATGTGTTAACTACTTCTGTGTTAATTAAATAGCTTAAACTAGGTGTTAAATTGAAATAAGGTGCTAAATGCCTGCTTACTTGCCAATATAAAGGAGCCTGGAAGATCTTCAGAATCCATTAACATTACAGGAACTGAGAGGTTAGGTAGTTGCCTAGGGTCATATAACCTGTATGTACCAGAGCTAGGACTTGAACTCAGATCTTCTAGATAACAAGACAAGCTCACTGCTTATCACACCATGCTGTCCCTCATGATATCAAAGTTTATTGTAGATTGATTGAATTTAAGTTTTATTGAGTTCTTTATAGATCTTTATTTTTTCATCCTCTATAATAGATATTCCTACATAAACTTCAATTATTTTCATGGTGGTCTTTTTTGTAGATCCTTATCATGAGCACTACAGTACAAGGTGATCAAATGCTCTGAAATGGTATTTCTTATTGCCAATAGAAACATAATGAAATATACTTCATTTACCTCTCCAAAGAGAATCTGTGGGTCATCCTTCCAGTTACTGGCAACTTCTTTTTTGTCTTCCATTTTAATTTATCATGAAAATATCAATATTTTTACAATTTAATTCCTCTAGTAGTGTATCTATTCCAGATTTAATGAATTGCTTCTCCTGGGAGTATATCTGGTTGATCATTGGATAAAAATGTCACATATAGGATATTAAGAGTTAAGTTAATATTTATAGGTGTCTCTAAAAATTCATGATTCAAAGCACCATCTGTATCCATTTCTGATATTTTGTCACCATCTCTGCACAGGTGGAAAGGTACAATACAGAAGATGATTTTCATATTTTTCTTTGTTATATATGTTACCAAAGCCAAAGAATTGATCCATCACTAACTGGCAGGTTACTCTATTTAGCTGTTATTGAGCCTCTCCATTTGCAGCTAAGCTGGTCTTAGGATAATAGAGACAACATAGACCTTTCTAGAATGATAAAATCTGCTTGCATTCCAAGGGAATGGCCTCTAGAACCTCAATGCAACAACAAGGCATTGGAGTAGGATTTTGTGGAAGGAAATAGATATAAGAATGAAATACTCTTAAGGATTTGATCTAGAATCTCAACTCACACAGAAAAGTAAAAGTCAGTGAACTCATCAATGAATTCTGAACTGTGAGCTTTCAGTCTACTTTCTCACTGACTTGCTTAGTTGACCTCTGGGAAGAAAAAACACAGAATCAGTATGAGATTTAACTTAAACATCTGTTGGAAAAAAAGGGGGGAGAGTTGGGAGAGCAATTAGTCTCATCCATCCTTGGCATAGTTTCAAAAGAAAACTAAAAACTGTAAATCATTTTACACATTTGTAAGACAATCTAAATGCATAATAATCATAACCATAATCATAATAATAGCAAAAAATGTACAGTTTAATAGTGAACCTCTCAAACAAACATGTATAAGAGCTGATTTGAGCAGTTGCACATGGTTGTTCTTCATTTTTAGGCATTAGCTAAACCAATTCCTTTGCCAGCAAAGTTTTATCTTGGAAGTAATTATGTATAAGTGACCAAGTTGTAAAAATTTGTAAAAGCAGCAGGTAAGGGGAGGCATTTAAGATAGTAGTATTGGGGGGAGGGGGTGGCTAGGGACTTTGGGTCAGACTGATAATGTCATTAGTGTGGAGATTTATGGAGGAGAAACATCTTTAACCAATACAGATGTATACATTCTCTGCAACGGATAGTCTTAGAGTATTTCTTGAAGCAATAAGAGGTTAAATGACTTACCTAGGATCATAAAGCCAGGATGTATCAGAGGAAGGACTTGAACCCTGGTCTCCCTGACTCCAAGGAGTCTTTATCCACCACAACATGGGGCTTGTAAATAGTAAGGATGATGGAAATTCCAACTGGCCTTGGATTTTATTAATGACACTCCAAGTATTTGCATTACCACATGGTTCTAACTTTAAGCTCCACCATCCCTCCTTCAAATAGAGTCTCTTTGAAAAGAAAAACATATATAGTTATACATTAAAGATAACATCAATTATAAGCCAATGTAAAATTTTATATAAGCTATATTTGGGGAAATGCAACCTGTATTTGGATGACTACGATATATCAAAGCACAGCAAAGCACACACGCCTTTAGAGTTTTCTGTGCTGTTAATTTCTCATGCATATCAATACATTTCTTGTACAAGTATATATTCCAAATAAATTAATCTTCAAAAATCATCCCCTTTCTCGGGTCAGAGGTTTGTTTGGTTTTTTTTGTCTGTGAAACTGGAAGTATTTCTGTAGTTGTGAACAACTACATTTGATTAAAATCTGTCAGATTTATCTTTTTAGCAGGAGAGAAGAAATATGTGTTTCTCCAGAAAGGAAATCAATGTGTCTTCATGATAGATGCAGACTAGAAAACTGGATGCTGTTGCTTTAAGTGATGAAGCAGAAAGACAGGATAGCCCAACAGATATTACCGTTAGCTGCTGACATAATTGTTGTGAGGCAAAGCCTGTTTAAATCTTATAATCCATGTTTATAGGATTGTCTTACAGCCACTGACCTAATAGTCATTACTCCAACTTCTTAAGTGACAAAGTCTTGAGTGTATGTATAGCTGCTATCATTTATTATATTTAGATTTCTTCCACTATATCCTTTAGCCAGAACTCTGAAGTGTTTTTCTTGTACACCTTGGTCCAAATTTTCTCCTTTTGCACACAGGAAGTTAGTAGATTTCACTGACCTCTTCATGCCCCCTTTCTCTCTCCCTGTATAGCTACTAGTGATATTCTCTCTTTCATCCTCTACTCACATGGAAGAGGCCATGAAAAAAAGATAAAATAAATGCCCACCCCCACAAAGATTTTACCAGGATCCTCTAAACATGGTAGGGTTTGGTTATGGCCGTACTCTATCAACTGGCCCCCAGATTTTCTAGTTGCTTAGAGTTATGCTGAATTAGGTAGAAGCTTCTGGCCCTGAATATAGTTGTGCCTGAAATTTTCAATGAAGTTAAGAACAAATGGACAGCCTTATGGATGGTGCAGCCTGAAATAATCAGGCTTATCAAGGGCATCTTTGCACAATCAGCAATTAGAGTCAAACTGGCTACCTAAAAACAGCAAAAATTATGGCAAACCACTTTATTGCTCAGTTGGAAGTGCTGGAAATTAGATGGTGGTTAAAATTGTGTTATTCCTTGTCTTATGAGATCAATAAAGCAATTTTATGACATTATTTCTAGCCAATTTTAATTTGGAGAATACAGAATATATTTTCTGTATGCAAACCCCTTTTATTTCTAGTATCTTTATTCTTTGCCATTTCCTATTCTTCAGTCAGGTTAAGTGGTTAAACTGGCACTTGCTGACATGTTCTGACATTCACTAATTCACCAATCCTTCTTGGCAATTTCATTTCCCAAGTTATTCAGCAAGCCAATGACCAATACCAGATTCATGTCCCTTTCATAGCTGAAACATACAGCAGAGGTCTCTCCAGGATTTGAAAAACATTTAAGAGATTATATATCAAAAATTATAGCTTGAACTTGATCTACATATTTCTAATTATTTAGATTTGGACCAGGAACATATATTTGTAAAAATACTAAAGATATTTACCAGTGAGGAAAAAAAAACAAATTTCATATGAATTAGGCCACAAAAATTAGGTCACATAAACTAAATTACACAAAAATTAGTGGGAATAAATAAAAAGTTGTAATGGAAATGCAGATTTGAAGATCTTCCCTGCCCATAGGCCCTTTGATTGGCTTAAGAGACTTTGATCGACTTAAGTGACTCTGAGAACCTTCTTTAATTTGAAAGTATACTCTGCCCCCTAATAGGCTGAATGTGGTCACATGGAGCCTGTGGTAGGAGGCTTGGTTTTCAGGAATGACCACACCTTGAAGCTGTGTGATTGGGCAGTGGGTCAAGAGGGTGGTTACATTCTCTGACCCAGGAGAAGACTATATAATCCCAGATTTGAGGCCTTGCTTTGGGGCTCACTTTGAGAAGTGTTGTGTGATTTGACCAGATGAGACTCTGGGAAGCCGTTGTTGAGAGCCCCCCGGCTTTGAAAACCCAGATGTTGATGCTTCCCTCTCTGGTAACTGTGATTTTGGTACTGATAATTGTTGGACAGTTTGGAAGCCTGTCTGTTTGATCTGTCTGCATACTCTGAAGTTTGGGGTGCTGACCTTTTCCCCTAAACTAAGTAATATATGTTTGTTTGATTAAAGTAAGCTTGTTAACCCATTTTGAGTTGCTTTCCTTTTGAAAAGCAGATCTAAGAACCTGTGCTGGCAGCCACCCTGGTGATGTTTGGGTGCTTACTGCTACAAAAGTTTATTTCAATACAAATTATTCAAAACATTTGTGTGATTACACATGCAATGATATATCTGGCATGGGGGAAGGGAAGGAAATTTATGAGATATGGAGAACAATTAAGGGATAGGTTGAATGGGAATAGTGAAAAAAATGAGACAAAAAGGGAGCTCTACCAGAAGAAATATGGAAAGGAAGGAAAAGAAAAGCAGTGTCTACACTTTTGGTAGATGTCTTTTTTTCTTGTGTTCTAAGAAGGTATAGAGTACAATAATGACCACTTTTGATACCAATAAATAGTTCCACATTCTGCCTCAGCCCCAGCATTCCTTTCATTAGTTTGATCTGTGTTCCATTTCATTTATGCCCCAAAGCCTTCCAGAACAGCTTTCAAGAGGGCGACTTCCCCAGCTCCCAAAACTTGCCTCAGGAAGTGAGTTGTAGAGATTGGATAACAGTGGAATAAAACCACTAATAGTTACTCACCTTACAACTTCCCTCTCAGTTATTTAACTTCCCTATTTTTTAAAATTCAAGTTTACATAATACTTCAATGTTTACAAAGTGCTTTCCCCAACAATCTGGTATGATTTCTTTTTCATAAGTACCCCTGATTTTGTCTGTGTGAGAAATTATTCGACAAGGAAGTTCTTTCCACCAAATCAGATTAGCAATTTCTTTTCTGTAGTTTCCAACCTTGCAGACTTGCCTGAAGGCATTGAGAAGTTAAATGTCTTACCTGAGGCCCCACATAATATGTATTAGTGTTAGAATTTAATGTAGGTGATTGCTAATATTAATATTAGCTAGCATTTATATAACATTTAAGGTTTGAATAATGCTTTATAAATATTATCTAGTTTGATCTTCACAACAACTCTGGGTGATGCAGTGCTAGTATTATCTTTATTTTATAGACAAGGAAACAGAGGCAAACAGAAGTCAAGTGACTAAGTCATGTAGCTCATAAATATCTGAGGCAAATTTGAACTCCCATCTTCCTGACTCTGTGTCCAATGCTCTATCCACTTCACACCTAGGTAAGACTTCTTTCATTATAATCTACATTCTCAGAACCAACTGAATTGCTTTCAGGAAATTGCCAGGCTGTTTTTCTGACCCCAATATTTCCACGAAAGCAAAGGCCTATTTTTTCAGTACTAACCTTTTATTAATAATTATTTTTGGTAACAAGATGTGGAACCCCAGTTCTGCTAAAAAAAGTTTCAATATGCATGTGGGCAAACTGAAACATATATTAATGGAGAATTTTAAAGATTAGAAGTAAAAGAAGTTATCAATCAATCAAATTCTATCATCATTCTATGACAGAAAGAAGAGATTGGCTAGTCATGTATTAAGAGTAAAAAATGAAGGGCGACTAGGTGGCTAGGTGGCACCAACCATGGAGTCAGGAGAACCTGAGTTCAAATCTGACCTCAGACACTTAACACAAAAATTAGCCGTGTGACCTTGGGCAAGTCACTTAACCCCAATTGCCCTACTTTCCCCCTCCAAAAAAAGCAAAAAAAAAAAAAAGAGTAAAGAATGACAAGTAGGTAGCCAGAATGCTCCATTGGTATCCACTCAATGTTGAGAGAAAGCAAGAAAGGCCTTCAGGGTGGACCCCCACTGGTGAATATGAATAAAAGCTGTACATGACAAGCAAGCATAGACAGGTTACAATTTATATTATTGAAGGGAACTCATGAATCTATGAGATCACAGATCTCTTTGAATATTTAAAAATGTATGCAAATCCTAGGAAAGCTCTTCAGTTCTTCAATTTTTTAAAGGACATAATTCTTAAGTAAAAACCTAGAAATTGAGGACCACCTTTGCCAAGTATTTATGTAATACCTCTCCTTTGGACTATTATAATTCATTCCTCACCAGATTTCTCATCTCTAAGTGATATTTAAACTGTGCTGTATCTCTTTTTGAGCAAGTGGTCCCGCATCTTAAGTTCTATTGTGCTTTATTGAAATACATACACACATACATACATACATACATACACACATACATACATACATACACACATACATACATACATACATACATATATGGGTGTATCTGTCAGGACCATAATCTTTTAGATCAGGAAGTTCAGCTTTTGCTTTTTAGCATTGCATACACTGTGTCACTTATCTTATATAGATATAGAATTCAAAGACCTTAGACATCATTTCATCATCTCTTTTTATATGAGGCCACAGAAGCCCATATGGGTGACATTACTTACCCAATTTCAGAAAACTAATAGGTAGCTGATCCAGAACTTGTGAGTACAGAGCTCTCTCCCTTACACAACACCATCTCCTTATAACCCTAGCGGGGAGCTATATCTGTTACTCTCAGACAAAAATATTCAATGTATTTTTCATCTATATCTTCCAAATTGTGTTACATTCTAGGAGTGCCCTCCAACTTTGGTATTTCCTTTTCTTTTCATTCAAACAATCCTGAAAACCCATGAACACCATGAAAGAATTATGATAGATACTCCCAGGTCATCTGCTGTTAAAGTACACTACTGCCATGATATGCCTTCACTCATTATTTACACTAATGTCCTACCCTTTTCCTTGTATACAAAGAAAATATCACAAAAAACATTTTTAAAATCACCTTCCTTTATTATGCGTGTTGTTGTTGTTAAATTATTTTTCAGTTGTGTCTGACTCTGTGACCCTGTTTGGGATTTTGGGGGGGGGAAGAAACATTGGAATGGTTTGCCATTTCCTTCTTGAGCTCATTTTAGAAATGAGAAACTGAGGCAAATAGGGTTAAGTGACTTTCCCAGGGTCACACAGCTAGAAAATATCTGAGACCAGATTTGAACTCACAAAGAAGAATCTTTCTCATTCTAGACCTGGTACTTTATCCACTGCACCACTTGCAGGTTAAATTGTCAATACAGGAACACATCAATCAAACAACAAACATTTTTACATGTCTTCTATGTGCCAGGTATTGTGCTAAGCCCTGGAGATACGAAGTAAAAAAGAAACAATCTCTTCTCCCAAAGGAATACATATACCTACAAATATGTACAGGGTGTCCTAAAAGTCCTAGTTCAGGTTAACCTTTAATAACTACAGAATCATAAATGCTATAAAATTATAGAGATATGAAAGATTTTAAATTTCAAAAATATTTTTGCTTCTAATTAAAATTCAACATAATCACTGCCATACTATATATCACTCTAACTGATTTTAAACTTTATAAAAATCTGTCAACAGTTATTGCTGCTCAGTGACTGAAAGGGATATATGTAATCCTCGCCTTAAGGTCATCCAAAGTATGAAGTTTTGATG